>OX421363.1:20118036-20456391 GCA_949126925.1 Cheilosia vernalis | reverse complement strand
TACAAATATAACAAACAGCCTACCAACTCCATTCCCTATCCTCCTTAAACTCAATGTCATTCTATCCTTGTCCTCCTACCACCAAACAGTACATATTACTGAAAAAAAATATCTACCTTTTAGTGCCAACACAACCAGGCACTACAAACATACCTACCTAGCTGAGTGTACTGGGGCCAGATTCTGTAAGGCGAAACGATCAAAACGTTTTCGTGCGTCCGAATGATCGGCCAT
This sequence comes from Cheilosia vernalis, assembly GCA_949126925.1. Classification (NCBI taxonomy): domain Eukaryota; kingdom Metazoa; phylum Arthropoda; class Insecta; order Diptera; family Syrphidae; genus Cheilosia; species Cheilosia vernalis. The sequence continues at coordinate 20,456,157 of OX421363.1, read as the reverse complement.
TATGTTATATGTACAAGCAAATTTCTTCGTGCACACGAAAACGTATTTACGTTTCGCCTTACAGAATGCCGACCCTAGGTTTTTGCCTCGGGGTACTTATGCATTTAACTTCGGTAAGTGAGTATGACTTATAAGGCTGCAGTAAAATTATTGTCCCACCTGGTGAAACGTACCTACAATTCTCCTCCCATACAACCTAACAACATATCTTCCATATCCACTATCAACACAAAAACCTGCCTCCCAATTCATTATGAACCATACAAACCCAACCAACACCTACCCCCAATATCCACTATCTTCATACAACCTAACCCAAACACCTCCCTATACACCCAATATCATCACACCAATATTACCCATCAAACCTGCCTGCCAATCCATTATGACCATAACAATTTACCTACCCCCATATATCTCTTCATACAACAACCTAACCCCTGTATATCCCCACTATCATCCTACAAACCTAACCAACAATGCCTGTGTACATCCCCCATAGCCCTACAAATATAACAAACAGCCTACCAACTCCATTCCCTATCCTCCTTAAACTCAATGTCATTCTATCCTTGTCCCTCCTACCACAAAACAGTACATATTACTGAAAAAAAATATCTACCTTTTAGTGCCCAACACAACCAGGCACTACAAACATACCTACCTAGCTGAGTGTACTGGGGCCAGATTCTGTAAGGCGAAACGATCAAACGTTTTCGTGCGTCCGAAATGATCGGCCATTATGTTATATGTACAAGCAAATTTCTTCGTGCACACGAAAACGTATTTACGTTTCGCCTTACAGAATGCCGACCCTAGTTTTGCCTCGGGGGTACTTATGCATTTAACTTCGGTAAGTGAGTATGACTTATAAGGCTGCAGTAAAATTATTGTCCCACCTGGTGAAACGTACCTACAATCTCCTCCCATACAACCTAACCAACATATCTTCCATATCCACTATCAACACAAAAAACCTGCCTCCAATTCATTATGAACCATACAAACCCAACCAACACCTACCCCCATATATCCACTATCTTCATACAACCTAACCCAAACACCTCCCTATACACCCAATATCATCACACAAATATACCCATCAAACCTGCCTGCCAATCCATTATGACCATAACAATTTACCTACCCCCATATATCTCTTCATACAACAACCTAACCCCTGTATATCCCCACTATCATCCTACAAACCTAACCAACAATGCCTGTGTACATCCCCCATAGCCCTACAAATATAACAAACAGCCTACCAACTCCATTCCCTATCCTCCTTAAACTCAATGTCATTCTATCCTTGTCCTCCTACCACCAAACAGTACATATTACTGAAAAAAAATATCTACCTTTTAGTGCCCAACACAACCAGGCACTACAAACATACCTACCTAGCTGAGTGTACTGGGCCAGATTCTGTAGGCGAAACGATCAAAACGTTTTCGTGCGTCCGAATGATCGGCCATTATGTTATATGTACCAAGCAAATTTCTTCGTGCACACGAAAACGTATTTACGTTTCGCCTTACAGAATGCCGACCCTAGTTTTGCCTCGGGGTACTTATGCATTTAACTTCGGTAGTGAGTATGACTTATAAGGCTGCAGTAAAATTATTGTCCCACCTGGTGAAACGTACCTACAATCTCCTCCCATACAACCTAACCAACATATCTTCCATATCCACTATCAACACAAAAACCTGCCTCCCAATTCATTATGAACCATACAAACCCAACCAACACCTACACCCATATATCCACTATCTTCATACAACCTAACCCAAAACACCTCCCTATACACCCAATATCATCACACAAATATACCCATCAAACCTGCCTGCCAATCCATTATGACCATAACAATTTACCTACCCCCATATATCTCTTCATACAACAACCTAACCCCTGTATATCCCCACTATCATCCTACAAACCTAACCAACAATGCCTGTGTACATCCACCCATAGCCCTACAAATATAACAAACAGCCTACCAACTCCATTCCCTATCCTCCTTAAACTCAATGTCATTCTATCCTTGTCCTCCTACCACCAAACAGTACATATTACTGAAAAAAAATATCTACCTTTTAGTGCCCAACACAACCAGGCACTACAAACATACCTACCTAGCTGAGTGTACTGGGGCCAGATTCTGTAAGGCGAAACGATCAAACGTTTTCGTGCGTCCGAATGATCGGCCATTATGTTATATGTACAAGCAAATTTCTTCGTGCACACGAAAACGTATTTACGTTTCGCCTTACAGAATGCCGACCCTAGTTTTGCCTCGGGGTACTTATGCATTTAACTTCGGTAAGTGAGTATGACTTATAAGGCTGCAGTAAAATTATTGTCCCACCTGGTGAAACGTACCTACAATCTCCTCCCATACAACCTAACCAACATATCTTCCATATCCACTATCAACACAAAAACCTGCCTCCCAATTCATTATGAACCATACAAACCCAACCAACACCTACCCCCATATATCCACTATCTTCATACAACCTAACCCAAACACCTCCCTATACACCCAATATCATCACACAAATATACCCATCAAACCTGCCTGCCAATCCATTATGACCATAACAATTTACCTACCCCCATATATCTCTTCATACAACAACCTAACCCCTGTATATCCCCACTATCATCCTACAAACCTAACCAACAATGCCTGTGTACATCCCCCATAGCCCTACAAATATAACAAACAGCCTACCAACTCCATTCCCTATCCTCCTTAAACTCAATGTCATTCTATCCTTGTCCTCCTACCACCAAACAGTACATATTACTGAAAAAAAATATCTACCTTTTAGTGCCCAACACAACCAGGCACTACAAACATACCTACCTAGCTGAGTGTACTGGGGCCAGATTCTGTAAGGCGAAACGATCAAACGTTTTCGTGCGTCCGAATGATCGGCCATTATGTTATATGTACAAGCAAATTTCTTCGTGCACACGAAAACGTATTTACGTTTCGCCTTACAGAATGCCGACCCTAGTTTTGCCTCGGGGTACTTATGCATTTAACTTCGGTAAGTGAGTATGACTTATAAGGCTGCAGTAAAATTATTGTCCCACCTGGTGAAACGTACCTACAATCTCCTCCCATACAACCTAACCAACATATCTTCCATATCCACTATCAACACAAAAACCTGCCTCCCAATTCATTATGAACCATACAAACCCAACCAACACCTACCCCCATATATCCACTATCTTCATACAACCTAACCCAAACACCTCCCTATACACCCAATATCATCACACAAATATACCCATCAAACCTGCCTGCCAATCCATTATGACCATAACAATTTACCTACCCCCATATATCTCTTCATACAACAACCTAACCCCTGTATATCCCCACTATCATCCTACAAACCTAACCAACAATGCCTGTGTACATCCCCCATAGCCCTACAAATATAACAAACAGCCTACCAACTCCATTCCCTATCCTCCTTAAACTCAATGTCATTCTATCCTTGTCCTCCTACCACCAAACAGTACATATTACTGAAAAAAAATATCTACCTTTTAGTGCCCAACACAACCAGGCACTACAAACATACCTACCTAGCTGAGTGTACTGGGGCCAGATTCTGTAAGGCGAAACGATCAAACGTTTTCGTGCGTCCGAATGATCGGCCATTATGTTATATGTACAAGCAAATTTCTTCGTGCACACGAAAACGTATTTACGTTTCGCCTTACAGAATGCCGACCCTAGTTTTGCCTCGGGGTACTTATGCATTTAACTTCGGTAAGTGAGTATGACTTATAAGGCTGCAGTAAAATTATTGTCCCACCTGGTGAAACGTACCTACAATCTCCTCCCATACAACCTAACCAACATATCTTCCATATCCACTATCAACACAAAAACCTGCCTCCCAATTCATTATGAACCATACAAACCCAACCAACACCTACCCCCATATATCCACTATCTTCATACAACCTAACCCAAACACCTCCCTATACACCCAATATCATCACACAAATATACCCATCAAACCTGCCTGCCAATCCATTATGACCATAACAATTTACCTACCCCCATATATCTCTTCATACAACAACCTAACCCCTGTATATCCCCACTATCATCCTACAAACCTAACCAACAATGCCTGTGTACATCCCCCATAGCCCTACAAATATAACAAACAGCCTACCAACTCCATTCCCTATCCTCCTTAAACTCAATGTCATTCTATCCTTGTCCTCCTACCACCAAACAGTACATATTACTGAAAAAAAATATCTACCTTTTAGTGCCCAACACAACCAGGCACTACAAACATACCTACCTAGCTGAGTGTACTGGGGCCAGATTCTGTAAGGCGAAACGATCAAACGTTTTCGTGCGTCCGAATGATCGGCCATTATGTTATATGTACAAGCAAATTTCTTCGTGCACACGAAAACGTATTTACGTTTCGCCTTACAGAATGCCGACCCTAGTTTTGCCTCGGGGTACTTATGCATTTAACTTCGGTAAGTGAGTATGACTTATAAGGCTGCAGTAAAATTATTGTCCCACCTGGTGAAACGTACCTACAATCTCCTCCCATACAACCTAACCAACATATCTTCCATATCCACTATCAACACAAAAACCTGCCTCCCAATTCATTATGAACCATACAAACCCAACCAACACCTACCCCCATATATCCACTATCTTCATACAACCTAACCCAAACACCTCCCTATACACCCAATATCATCACACAAATATACCCATCAAACCTGCCTGCCAATCCATTATGACCATAACAATTTACCTACCCCCATATATCTCTTCATACAACAACCTAACCCCTGTATATCCCCACTATCATCCTACAAACCTAACCAACAATGCCTGTGTACATCCCCCATAGCCCTACAAATATAACAAACAGCCTACCAACTCCATTCCCTATCCTCCTTAAACTCAATGTCATTCTATCCTTGTCCTCCTACCACCAAACAGTACATATTACTGAAAAAAAATATCTACCTTTTAGTGCCCAACACAACCAGGCACTACAAACATACCTACCTAGCTGAGTGTACTGGGGCCAGATTCTGTAAGGCGAAACGATCAAACGTTTTCGTGCGTCCGAATGATCGGCCATTATGTTATATGTACAAGCAAATTTCTTCGTGCACACGAAAACGTATTTACGTTTCGCCTTACAGAATGCCGACCCTAGTTTTGCCTCGGGGTACTTATGCATTTAACTTCGGTAAGTGAGTATGACTTATAAGGCTGCAGTAAAATTATTGTCCCACCTGGTGAAACGTACCTACAATCTCCTCCCATACAACCTAACCAACATATCTTCCATATCCACTATCAACACAAAAACCTGCCTCCCAATTCATTATGAACCATACAAACCCAACCAACACCTACCCCCATATATCCACTATCTTCATACAACCTAACCCAAACACCTCCCTATACACCCAATATCATCACACAAATATACCCATCAAACCTGCCTGCCAATCCATTATGACCATAACAATTTACCTACCCCCATATATCTCTTCATACAACAACCTAACCCCTGTATATCCCCACTATCATCCTACAAACCTAACCAACAATGCCTGTGTACATCCCCCATAGCCCTACAAATATAACAAACAGCCTACCAACTCCATTCCCTATCCTCCTTAAACTCAATGTCATTCTATCCTTGTCCTCCTACCACCAAACAGTACATATTACTGAAAAAAAATATCTACCTTTTAGTGCCCAACACAACCAGGCACTACAAACATACCTACCTAGCTGAGTGTACTGGGGCCAGATTCTGTAAGGCGAAACGATCAAACGTTTTCGTGCGTCCGAATGATCGGCCATTATGTTATATGTACAAGCAAATTTCTTCGTGCACACGAAAACGTATTTACGTTTCGCCTTACAGAATGCCGACCCTAGTTTTGCCTCGGGGTACTTATGCATTTAACTTCGGTAAGTGAGTATGACTTATAAGGCTGCAGTAAAATTATTGTCCCACCTGGTGAAACGTACCTACAATCTCCTCCCATACAACCTAACCAACATATCTTCCATATCCACTATCAACACAAAAACCTGCCTCCCAATTCATTATGAACCATACAAACCCAACCAACACCTACCCCCATATATCCACTATCTTCATACAACCTAACCCAAACACCTCCCTATACACCCAATATCATCACACAAATATACCCATCAAACCTGCCTGCCAATCCATTATGACCATAACAATTTACCTACCCCCATATATCTCTTCATACAACAACCTAACCCCTGTATATCCCCACTATCATCCTACAAACCTAACCAACAATGCCTGTGTACATCCCCCATAGCCCTACAAATATAACAAACAGCCTACCAACTCCATTCCCTATCCTCCTTAAACTCAATGTCATTCTATCCTTGTCCTCCTACCACCAAACAGTACATATTACTGAAAAAAAATATCTACCTTTTAGTGCCCAACACAACCAGGCACTACAAACATACCTACCTAGCTGAGTGTACTGGGGCCAGATTCTGTAAGGCGAAACGATCAAACGTTTTCGTGCGTCCGAATGATCGGCCATTATGTTATATGTACAAGCAAATTTCTTCGTGCACACGAAAACGTATTTACGTTTCGCCTTACAGAATGCCGACCCTAGTTTTGCCTCGGGGTACTTATGCATTTAACTTCGGTAAGTGAGTATGACTTATAAGGCTGCAGTAAAATTATTGTCCCACCTGGTGAAACGTACCTACAATCTCCTCCCATACAACCTAACCAACATATCTTCCATATCCACTATCAACACAAAAACCTGCCTCCCAATTCATTATGAACCATACAAACCCAACCAACACCTACCCCCATATATCCACTATCTTCATACAACCTAACCCAAACACCTCCCTATACACCCAATATCATCACACAAATATACCCATCAAACCTGCCTGCCAATCCATTATGACCATAACAATTTACCTACCCCCATATATCTCTTCATACAACAACCTAACCCCTGTATATCCCCACTATCATCCTACAAACCTAACCAACAATGCCTGTGTACATCCCCCATAGCCCTACAAATATAACAAACAGCCTACCAACTCCATTCCCTATCCTCCTTAAACTCAATGTCATTCTATCCTTGTCCTCCTACCACCAAACAGTACATATTACTGAAAAAAAATATCTACCTTTTAGTGCCCAACACAACCAGGCACTACAAACATACCTACCTAGCTGAGTGTACTGGGGCCAGATTCTGTAAGGCGAAACGATCAAACGTTTTCGTGCGTCCGAATGATCGGCCATTATGTTATATGTACAAGCAAATTTCTTCGTGCACACGAAAACGTATTTACGTTTCGCCTTACAGAATGCCGACCCTAGTTTTGCCTCGGGGTACTTATGCATTTAACTTCGGTAAGTGAGTATGACTTATAAGGCTGCAGTAAAATTATTGTCCCACCTGGTGAAACGTACCTACAATCTCCTCCCATACAACCTAACCAACATATCTTCCATATCCACTATCAACACAAAAACCTGCCTCCCAATTCATTATGAACCATACAAACCCAACCAACACCTACCCCCATATATCCACTATCTTCATACAACCTAACCCAAACACCTCCCTATACACCCAATATCATCACACAAATATACCCATCAAACCTGCCTGCCAATCCATTATGACCATAACAATTTACCTACCCCCATATATCTCTTCATACAACAACCTAACCCCTGTATATCCCCACTATCATCCTACAAACCTAACCAACAATGCCTGTGTACATCCCCCATAGCCCTACAAATATAACAAACAGCCTACCAACTCCATTCCCTATCCTCCTTAAACTCAATGTCATTCTATCCTTGTCCTCCTACCACCAAACAGTACATATTACTGAAAAAAAATATCTACCTTTTAGTGCCCAACACAACCAGGCACTACAAACATACCTACCTAGCTGAGTGTACTGGGGCCAGATTCTGTAAGGCGAAACGATCAAACGTTTTCGTGCGTCCGAATGATCGGCCATTATGTTATATGTACAAGCAAATTTCTTCGTGCACACGAAAACGTATTTACGTTTCGCCTTACAGAATGCCGACCCTAGTTTTGCCTCGGGGTACTTATGCATTTAACTTCGGTAAGTGAGTATGACTTATAAGGCTGCAGTAAAATTATTGTCCCACCTGGTGAAACGTACCTACAATCTCCTCCCATACAACCTAACCAACATATCTTCCATATCCACTATCAACACAAAAACCTGCCTCCCAATTCATTATGAACCATACAAACCCAACCAACACCTACCCCCATATATCCACTATCTTCATACAACCTAACCCAAACACCTCCCTATACACCCAATATCATCACACAAATATACCCATCAAACCTGCCTGCCAATCCATTATGACCATAACAATTTACCTACCCCCATATATCTCTTCATACAACAACCTAACCCCTGTATATCCCCACTATCATCCTACAAACCTAACCAACAATGCCTGTGTACATCCCCCATAGCCCTACAAATATAACAAACAGCCTACCAACTCCATTCCCTATCCTCCTTAAACTCAATGTCATTCTATCCTTGTCCTCCTACCACCAAACAGTACATATTACTGAAAAAAAATATCTACCTTTTAGTGCCCAACACAACCAGGCACTACAAACATACCTACCTAGCTGAGTGTACTGGGGCCAGATTCTGTAAGGCGAAACGATCAAACGTTTTCGTGCGTCCGAATGATCGGCCATTATGTTATATGTACAAGCAAATTTCTTCGTGCACACGAAAACGTATTTACGTTTCGCCTTACAGAATGCCGACCCTAGTTTTGCCTCGGGGTACTTATGCATTTAACTTCGGTAAGTGAGTATGACTTATAAGGCTGCAGTAAAATTATTGTCCCACCTGGTGAAACGTACCTACAATCTCCTCCCATACAACCTAACCAACATATCTTCCATATCCACTATCAACACAAAAACCTGCCTCCCAATTCATTATGAACCATACAAACCCAACCAACACCTACCCCCATATATCCACTATCTTCATACAACCTAACCCAAACACCTCCCTATACACCCAATATCATCACACAAATATACCCATCAAACCTGCCTGCCAATCCATTATGACCATAACAATTTACCTACCCCCATATATCTCTTCATACAACAACCTAACCCCTGTATATCCCCACTATCATCCTACAAACCTAACCAACAATGCCTGTGTACATCCCCCATAGCCCTACAAATATAACAAACAGCCTACCAACTCCATTCCCTATCCTCCTTAAACTCAATGTCATTCTATCCTTGTCCTCCTACCACCAAACAGTACATATTACTGAAAAAAAATATCTACCTTTTAGTGCCCAACACAACCAGGCACTACAAACATACCTACCTAGCTGAGTGTACTGGGGCCAGATTCTGTAAGGCGAAACGATCAAACGTTTTCGTGCGTCCGAATGATCGGCCATTATGTTATATGTACAAGCAAATTTCTTCGTGCACACGAAAACGTATTTACGTTTCGCCTTACAGAATGCCGACCCTAGTTTTGCCTCGGGGTACTTATGCATTTAACTTCGGTAAGTGAGTATGACTTATAAGGCTGCAGTAAAATTATTGTCCCACCTGGTGAAACGTACCTACAATCTCCTCCCATACAACCTAACCAACATATCTTCCATATCCACTATCAACACAAAAACCTGCCTCCCAATTCATTATGAACCATACAAACCCAACCAACACCTACCCCCATATATCCACTATCTTCATACAACCTAACCCAAACACCTCCCTATACACCCAATATCATCACACAAATATACCCATCAAACCTGCCTGCCAATCCATTATGACCATAACAATTTACCTACCCCCATATATCTCTTCATACAACAACCTAACCCCTGTATATCCCCACTATCATCCTACAAACCTAACCAACAATGCCTGTGTACATCCCCCATAGCCCTACAAATATAACAAACAGCCTACCAACTCCATTCCCTATCCTCCTTAAACTCAATGTCATTCTATCCTTGTCCTCCTACCACCAAACAGTACATATTACTGAAAAAAAATATCTACCTTTTAGTGCCCAACACAACCAGGCACTACAAACATACCTACCTAGCTGAGTGTACTGGGGCCAGATTCTGTAAGGCGAAACGATCAAACGTTTTCGTGCGTCCGAATGATCGGCCATTATGTTATATGTACAAGCAAATTTCTTCGTGCACACGAAAACGTATTTACGTTTCGCCTTACAGAATGCCGACCCTAGTTTTGCCTCGGGGTACTTATGCATTTAACTTCGGTAAGTGAGTATGACTTATAAGGCTGCAGTAAAATTATTGTCCCACCTGGTGAAACGTACCTACAATCTCCTCCCATACAACCTAACCAACATATCTTCCATATCCACTATCAACACAAAAACCTGCCTCCCAATTCATTATGAACCATACAAACCCAACCAACACCTACCCCCATATATCCACTATCTTCATACAACCTAACCCAAACACCTCCCTATACACCCAATATCATCACACAAATATACCCATCAAACCTGCCTGCCAATCCATTATGACCATAACAATTTACCTACCCCCATATATCTCTTCATACAACAACCTAACCCCTGTATATCCCCACTATCATCCTACAAACCTAACCAACAATGCCTGTGTACATCCCCCATAGCCCTACAAATATAACAAACAGCCTACCAACTCCATTCCCTATCCTCCTTAAACTCAATGTCATTCTATCCTTGTCCTCCTACCACCAAACAGTACATATTACTGAAAAAAAATATCTACCTTTTAGTGCCCAACACAACCAGGCACTACAAACATACCTACCTAGCTGAGTGTACTGGGGCCAGATTCTGTAAGGCGAAACGATCAAACGTTTTCGTGCGTCCGAATGATCGGCCATTATGTTATATGTACAAGCAAATTTCTTCGTGCACACGAAAACGTATTTACGTTTCGCCTTACAGAATGCCGACCCTAGTTTTGCCTCGGGGTACTTATGCATTTAACTTCGGTAAGTGAGTATGACTTATAAGGCTGCAGTAAAATTATTGTCCCACCTGGTGAAACGTACCTACAATCTCCTCCCATACAACCTAACCAACATATCTTCCATATCCACTATCAACACAAAAACCTGCCTCCCAATTCATTATGAACCATACAAACCCAACCAACACCTACCCCCATATATCCACTATCTTCATACAACCTAACCCAAACACCTCCCTATACACCCAATATCATCACACAAATATACCCATCAAACCTGCCTGCCAATCCATTATGACCATAACAATTTACCTACCCCCATATATCTCTTCATACAACAACCTAACCCCTGTATATCCCCACTATCATCCTACAAACCTAACCAACAATGCCTGTGTACATCCCCCATAGCCCTACAAATATAACAAACAGCCTACCAACTCCATTCCCTATCCTCCTTAAACTCAATGTCATTCTATCCTTGTCCTCCTACCACCAAACAGTACATATTACTGAAAAAAAATATCTACCTTTTAGTGCCCAACACAACCAGGCACTACAAACATACCTACCTAGCTGAGTGTACTGGGGCCAGATTCTGTAAGGCGAAACGATCAAACGTTTTCGTGCGTCCGAATGATCGGCCATTATGTTATATGTACAAGCAAATTTCTTCGTGCACACGAAAACGTATTTACGTTTCGCCTTACAGAATGCCGACCCTAGTTTTGCCTCGGGGTACTTATGCATTTAACTTCGGTAAGTGAGTATGACTTATAAGGCTGCAGTAAAATTATTGTCCCACCTGGTGAAACGTACCTACAATCTCCTCCCATACAACCTAACCAACATATCTTCCATATCCACTATCAACACAAAAACCTGCCTCCCAATTCATTATGAACCATACAAACCCAACCAACACCTACCCCCATATATCCACTATCTTCATACAACCTAACCCAAACACCTCCCTATACACCCAATATCATCACACAAATATACCCATCAAACCTGCCTGCCAATCCATTATGACCATAACAATTTACCTACCCCCATATATCTCTTCATACAACAACCTAACCCCTGTATATCCCCACTATCATCCTACAAACCTAACCAACAATGCCTGTGTACATCCCCCATAGCCCTACAAATATAACAAACAGCCTACCAACTCCATTCCCTATCCTCCTTAAACTCAATGTCATTCTATCCTTGTCCTCCTACCACCAAACAGTACATATTACTGAAAAAAAATATCTACCTTTTAGTGCCCAACACAACCAGGCACTACAAACATACCTACCTAGCTGAGTGTACTGGGGCCAGATTCTGTAAGGCGAAACGATCAAACGTTTTCGTGCGTCCGAATGATCGGCCATTATGTTATATGTACAAGCAAATTTCTTCGTGCACACGAAAACGTATTTACGTTTCGCCTTACAGAATGCCGACCCTAGTTTTGCCTCGGGGTACTTATGCATTTAACTTCGGTAAGTGAGTATGACTTATAAGGCTGCAGTAAAATTATTGTCCCACCTGGTGAAACGTACCTACAATCTCCTCCCATACAACCTAACCAACATATCTTCCATATCCACTATCAACACAAAAACCTGCCTCCCAATTCATTATGAACCATACAAACCCAACCAACACCTACCCCCATATATCCACTATCTTCATACAACCTAACCCAAACACCTCCCTATACACCCAATATCATCACACAAATATACCCATCAAACCTGCCTGCCAATCCATTATGACCATAACAATTTACCTACCCCCATATATCTCTTCATACAACAACCTAACCCCTGTATATCCCCACTATCATCCTACAAACCTAACCAACAATGCCTGTGTACATCCCCCATAGCCCTACAAATATAACAAACAGCCTACCAACTCCATTCCCTATCCTCCTTAAACTCAATGTCATTCTATCCTTGTCCTCCTACCACCAAACAGTACATATTACTGAAAAAAAATATCTACCTTTTAGTGCCCAACACAACCAGGCACTACAAACATACCTACCTAGCTGAGTGTACTGGGGCCAGATTCTGTAAGGCGAAACGATCAAACGTTTTCGTGCGTCCGAATGATCGGCCATTATGTTATATGTACAAGCAAATTTCTTCGTGCACACGAAAACGTATTTACGTTTCGCCTTACAGAATGCCGACCCTAGTTTTGCCTCGGGGTACTTATGCATTTAACTTCGGTAAGTGAGTATGACTTATAAGGCTGCAGTAAAATTATTGTCCCACCTGGTGAAACGTACCTACAATCTCCTCCCATACAACCTAACCAACATATCTTCCATATCCACTATCAACACAAAAACCTGCCTCCCAATTCATTATGAACCATACAAACCCAACCAACACCTACCCCCATATATCCACTATCTTCATACAACCTAACCCAAACACCTCCCTATACACCCAATATCATCACACAAATATACCCATCAAACCTGCCTGCCAATCCATTATGACCATAACAATTTACCTACCCCCATATATCTCTTCATACAACAACCTAACCCCTGTATATCCCCACTATCATCCTACAAACCTAACCAACAATGCCTGTGTACATCCCCCATAGCCCTACAAATATAACAAACAGCCTACCAACTCCATTCCCTATCCTCCTTAAACTCAATGTCATTCTATCCTTGTCCTCCTACCACCAAACAGTACATATTACTGAAAAAAAATATCTACCTTTTAGTGCCCAACACAACCAGGCACTACAAACATACCTACCTAGCTGAGTGTACTGGGGCCAGATTCTGTAAGGCGAAACGATCAAACGTTTTCGTGCGTCCGAATGATCGGCCATTATGTTATATGTACAAGCAAATTTCTTCGTGCACACGAAAACGTATTTACGTTTCGCCTTACAGAATGCCGACCCTAGTTTTGCCTCGGGGTACTTATGCATTTAACTTCGGTAAGTGAGTATGACTTATAAGGCTGCAGTAAAATTATTGTCCCACCTGGTGAAACGTACCTACAATCTCCTCCCATACAACCTAACCAACATATCTTCCATATCCACTATCAACACAAAAACCTGCCTCCCAATTCATTATGAACCATACAAACCCAACCAACACCTACCCCCATATATCCACTATCTTCATACAACCTAACCCAAACACCTCCCTATACACCCAATATCATCACACAAATATACCCATCAAACCTGCCTGCCAATCCATTATGACCATAACAATTTACCTACCCCCATATATCTCTTCATACAACAACCTAACCCCTGTATATCCCCACTATCATCCTACAAACCTAACCAACAATGCCTGTGTACATCCCCCATAGCCCTACAAATATAACAAACAGCCTACCAACTCCATTCCCTATCCTCCTTAAACTCAATGTCATTCTATCCTTGTCCTCCTACCACCAAACAGTACATATTACTGAAAAAAAATATCTACCTTTTAGTGCCCAACACAACCAGGCACTACAAACATACCTACCTAGCTGAGTGTACTGGGGCCAGATTCTGTAAGGCGAAACGATCAAACGTTTTCGTGCGTCCGAATGATCGGCCATTATGTTATATGTACAAGCAAATTTCTTCGTGCACACGAAAACGTATTTACGTTTCGCCTTACAGAATGCCGACCCTAGTTTTGCCTCGGGGTACTTATGCATTTAACTTCGGTAAGTGAGTATGACTTATAAGGCTGCAGTAAAATTATTGTCCCACCTGGTGAAACGTACCTACAATCTCCTCCCATACAACCTAACCAACATATCTTCCATATCCACTATCAACACAAAAACCTGCCTCCCAATTCATTATGAACCATACAAACCCAACCAACACCTACCCCCATATATCCACTATCTTCATACAACCTAACCCAAACACCTCCCTATACACCCAATATCATCACACAAATATACCCATCAAACCTGCCTGCCAATCCATTATGACCATAACAATTTACCTACCCCCATATATCTCTTCATACAACAACCTAACCCCTGTATATCCCCACTATCATCCTACAAACCTAACCAACAATGCCTGTGTACATCCCCCATAGCCCTACAAATATAACAAACAGCCTACCAACTCCATTCCCTATCCTCCTTAAACTCAATGTCATTCTATCCTTGTCCTCCTACCACCAAACAGTACATATTACTGAAAAAAAATATCTACCTTTTAGTGCCCAACACAACCAGGCACTACAAACATACCTACCTAGCTGAGTGTACTGGGGCCAGATTCTGTAAGGCGAAACGATCAAACGTTTTCGTGCGTCCGAATGATCGGCCATTATGTTATATGTACAAGCAAATTTCTTCGTGCACACGAAAACGTATTTACGTTTCGCCTTACAGAATGCCGACCCTAGTTTTGCCTCGGGGTACTTATGCATTTAACTTCGGTAAGTGAGTATGACTTATAAGGCTGCAGTAAAATTATTGTCCCACCTGGTGAAACGTACCTACAATCTCCTCCCATACAACCTAACCAACATATCTTCCATATCCACTATCAACACAAAAACCTGCCTCCCAATTCATTATGAACCATACAAACCCAACCAACACCTACCCCCATATATCCACTATCTTCATACAACCTAACCCAAACACCTCCCTATACACCCAATATCATCACACAAATATACCCATCAAACCTGCCTGCCAATCCATTATGACCATAACAATTTACCTACCCCCATATATCTCTTCATACAACAACCTAACCCCTGTATATCCCCACTATCATCCTACAAACCTAACCAACAATGCCTGTGTACATCCCCCATAGCCCTACAAATATAACAAACAGCCTACCAACTCCATTCCCTATCCTCCTTAAACTCAATGTCATTCTATCCTTGTCCTCCTACCACCAAACAGTACATATTACTGAAAAAAAATATCTACCTTTTAGTGCCCAACACAACCAGGCACTACAAACATACCTACCTAGCTGAGTGTACTGGGGCCAGATTCTGTAAGGCGAAACGATCAAACGTTTTCGTGCGTCCGAATGATCGGCCATTATGTTATATGTACAAGCAAATTTCTTCGTGCACACGAAAACGTATTTACGTTTCGCCTTACAGAATGCCGACCCTAGTTTTGCCTCGGGGTACTTATGCATTTAACTTCGGTAAGTGAGTATGACTTATAAGGCTGCAGTAAAATTATTGTCCCACCTGGTGAAACGTACCTACAATCTCCTCCCATACAACCTAACCAACATATCTTCCATATCCACTATCAACACAAAAACCTGCCTCCCAATTCATTATGAACCATACAAACCCAACCAACACCTACCCCCATATATCCACTATCTTCATACAACCTAACCCAAACACCTCCCTATACACCCAATATCATCACACAAATATACCCATCAAACCTGCCTGCCAATCCATTATGACCATAACAATTTACCTACCCCCATATATCTCTTCATACAACAACCTAACCCCTGTATATCCCCACTATCATCCTACAAACCTAACCAACAATGCCTGTGTACATCCCCCATAGCCCTACAAATATAACAAACAGCCTACCAACTCCATTCCCTATCCTCCTTAAACTCAATGTCATTCTATCCTTGTCCTCCTACCACCAAACAGTACATATTACTGAAAAAAAATATCTACCTTTTAGTGCCCAACACAACCAGGCACTACAAACATACCTACCTAGCTGAGTGTACTGGGGCCAGATTCTGTAAGGCGAAACGATCAAACGTTTTCGTGCGTCCGAATGATCGGCCATTATGTTATATGTACAAGCAAATTTCTTCGTGCACACGAAAACGTATTTACGTTTCGCCTTACAGAATGCCGACCCTAGTTTTGCCTCGGGGTACTTATGCATTTAACTTCGGTAAGTGAGTATGACTTATAAGGCTGCAGTAAAATTATTGTCCCACCTGGTGAAACGTACCTACAATCTCCTCCCATACAACCTAACCAACATATCTTCCATATCCACTATCAACACAAAAACCTGCCTCCCAATTCATTATGAACCATACAAACCCAACCAACACCTACCCCCATATATCCACTATCTTCATACAACCTAACCCAAACACCTCCCTATACACCCAATATCATCACACAAATATACCCATCAAACCTGCCTGCCAATCCATTATGACCATAACAATTTACCTACCCCCATATATCTCTTCATACAACAACCTAACCCCTGTATATCCCCACTATCATCCTACAAACCTAACCAACAATGCCTGTGTACATCCCCCATAGCCCTACAAATATAACAAACAGCCTACCAACTCCATTCCCTATCCTCCTTAAACTCAATGTCATTCTATCCTTGTCCTCCTACCACCAAACAGTACATATTACTGAAAAAAAATATCTACCTTTTAGTGCCCAACACAACCAGGCACTACAAACATACCTACCTAGCTGAGTGTACTGGGGCCAGATTCTGTAAGGCGAAACGATCAAACGTTTTCGTGCGTCCGAATGATCGGCCATTATGTTATATGTACAAGCAAATTTCTTCGTGCACACGAAAACGTATTTACGTTTCGCCTTACAGAATGCCGACCCTAGTTTTGCCTCGGGGTACTTATGCATTTAACTTCGGTAAGTGAGTATGACTTATAAGGCTGCAGTAAAATTATTGTCCCACCTGGTGAAACGTACCTACAATCTCCTCCCATACAACCTAACCAACATATCTTCCATATCCACTATCAACACAAAAACCTGCCTCCCAATTCATTATGAACCATACAAACCCAACCAACACCTACCCCCATATATCCACTATCTTCATACAACCTAACCCAAACACCTCCCTATACACCCAATATCATCACACAAATATACCCATCAAACCTGCCTGCCAATCCATTATGACCATAACAATTTACCTACCCCCATATATCTCTTCATACAACAACCTAACCCCTGTATATCCCCACTATCATCCTACAAACCTAACCAACAATGCCTGTGTACATCCCCCATAGCCCTACAAATATAACAAACAGCCTACCAACTCCATTCCCTATCCTCCTTAAACTCAATGTCATTCTATCCTTGTCCTCCTACCACCAAACAGTACATATTACTGAAAAAAAATATCTACCTTTTAGTGCCCAACACAACCAGGCACTACAAACATACCTACCTAGCTGAGTGTACTGGGGCCAGATTCTGTAAGGCGAAACGATCAAACGTTTTCGTGCGTCCGAATGATCGGCCATTATGTTATATGTACAAGCAAATTTCTTCGTGCACACGAAAACGTATTTACGTTTCGCCTTACAGAATGCCGACCCTAGTTTTGCCTCGGGGTACTTATGCATTTAACTTCGGTAAGTGAGTATGACTTATAAGGCTGCAGTAAAATTATTGTCCCACCTGGTGAAACGTACCTACAATCTCCTCCCATACAACCTAACCAACATATCTTCCATATCCACTATCAACACAAAAACCTGCCTCCCAATTCATTATGAACCATACAAACCCAACCAACACCTACCCCCATATATCCACTATCTTCATACAACCTAACCCAAACACCTCCCTATACACCCAATATCATCACACAAATATACCCATCAAACCTGCCTGCCAATCCATTATGACCATAACAATTTACCTACCCCCATATATCTCTTCATACAACAACCTAACCCCTGTATATCCCCACTATCATCCTACAAACCTAACCAACAATGCCTGTGTACATCCCCCATAGCCCTACAAATATAACAAACAGCCTACCAACTCCATTCCCTATCCTCCTTAAACTCAATGTCATTCTATCCTTGTCCTCCTACCACCAAACAGTACATATTACTGAAAAAAAATATCTACCTTTTAGTGCCCAACACAACCAGGCACTACAAACATACCTACCTAGCTGAGTGTACTGGGGCCAGATTCTGTAAGGCGAAACGATCAAACGTTTTCGTGCGTCCGAATGATCGGCCATTATGTTATATGTACAAGCAAATTTCTTCGTGCACACGAAAACGTATTTACGTTTCGCCTTACAGAATGCCGACCCTAGTTTTGCCTCGGGGTACTTATGCATTTAACTTCGGTAAGTGAGTATGACTTATAAGGCTGCAGTAAAATTATTGTCCCACCTGGTGAAACGTACCTACAATCTCCTCCCATACAACCTAACCAACATATCTTCCATATCCACTATCAACACAAAAACCTGCCTCCCAATTCATTATGAACCATACAAACCCAACCAACACCTACCCCCATATATCCACTATCTTCATACAACCTAACCCAAACACCTCCCTATACACCCAATATCATCACACAAATATACCCATCAAACCTGCCTGCCAATCCATTATGACCATAACAATTTACCTACCCCCATATATCTCTTCATACAACAACCTAACCCCTGTATATCCCCACTATCATCCTACAAACCTAACCAACAATGCCTGTGTACATCCCCCATAGCCCTACAAATATAACAAACAGCCTACCAACTCCATTCCCTATCCTCCTTAAACTCAATGTCATTCTATCCTTGTCCTCCTACCACCAAACAGTACATATTACTGAAAAAAAATATCTACCTTTTAGTGCCCAACACAACCAGGCACTACAAACATACCTACCTAGCTGAGTGTACTGGGGCCAGATTCTGTAAGGCGAAACGATCAAACGTTTTCGTGCGTCCGAATGATCGGCCATTATGTTATATGTACAAGCAAATTTCTTCGTGCACACGAAAACGTATTTACGTTTCGCCTTACAGAATGCCGACCCTAGTTTTGCCTCGGGGTACTTATGCATTTAACTTCGGTAAGTGAGTATGACTTATAAGGCTGCAGTAAAATTATTGTCCCACCTGGTGAAACGTACCTACAATCTCCTCCCATACAACCTAACCAACATATCTTCCATATCCACTATCAACACAAAAACCTGCCTCCCAATTCATTATGAACCATACAAACCCAACCAACACCTACCCCCATATATCCACTATCTTCATACAACCTAACCCAAACACCTCCCTATACACCCAATATCATCACACAAATATACCCATCAAACCTGCCTGCCAATCCATTATGACCATAACAATTTACCTACCCCCATATATCTCTTCATACAACAACCTAACCCCTGTATATCCCCACTATCATCCTACAAACCTAACCAACAATGCCTGTGTACATCCCCCATAGCCCTACAAATATAACAAACAGCCTACCAACTCCATTCCCTATCCTCCTTAAACTCAATGTCATTCTATCCTTGTCCTCCTACCACCAAACAGTACATATTACTGAAAAAAAATATCTACCTTTTAGTGCCCAACACAACCAGGCACTACAAACATACCTACCTAGCTGAGTGTACTGGGGCCAGATTCTGTAAGGCGAAACGATCAAACGTTTTCGTGCGTCCGAATGATCGGCCATTATGTTATATGTACAAGCAAATTTCTTCGTGCACACGAAAACGTATTTACGTTTCGCCTTACAGAATGCCGACCCTAGTTTTGCCTCGGGGTACTTATGCATTTAACTTCGGTAAGTGAGTATGACTTATAAGGCTGCAGTAAAATTATTGTCCCACCTGGTGAAACGTACCTACAATCTCCTCCCATACAACCTAACCAACATATCTTCCATATCCACTATCAACACAAAAACCTGCCTCCCAATTCATTATGAACCATACAAACCCAACCAACACCTACCCCCATATATCCACTATCTTCATACAACCTAACCCAAACACCTCCCTATACACCCAATATCATCACACAAATATACCCATCAAACCTGCCTGCCAATCCATTATGACCATAACAATTTACCTACCCCCATATATCTCTTCATACAACAACCTAACCCCTGTATATCCCCACTATCATCCTACAAACCTAACCAACAATGCCTGTGTACATCCCCCATAGCCCTACAAATATAACAAACAGCCTACCAACTCCATTCCCTATCCTCCTTAAACTCAATGTCATTCTATCCTTGTCCTCCTACCACCAAACAGTACATATTACTGAAAAAAAATATCTACCTTTTAGTGCCCAACACAACCAGGCACTACAAACATACCTACCTAGCTGAGTGTACTGGGGCCAGATTCTGTAAGGCGAAACGATCAAACGTTTTCGTGCGTCCGAATGATCGGCCATTATGTTATATGTACAAGCAAATTTCTTCGTGCACACGAAAACGTATTTACGTTTCGCCTTACAGAATGCCGACCCTAGTTTTGCCTCGGGGTACTTATGCATTTAACTTCGGTAAGTGAGTATGACTTATAAGGCTGCAGTAAAATTATTGTCCCACCTGGTGAAACGTACCTACAATCTCCTCCCATACAACCTAACCAACATATCTTCCATATCCACTATCAACACAAAAACCTGCCTCCCAATTCATTATGAACCATACAAACCCAACCAACACCTACCCCCATATATCCACTATCTTCATACAACCTAACCCAAACACCTCCCTATACACCCAATATCATCACACAAATATACCCATCAAACCTGCCTGCCAATCCATTATGACCATAACAATTTACCTACCCCCATATATCTCTTCATACAACAACCTAACCCCTGTATATCCCCACTATCATCCTACAAACCTAACCAACAATGCCTGTGTACATCCCCCATAGCCCTACAAATATAACAAACAGCCTACCAACTCCATTCCCTATCCTCCTTAAACTCAATGTCATTCTATCCTTGTCCTCCTACCACCAAACAGTACATATTACTGAAAAAAAATATCTACCTTTTAGTGCCCAACACAACCAGGCACTACAAACATACCTACCTAGCTGAGTGTACTGGGGCCAGATTCTGTAAGGCGAAACGATCAAACGTTTTCGTGCGTCCGAATGATCGGCCATTATGTTATATGTACAAGCAAATTTCTTCGTGCACACGAAAACGTATTTACGTTTCGCCTTACAGAATGCCGACCCTAGTTTTGCCTCGGGGTACTTATGCATTTAACTTCGGTAAGTGAGTATGACTTATAAGGCTGCAGTAAAATTATTGTCCCACCTGGTGAAACGTACCTACAATCTCCTCCCATACAACCTAACCAACATATCTTCCATATCCACTATCAACACAAAAACCTGCCTCCCAATTCATTATGAACCATACAAACCCAACCAACACCTACCCCCATATATCCACTATCTTCATACAACCTAACCCAAACACCTCCCTATACACCCAATATCATCACACAAATATACCCATCAAACCTGCCTGCCAATCCATTATGACCATAACAATTTACCTACCCCCATATATCTCTTCATACAACAACCTAACCCCTGTATATCCCCACTATCATCCTACAAACCTAACCAACAATGCCTGTGTACATCCCCCATAGCCCTACAAATATAACAAACAGCCTACCAACTCCATTCCCTATCCTCCTTAAACTCAATGTCATTCTATCCTTGTCCTCCTACCACCAAACAGTACATATTACTGAAAAAAAATATCTACCTTTTAGTGCCCAACACAACCAGGCACTACAAACATACCTACCTAGCTGAGTGTACTGGGGCCAGATTCTGTAAGGCGAAACGATCAAACGTTTTCGTGCGTCCGAATGATCGGCCATTATGTTATATGTACAAGCAAATTTCTTCGTGCACACGAAAACGTATTTACGTTTCGCCTTACAGAATGCCGACCCTAGTTTTGCCTCGGGGTACTTATGCATTTAACTTCGGTAAGTGAGTATGACTT
Source organism: Cheilosia vernalis (assembly GCA_949126925.1). Taxonomy (NCBI): domain Eukaryota; kingdom Metazoa; phylum Arthropoda; class Insecta; order Diptera; family Syrphidae; genus Cheilosia; species Cheilosia vernalis. The sequence continues at coordinate 20,433,176 of OX421363.1, read as the reverse complement.
ATAAGGCTGCAGTAAAATTATTGTCCCACCTGGTGAAACGTACCTACAATCTCCTCCCATACAACCTAACCAACATATCTTCCATATCCACTATCAACACAAAAACCTGCCTCCCAATTCATTATGAACCATACAAACCCAACCAACACCTACCCCCATATATCCACTATCTTCATACAACCTAACCCAAACACCTCCCTATACACCCAATATCATCACACAAATATACCCATCAAACCTGCCTGCCAATCCATTATGACCATAACAATTTACCTACCCCCATATATCTCTTCATACAACAACCTAACCCCTGTATATCCCCACTATCATCCTACAAACCTAACCAACAATGCCTGTGTACATCCCCCATAGCCCTACAAATATAACAAACAGCCTACCAACTCCATTCCCTATCCTCCTTAAACTCAATGTCATTCTATCCTTGTCCTCCTACCACCAAACAGTACATATTACTGAAAAAAAATATCTACCTTTTAGTGCCCAACACAACCAGGCACTACAAACATACCTACCTAGCTGAGTGTACTGGGGCCAGATTCTGTAAGGCGAAACGATCAAACGTTTTCGTGCGTCCGAATGATCGGCCATTATGTTATATGTACAAGCAAATTTCTTCGTGCACACGAAAACGTATTTACGTTTCGCCTTACAGAATGCCGACCCTAGTTTTGCCTCGGGGTACTTATGCATTTAACTTCGGTAAGTGAGTATGACTTATAAGGCTGCAGTAAAATTATTGTCCCACCTGGTGAAACGTACCTACAATCTCCTCCCATACAACCTAACCAACATATCTTCCATATCCACTATCAACACAAAAACCTGCCTCCCAATTCATTATGAACCATACAAACCCAACCAACACCTACCCCCATATATCCACTATCTTCATACAACCTAACCCAAACACCTCCCTATACACCCAATATCATCACACAAATATACCCATCAAACCTGCCTGCCAATCCATTATGACCATAACAATTTACCTACCCCCATATATCTCTTCATACAACAACCTAACCCCTGTATATCCCCACTATCATCCTACAAACCTAACCAACAATGCCTGTGTACATCCCCCATAGCCCTACAAATATAACAAACAGCCTACCAACTCCATTCCCTATCCTCCTTAAACTCAATGTCATTCTATCCTTGTCCTCCTACCACCAAACAGTACATATTACTGAAAAAAAATATCTACCTTTTAGTGCCCAACACAACCAGGCACTACAAACATACCTACCTAGCTGAGTGTACTGGGGCCAGATTCTGTAAGGCGAAACGATCAAACGTTTTCGTGCGTCCGAATGATCGGCCATTATGTTATATGTACAAGCAAATTTCTTCGTGCACACGAAAACGTATTTACGTTTCGCCTTACAGAATGCCGACCCTAGTTTTGCCTCGGGGTACTTATGCATTTAACTTCGGTAAGTGAGTATGACTTATAAGGCTGCAGTAAAATTATTGTCCCACCTGGTGAAACGTACCTACAATCTCCTCCCATACAACCTAACCAACATATCTTCCATATCCACTATCAACACAAAAACCTGCCTCCCAATTCATTATGAACCATACAAACCCAACCAACACCTACCCCCATATATCCACTATCTTCATACAACCTAACCCAAACACCTCCCTATACACCCAATATCATCACACAAATATACCCATCAAACCTGCCTGCCAATCCATTATGACCATAACAATTTACCTACCCCCATATATCTCTTCATACAACAACCTAACCCCTGTATATCCCCACTATCATCCTACAAACCTAACCAACAATGCCTGTGTACATCCCCCATAGCCCTACAAATATAACAAACAGCCTACCAACTCCATTCCCTATCCTCCTTAAACTCAATGTCATTCTATCCTTGTCCTCCTACCACCAAACAGTACATATTACTGAAAAAAAATATCTACCTTTTAGTGCCCAACACAACCAGGCACTACAAACATACCTACCTAGCTGAGTGTACTGGGGCCAGATTCTGTAAGGCGAAACGATCAAACGTTTTCGTGCGTCCGAATGATCGGCCATTATGTTATATGTACAAGCAAATTTCTTCGTGCACACGAAAACGTATTTACGTTTCGCCTTACAGAATGCCGACCCTAGTTTTGCCTCGGGGTACTTATGCATTTAACTTCGGTAAGTGAGTATGACTTATAAGGCTGCAGTAAAATTATTGTCCCACCTGGTGAAACGTACCTACAATCTCCTCCCATACAACCTAACCAACATATCTTCCATATCCACTATCAACACAAAAACCTGCCTCCCAATTCATTATGAACCATACAAACCCAACCAACACCTACCCCCATATATCCACTATCTTCATACAACCTAACCCAAACACCTCCCTATACACCCAATATCATCACACAAATATACCCATCAAACCTGCCTGCCAATCCATTATGACCATAACAATTTACCTACCCCCATATATCTCTTCATACAACAACCTAACCCCTGTATATCCCCACTATCATCCTACAAACCTAACCAACAATGCCTGTGTACATCCCCCATAGCCCTACAAATATAACAAACAGCCTACCAACTCCATTCCCTATCCTCCTTAAACTCAATGTCATTCTATCCTTGTCCTCCTACCACCAAACAGTACATATTACTGAAAAAAAATATCTACCTTTTAGTGCCCAACACAACCAGGCACTACAAACATACCTACCTAGCTGAGTGTACTGGGGCCAGATTCTGTAAGGCGAAACGATCAAACGTTTTCGTGCGTCCGAATGATCGGCCATTATGTTATATGTACAAGCAAATTTCTTCGTGCACACGAAAACGTATTTACGTTTCGCCTTACAGAATGCCGACCCTAGTTTTGCCTCGGGGTACTTATGCATTTAACTTCGGTAAGTGAGTATGACTTATAAGGCTGCAGTAAAATTATTGTCCCACCTGGTGAAACGTACCTACAATCTCCTCCCATACAACCTAACCAACATATCTTCCATATCCACTATCAACACAAAAACCTGCCTCCCAATTCATTATGAACCATACAAACCCAACCAACACCTACCCCCATATATCCACTATCTTCATACAACCTAACCCAAACACCTCCCTATACACCCAATATCATCACACAAATATACCCATCAAACCTGCCTGCCAATCCATTATGACCATAACAATTTACCTACCCCCATATATCTCTTCATACAACAACCTAACCCCTGTATATCCCCACTATCATCCTACAAACCTAACCAACAATGCCTGTGTACATCCCCCATAGCCCTACAAATATAACAAACAGCCTACCAACTCCATTCCCTATCCTCCTTAAACTCAATGTCATTCTATCCTTGTCCTCCTACCACCAAACAGTACATATTACTGAAAAAAAATATCTACCTTTTAGTGCCCAACACAACCAGGCACTACAAACATACCTACCTAGCTGAGTGTACTGGGGCCAGATTCTGTAAGGCGAAACGATCAAACGTTTTCGTGCGTCCGAATGATCGGCCATTATGTTATATGTACAAGCAAATTTCTTCGTGCACACGAAAACGTATTTACGTTTCGCCTTACAGAATGCCGACCCTAGTTTTGCCTCGGGGTACTTATGCATTTAACTTCGGTAAGTGAGTATGACTTATAAGGCTGCAGTAAAATTATTGTCCCACCTGGTGAAACGTACCTACAATCTCCTCCCATACAACCTAACCAACATATCTTCCATATCCACTATCAACACAAAAACCTGCCTCCCAATTCATTATGAACCATACAAACCCAACCAACACCTACCCCCATATATCCACTATCTTCATACAACCTAACCCAAACACCTCCCTATACACCCAATATCATCACACAAATATACCCATCAAACCTGCCTGCCAATCCATTATGACCATAACAATTTACCTACCCCCATATATCTCTTCATACAACAACCTAACCCCTGTATATCCCCACTATCATCCTACAAACCTAACCAACAATGCCTGTGTACATCCCCCATAGCCCTACAAATATAACAAACAGCCTACCAACTCCATTCCCTATCCTCCTTAAACTCAATGTCATTCTATCCTTGTCCTCCTACCACCAAACAGTACATATTACTGAAAAAAAATATCTACCTTTTAGTGCCCAACACAACCAGGCACTACAAACATACCTACCTAGCTGAGTGTACTGGGGCCAGATTCTGTAAGGCGAAACGATCAAACGTTTTCGTGCGTCCGAATGATCGGCCATTATGTTATATGTACAAGCAAATTTCTTCGTGCACACGAAAACGTATTTACGTTTCGCCTTACAGAATGCCGACCCTAGTTTTGCCTCGGGGTACTTATGCATTTAACTTCGGTAAGTGAGTATGACTTATAAGGCTGCAGTAAAATTATTGTCCCACCTGGTGAAACGTACCTACAATCTCCTCCCATACAACCTAACCAACATATCTTCCATATCCACTATCAACACAAAAACCTGCCTCCCAATTCATTATGAACCATACAAACCCAACCAACACCTACCCCCATATATCCACTATCTTCATACAACCTAACCCAAACACCTCCCTATACACCCAATATCATCACACAAATATACCCATCAAACCTGCCTGCCAATCCATTATGACCATAACAATTTACCTACCCCCATATATCTCTTCATACAACAACCTAACCCCTGTATATCCCCACTATCATCCTACAAACCTAACCAACAATGCCTGTGTACATCCCCCATAGCCCTACAAATATAACAAACAGCCTACCAACTCCATTCCCTATCCTCCTTAAACTCAATGTCATTCTATCCTTGTCCTCCTACCACCAAACAGTACATATTACTGAAAAAAAATATCTACCTTTTAGTGCCCAACACAACCAGGCACTACAAACATACCTACCTAGCTGAGTGTACTGGGGCCAGATTCTGTAAGGCGAAACGATCAAACGTTTTCGTGCGTCCGAATGATCGGCCATTATGTTATATGTACAAGCAAATTTCTTCGTGCACACGAAAACGTATTTACGTTTCGCCTTACAGAATGCCGACCCTAGTTTTGCCTCGGGGTACTTATGCATTTAACTTCGGTAAGTGAGTATGACTTATAAGGCTGCAGTAAAATTATTGTCCCACCTGGTGAAACGTACCTACAATCTCCTCCCATACAACCTAACCAACATATCTTCCATATCCACTATCAACACAAAAACCTGCCTCCCAATTCATTATGAACCATACAAACCCAACCAACACCTACCCCCATATATCCACTATCTTCATACAACCTAACCCAAACACCTCCCTATACACCCAATATCATCACACAAATATACCCATCAAACCTGCCTGCCAATCCATTATGACCATAACAATTTACCTACCCCCATATATCTCTTCATACAACAACCTAACCCCTGTATATCCCCACTATCATCCTACAAACCTAACCAACAATGCCTGTGTACATCCCCCATAGCCCTACAAATATAACAAACAGCCTACCAACTCCATTCCCTATCCTCCTTAAACTCAATGTCATTCTATCCTTGTCCTCCTACCACCAAACAGTACATATTACTGAAAAAAAATATCTACCTTTTAGTGCCCAACACAACCAGGCACTACAAACATACCTACCTAGCTGAGTGTACTGGGGCCAGATTCTGTAAGGCGAAACGATCAAACGTTTTCGTGCGTCCGAATGATCGGCCATTATGTTATATGTACAAGCAAATTTCTTCGTGCACACGAAAACGTATTTACGTTTCGCCTTACAGAATGCCGACCCTAGTTTTGCCTCGGGGTACTTATGCATTTAACTTCGGTAAGTGAGTATGACTTATAAGGCTGCAGTAAAATTATTGTCCCACCTGGTGAAACGTACCTACAATCTCCTCCCATACAACCTAACCAACATATCTTCCATATCCACTATCAACACAAAAACCTGCCTCCCAATTCATTATGAACCATACAAACCCAACCAACACCTACCCCCATATATCCACTATCTTCATACAACCTAACCCAAACACCTCCCTATACACCCAATATCATCACACAAATATACCCATCAAACCTGCCTGCCAATCCATTATGACCATAACAATTTACCTACCCCCATATATCTCTTCATACAACAACCTAACCCCTGTATATCCCCACTATCATCCTACAAACCTAACCAACAATGCCTGTGTACATCCCCCATAGCCCTACAAATATAACAAACAGCCTACCAACTCCATTCCCTATCCTCCTTAAACTCAATGTCATTCTATCCTTGTCCTCCTACCACCAAACAGTACATATTACTGAAAAAAAATATCTACCTTTTAGTGCCCAACACAACCAGGCACTACAAACATACCTACCTAGCTGAGTGTACTGGGGCCAGATTCTGTAAGGCGAAACGATCAAACGTTTTCGTGCGTCCGAATGATCGGCCATTATGTTATATGTACAAGCAAATTTCTTCGTGCACACGAAAACGTATTTACGTTTCGCCTTACAGAATGCCGACCCTAGTTTTGCCTCGGGGTACTTATGCATTTAACTTCGGTAAGTGAGTATGACTTATAAGGCTGCAGTAAAATTATTGTCCCACCTGGTGAAACGTACCTACAATCTCCTCCCATACAACCTAACCAACATATCTTCCATATCCACTATCAACACAAAAACCTGCCTCCCAATTCATTATGAACCATACAAACCCAACCAACACCTACCCCCATATATCCACTATCTTCATACAACCTAACCCAAACACCTCCCTATACACCCAATATCATCACACAAATATACCCATCAAACCTGCCTGCCAATCCATTATGACCATAACAATTTACCTACCCCCATATATCTCTTCATACAACAACCTAACCCCTGTATATCCCCACTATCATCCTACAAACCTAACCAACAATGCCTGTGTACATCCCCCATAGCCCTACAAATATAACAAACAGCCTACCAACTCCATTCCCTATCCTCCTTAAACTCAATGTCATTCTATCCTTGTCCTCCTACCACCAAACAGTACATATTACTGAAAAAAAATATCTACCTTTTAGTGCCCAACACAACCAGGCACTACAAACATACCTACCTAGCTGAGTGTACTGGGGCCAGATTCTGTAAGGCGAAACGATCAAACGTTTTCGTGCGTCCGAATGATCGGCCATTATGTTATATGTACAAGCAAATTTCTTCGTGCACACGAAAACGTATTTACGTTTCGCCTTACAGAATGCCGACCCTAGTTTTGCCTCGGGGTACTTATGCATTTAACTTCGGTAAGTGAGTATGACTTATAAGGCTGCAGTAAAATTATTGTCCCACCTGGTGAAACGTACCTACAATCTCCTCCCATACAACCTAACCAACATATCTTCCATATCCACTATCAACACAAAAACCTGCCTCCCAATTCATTATGAACCATACAAACCCAACCAACACCTACCCCCATATATCCACTATCTTCATACAACCTAACCCAAACACCTCCCTATACACCCAATATCATCACACAAATATACCCATCAAACCTGCCTGCCAATCCATTATGACCATAACAATTTACCTACCCCCATATATCTCTTCATACAACAACCTAACCCCTGTATATCCCCACTATCATCCTACAAACCTAACCAACAATGCCTGTGTACATCCCCCATAGCCCTACAAATATAACAAACAGCCTACCAACTCCATTCCCTATCCTCCTTAAACTCAATGTCATTCTATCCTTGTCCTCCTACCACCAAACAGTACATATTACTGAAAAAAAATATCTACCTTTTAGTGCCCAACACAACCAGGCACTACAAACATACCTACCTAGCTGAGTGTACTGGGGCCAGATTCTGTAAGGCGAAACGATCAAACGTTTTCGTGCGTCCGAATGATCGGCCATTATGTTATATGTACAAGCAAATTTCTTCGTGCACACGAAAACGTATTTACGTTTCGCCTTACAGAATGCCGACCCTAGTTTTGCCTCGGGGTACTTATGCATTTAACTTCGGTAAGTGAGTATGACTTATAAGGCTGCAGTAAAATTATTGTCCCACCTGGTGAAACGTACCTACAATCTCCTCCCATACAACCTAACCAACATATCTTCCATATCCACTATCAACACAAAAACCTGCCTCCCAATTCATTATGAACCATACAAACCCAACCAACACCTACCCCCATATATCCACTATCTTCATACAACCTAACCCAAACACCTCCCTATACACCCAATATCATCACACAAATATACCCATCAAACCTGCCTGCCAATCCATTATGACCATAACAATTTACCTACCCCCATATATCTCTTCATACAACAACCTAACCCCTGTATATCCCCACTATCATCCTACAAACCTAACCAACAATGCCTGTGTACATCCCCCATAGCCCTACAAATATAACAAACAGCCTACCAACTCCATTCCCTATCCTCCTTAAACTCAATGTCATTCTATCCTTGTCCTCCTACCACCAAACAGTACATATTACTGAAAAAAAATATCTACCTTTTAGTGCCCAACACAACCAGGCACTACAAACATACCTACCTAGCTGAGTGTACTGGGGCCAGATTCTGTAAGGCGAAACGATCAAACGTTTTCGTGCGTCCGAATGATCGGCCATTATGTTATATGTACAAGCAAATTTCTTCGTGCACACGAAAACGTATTTACGTTTCGCCTTACAGAATGCCGACCCTAGTTTTGCCTCGGGGTACTTATGCATTTAACTTCGGTAAGTGAGTATGACTTATAAGGCTGCAGTAAAATTATTGTCCCACCTGGTGAAACGTACCTACAATCTCCTCCCATACAACCTAACCAACATATCTTCCATATCCACTATCAACACAAAAACCTGCCTCCCAATTCATTATGAACCATACAAACCCAACCAACACCTACCCCCATATATCCACTATCTTCATACAACCTAACCCAAACACCTCCCTATACACCCAATATCATCACACAAATATACCCATCAAACCTGCCTGCCAATCCATTATGACCATAACAATTTACCTACCCCCATATATCTCTTCATACAACAACCTAACCCCTGTATATCCCCACTATCATCCTACAAACCTAACCAACAATGCCTGTGTACATCCCCCATAGCCCTACAAATATAACAAACAGCCTACCAACTCCATTCCCTATCCTCCTTAAACTCAATGTCATTCTATCCTTGTCCTCCTACCACCAAACAGTACATATTACTGAAAAAAAATATCTACCTTTTAGTGCCCAACACAACCAGGCACTACAAACATACCTACCTAGCTGAGTGTACTGGGGCCAGATTCTGTAAGGCGAAACGATCAAACGTTTTCGTGCGTCCGAATGATCGGCCATTATGTTATATGTACAAGCAAATTTCTTCGTGCACACGAAAACGTATTTACGTTTCGCCTTACAGAATGCCGACCCTAGTTTTGCCTCGGGGTACTTATGCATTTAACTTCGGTAAGTGAGTATGACTTATAAGGCTGCAGTAAAATTATTGTCCCACCTGGTGAAACGTACCTACAATCTCCTCCCATACAACCTAACCAACATATCTTCCATATCCACTATCAACACAAAAACCTGCCTCCCAATTCATTATGAACCATACAAACCCAACCAACACCTACCCCCATATATCCACTATCTTCATACAACCTAACCCAAACACCTCCCTATACACCCAATATCATCACACAAATATACCCATCAAACCTGCCTGCCAATCCATTATGACCATAACAATTTACCTACCCCCATATATCTCTTCATACAACAACCTAACCCCTGTATATCCCCACTATCATCCTACAAACCTAACCAACAATGCCTGTGTACATCCCCCATAGCCCTACAAATATAACAAACAGCCTACCAACTCCATTCCCTATCCTCCTTAAACTCAATGTCATTCTATCCTTGTCCTCCTACCACCAAACAGTACATATTACTGAAAAAAAATATCTACCTTTTAGTGCCCAACACAACCAGGCACTACAAACATACCTACCTAGCTGAGTGTACTGGGGCCAGATTCTGTAAGGCGAAACGATCAAACGTTTTCGTGCGTCCGAATGATCGGCCATTATGTTATATGTACAAGCAAATTTCTTCGTGCACACGAAAACGTATTTACGTTTCGCCTTACAGAATGCCGACCCTAGTTTTGCCTCGGGGTACTTATGCATTTAACTTCGGTAAGTGAGTATGACTTATAAGGCTGCAGTAAAATTATTGTCCCACCTGGTGAAACGTACCTACAATCTCCTCCCATACAACCTAACCAACATATCTTCCATATCCACTATCAACACAAAAACCTGCCTCCCAATTCATTATGAACCATACAAACCCAACCAACACCTACCCCCATATATCCACTATCTTCATACAACCTAACCCAAACACCTCCCTATACACCCAATATCATCACACAAATATACCCATCAAACCTGCCTGCCAATCCATTATGACCATAACAATTTACCTACCCCCATATATCTCTTCATACAACAACCTAACCCCTGTATATCCCCACTATCATCCTACAAACCTAACCAACAATGCCTGTGTACATCCCCCATAGCCCTACAAATATAACAAACAGCCTACCAACTCCATTCCCTATCCTCCTTATACTCATTGGATTTTCACTTCTACGCTTCCTACTTCATTAATATAAATCATTCTATCCTTGTCCTCCTACCACCAAACAGTTCATATCACTGAAAAAAAATATCTACCTTTCAGTGCCCAACACAACCATCGATTATCGTACCACCTATCTCATCCATTCTGAAGATATATTACCTTCCCTTTCATCAACTGAAAACGAGTGGAACATAAAAAAAACTTCCCCCCTAATTAAACAAAAACAAAAATGTGGCAACAACACCACTCACCCATATCAAAACATCGAAACTTAATAAATACTTCTTTTATTATACAATTACGTTTTTTACATCGCATATAGATACACCTACTTACTTAAAATAAACTGCAACCTCCAACACATCTTCACGGTACACTGCAAATAATAAAAAAAAAAAGCTATGTATATAATGAAAACACAATAGAATAGTTTACACACACTTTCACGTCCTTCCTCGTTGCCAGGATCATCCATAAAACGAATCACTCCACCCTGAAATAAATACACAATTAAAACACATATCCAGTTAGCATAAATGCATACTAACTATTCAATCCATGTGGGGGTAGCACATTGCAAGCAAAATGGTTGTCTTCTAAAGTCTCCTAAAGAAAAAAATGGCGAATTAAATATAACAAAAATGGTTGATTTGCTTACTCATCAAACCCATCCTTTGACCTGCTGTCCTTATTTATTTTTGGTATCTGCAGTCCAGTCTCTGAAATGATATCTATTTATATTATAATTAATGTTACTTACCTAAACCATAATATACAAAACACCGAAAACCAAACGCAAACGTATATAATGCCATTAAATTCACAAAAAAAAACACGAAATGACATATTCAAACGTCAAACCAACTTAACGACAAATGGTTACATTCAGCAAACTTACTGTGTGTACCTTGTTTACATCTAGAGTAGTAAATAATTTATACCAATTTTATATTTTTTGATGATTTCATTATTAGTTGTATATTTGCCTCAATAATTCACAATTTGTATATCAAACATCTTTTCATGCCATCGACCCCTGTTTGCGATGATATTTATTTTAGGATGACTATTCACGAACCTTTCTGATGACTGAAAAACCACCCTTTACTTCCACCCAATTTTGTATGGAAATAAGTCTATCATCCATAATCGCCATAGGTATAAACTTCACCTACCTACCAAACTGTGGAATTTTACTGATTGCATCCATTTGGCGATAACAATCTGACATTCCACTAGTCGTATGTATATGTTTATTGCATCTGATTTCTTCCAGTTCTTAGGATGATCTAAATACACATTAGGATATATAATGATGTATTTAGAAACACAATTGGTGTAATGTGCTAAGGTCAGTTGTTTTATCAAGCACTTTTGTTATTTCAATTAATCATTGTTTTCTTTAGGTAACTGGAAGAAGGAAAATACCTGAATGCTGGGGCATGCTTTCTGTTCAAGATGTACAACCACAGGCAGGAGGGAATAACGAAGATAATGGTTACTATAATGTGTAGTGTACTAAGTTTTAATTTGTTTAATGTTTAAATTTCAGATGCTGTTATACGTGGTAGGGATGTTTATTCATCACATAGATATATTAGACACCGTAAATGAGACAGGGCATGAAGAATTGCAGTGCAGATAACTATTTGCCAAGAAGGATGAAATTTGTTATTATTTTAAGTAGTTAGATAATAGGTCAGAGATATCTTATTAAGTATAGTCATAGTTAGATTCAATAAAGATATATACAAAATAAAAGATTGTCGAAGTGCTTTTCTAATTTTTAGATGATAGGTATTGCTAAATGGATTGATAGAAGATGACAGACAGCCAGGTAAGCCAATAAATAATTGGAAAATGATGGAGGAAACTGCAACTGGTGTCTGAATATGAGTTAACGAATCAATAAAAAAGGCCCTTAATCGATGATATTTTAACTGTGGTACCTACTTCACATTGTCGTCCTGTGGTATGACACAGCCAAATCACTTATTTTCTTCCGTGTTCTACAAAAATGTATACAAAATTAAATGAATACTGAATTGGTTGATAGGTGGTTGGGGCGGAATAGTATTGCAACTAAAAGGTAAGGTATAAAACAACACTGTGTACGGTTTTTTACTTATGAAAATGTAGTTTTGATCATGGAAAAGGGAGGATCATATGTTATCATAGTTATGTATGAACTAATGAAATGCATATGGATTGTTCATCCTCAATTATTGGATGAACGAAATATGATTGTTATAGTATTGGTATAATATATGGAAGGTGACAAATGTAAAAACGATTAGGTAATGAATCTGATAATGGATGAATAACCATGTGGATAAGTAGGTGTGACAATTAAATTCCATTATTTATTGTTTATAAACAAATAACTACCTAAAGCTACAGTGGCAACACGGGAAAATATCATAAATTGACTTATGCCAAAATTGAGTTAATGTTACTATCGGATGTACTGTATCCTGATCTATGTTTTGATGTGTAAACATCTAAGCGCGCGTTGTTGGAATCTGGTGGAGTAATTCCACACATTTAACTTGCGGGGACGGAAATAGCTTCCCGGTGTTTTATCATTGCATACGTTTTTATCATTGCGTACATTTATGAAATAAAGCATGTTTTTCATATATGATGGTCGCACATTTCTTCCCTGTGACGGACATCTCGAGTGCCAAGTCTTTCGTGAATTACTAGGCACGCAGAAATCACAGGTGGACAACAACTAACAAAAAGGTCGTAGACCAGCACCTCTACAATATGCAATGCAAGCCAAATGAAATTCCAATGACACTTGCATTGACTGTACATATAACAGTTGATTCATTTAACTTACAGGGATGGATTGCATATATTTATGAGCTGGGGCATATTAATTTCAGCTTTTTGTTGATGTGAAATAAAGCATGTTTTTCATATATGATGGTCTCACATTTCCTCCCTGTGACGGACATCTCGAGTGCCAAGTCTTTCGTGAATTGCTAAATCACAGCTGGACAACAACTAACAAAAAGGTCGTAGACCAGCACCTCTACAATATGCAATGCAAGCCGAATGAAATTCCAATGACACTTTCATTGACTGTACATATAACAGTTGAGTCATTTAACTTGCAGGGATGGATTGCATTCATTTATGAGCTGGAGCATATTAATTTCAGCTTTTTGTTGATGTGAAATAAAGCATGTTTTTCATATATGATGGTCTCACATTACTTCCATGTGACGGACATCTCGAGGAAATTCGGTGCCAAATATTTCGGGAATAACCAGGCACGCATAAATCACAGCTGGACAACAACTAACAAAAATGTCGTAGACCAGCACCTCTACAATTATATGCAATGCAGGCCGAATGAAATAAGATAAATTTAATCTTCAAATGAACTCCAACCGGAAAATTTAAACAACACGATGTGGAACAACCATCGATGCTGTCTACCAGCGTAATCTAGATAGATTACAGTCTCGAATGTACATACCTTACTTCAGCTACCACAATCCGATTGTATCTATTCTATCGAAACTAGCACAGAACGAATAAATTGTTGTTATTTTATAATATATCAAGAATACGGTTATTACGTGAATTACTAGGCACGCAGAAATCACAGGTGGACAACAACTAACAAAAAGGTCGTAGACCAGCACCTCTACAATATGCAATGCAAGCCGAATGAAATTCCAATGACACTTTCATTGACTGTACATATAACAGTTGAGTCATTTAACTTGCAGGGATGGATTGCATACATTTATGAGCTGGGGCATATTAATTTCAGCTTTTTGTTGATGTCAAATAAAGCATGTTTTTCATATATGATGGTCTCACATTACTTCCCTGTGACGGACATCTCGAGGAAATTCGGTGCCAAATATTTCGGGAATTACCAGGCACGCATAAATCACAGCTGGACAACAACTAACAAAAATGTCGTAGACCAGCACCTCTACAATTATATGCAATGCAGGCACGCATAAATCACAGCTGGACAACAACTAACAAAAATGTCGTAGACCAGCACCTCTACAATTATATGCAATGCAGGCCGAATGAAATAAGATAAATTTAATCTTCAAATGAACTCCAACCGGAAAATTTAAACAACACGATGTGGAACAACCATCGATGCTGTCTACCAGCGTAATCTAGATAGATTACAGTCTCGAATGTACATACCTTACTTCAGCTACCACAATCCGATTGTATCTATTCTATCGAAACTAGCACAGAACGAATAAATTATTGTTATTTTATAATATATCAAGAATACGGTTATTACAATTCCCTCTTTTCTCAATGACGTGTATCAAGCCACACACATACCGCACGGCCGGTGTTTACACATATTTCGGTACTGTGGGATACAGTCGCACAAATTTTTTCAAATTATAATAAATACCTTCACAATTCGTGCGGTGCTTTTGCTTAATGTTTTTTTTCTATTATTAAATTGAAAAATGGAGTTTTTTTTTGTATTTTATTTAAGAAAACAATAAATAGATACGTATTTTTATAAAATATATAATTTTAAAGAATTGCACACCCATCTAAGTAATTCACGCGACGCCGTTGTTAAATAGGTACGTTACGGTGCCGTGACATTGTGCCAAGCGACATTACGCCATATATAAAAATTTGGTAGGTATAATGACGCTTTCGAAAGTGACACTAGGCCGAATTATTGCATTTGGCATAATGTCGCTTAGGTAAAGTGTCATAAAGCTAATTTGGCACTATGTCACTTTGGGTTTTGTGATTTTTCTAATCATCGTACTATACAATTAATAAACAGTTGAAAATGTATGGGGGGGCATGCTGCCCCCATGCAACCCCCCTGCTTGAATTCTCTGTTTAGGGGTGGGAGTAGTTGCGAGTTTGGGTGTATGCAAATAACTTGATTTTGTTTTCCAGTTAACATCAACAAATTCTCGAATTGTAGGTGGGAAATAGTTTCATAAGTTGGTGATGCTATTACCCACTTCAAGTGGGTTGTTTTTGGTTCATTTGGCCTAATGTCACAAACTAGTTTGGCCTTTCTAAAAGTGTCATATTACCAAATGCTAGAATTTGGCTTTTTGTCACTTTCACAAAGGGACATAAGGCCAAATTTCGTTATGACGCTTGGCCTTATGTCACGGCACCGGTACGTTACTATGGTAATATCGTGGCGACAAATAATAAATAATTCCCCTAAATAAATTTCTTACAATTATTGCTTAATGTTAGGGGCAGGTAAATTGCACACCTTTATGGGTAAATGATTCCCTCCAACAGGTTCTTATCTAAGATGATTAAATACGTTACTATGGAAACATTATGGCGACAAATTGATTGTCAACAAAATCCTTTTAGTACCTGTTTTGTATGGGGAATTCTTAACTTAATTTTACCAGTCTTAATGGCCACCCACAATGTGTTTGTGCACATCTATGGCACATCACCTTTCAAATAACATAGGTTTCATTCTCCTCATTTCATATTAAATACCAAAAAAGCGTACGGAAAGCTCGGATGTTCACGTATTAATATAATAACTAGCTGACCCGGCGAACTTCGTTCCGCCCAAATTCGTTAATGTAATAAAAATAATAATTCCGAGAACGAACAATGAACATGCTGCTTTAGGTAATTCGGTTAATTCAAATTCTGAATTCAAAAGTTATATTAAAAACAATACAAATAACTAAAGTATAGCATTGTTGATGTGTTTAAATCAAATCGCAATGATTGACGTGTCAGCCAACCTTAATTTTTTTCACTAAAGTGCTTTACGGTACACGAAGAACAAAGTGGAAAATTTTGCTCACACGTGAGCACGCCACACACGATTGAAAAACATGGGAACTCAATAATTGATGTCACAAATATCCAGCGATTGTCCTTGCGACTTATTATTTTTTTTCATAATGAAAGCGATATGCATGGGAAATTGAAGGCGCTCGGAAACCAATTGCAAATCATCGGAATCCGTTGCTTGAATTTTTAAGTCAAAATCTTCGCTTCCAAGACATTTGATTTGAGATTCTTCACATTCAAATCAAACCCAATCCGTTCAAAAAGTTTCGGTTGATTGGGGTTGCTCAACAAAATTATAACTGAGCCGACTTTCGAATTAAAATTGTGTAGCGGTGAGCCCGGAACATCTAAAGAATTTAAAAATTAAACTTTTTAAATAAGTTTTGTTGTATTGAAAGTGACACAACCCGTTTTCCTATCCAGTATATTTTTTTACAAAGTGCGGTTGCCATACTAAGTTCTATTCCCAATCTCATCCCCTTAAACTTTTATTTTCACGACAAAAAGTAACATAATGTCCTTTCTAAACGAATCCTCCAAGCCCAAAATCGTAAAAATCGAACGATCCATTCTCGAGTTATGAGTGCCACACACAGACGTCAGTCTCCCACCCGGTTTTTCCGTGCCTTTCATTTGGAACTATCGGGTCCAAAACTATCCTATCTTTAAAACTGAAACCAACTGGATTGGTATCCACAAAATTTCATTGAAATCGGTTGAGTGGTTTCGAAGATCGACAACACCTAACCAATTCCTCCGTAGATTTTGAAATTAAAATTCTTTCTTAGATTTCCTATCTGTGAATGTTTTAAAAGTCATAAGAGCATTATATGTTTTCACTAATCTTGACTGTAACTCTATTCGGCCGTCGACTCTCTTTCGTGACGTCGTTTGTAATTTGTACAGGCATGAAGAACGAAAGAAAAATGTTCCTTATCAATTTTTCCTTTTATTTGAATTCGTTGAATTTTTTCTTTCGACATTGGCCAGCGAAATAATTTTTCGCCAAAAGTAACAAACGAAAACAAAAACACTTAGGTACAAAAATGTATTACTTTATTTCTACGATTGAATTTATTATTATTTATTCCTTTATTTATTTATGTAGATTACATTGGTTATTAACCATTTTGCAAAATACATGTTTTCGTGGTGAAATAAAAGAACAAAAAGTATTTCCTGCGCAATAAAAAATTACCTCACGATTCGAAAAATGCACACGTATTTGTTCAAGTATTCACTTCTGTCGGCATTCCTGGAGTGCCCTATGTTCTTATTTTTAAGAGATTATTCTACCCATTCATACTTTCTGTGTGCCTTGTAATATGTATCGATTGTGCTGGCCTTATTTATGTGAATATGTGAATGTGTATCCAAGCTAATTACATAAAATATTTGTGAATGCTGATTACTGATTTCCTCATGGCGCCACCATGTAAATGATTGCAGTTTTCCTTTTTTGCAGCTGGTATTTTTAACAGAGCTAAAGGGCTAAATTGGGCGAGTATACAAATTAATGATTCAGCAAATGAAAAGTCGAATTTATACATAAACATACAGTGAAGTCTCACTTATATGAACTAATGATTGTTGGGCTAGTTCATATAACCGAAAAGTTCATATATTGGAACTACATATGTAACAAAAAATATATTTTAATGAAACGGTTAATGTACCTAATGAAATTAAATTACATATTACAATACAGAAAATAATTCGTATTTACGTTAATATTTTTTTTTACAAATCACCACCGAACCGGATATGAGCACGAACTGACTTGCACGTCCAAATACAAATACATAACATAAGTAAAATAAAACGTAAAAAAATCTGTCTAGACAAAATAACTGTTTTTACTTCAGAAAAATTTCAACACAAATTCACTTATATGACACTGCAGTACATTTATAAGAGTATCAGTTCATATAACTGAATTCCAGTACAAAAATTCTGTGGTTCATATATTGGAATAATTCATATAACTGAAAGTTCATATAAGTGAGACTTCACTGTATTATATAATACAGTTTTTCGATTTTCATAGGTACAAAGGTTTGGGTTGACTTAATTGTTTATAACAGGGCACCTATTCACGGTAGATTTTTTCCGAAACTATTGCAACAATAATGTAAGCTTAGCAATAAATTAGTGCTCATAGCTCAAAGCTATTCCAAATTAAATTTTGACACAAATAATGTTTTCTGCCATGTTGAAAGGTATTAAGAGTAATTATGTAATTTATATACTTTTTCAAAGCCGATTGTCTCATAGTAGTTACCACTGTAATCCGTTTCTTATCCCTAGCATGAACTCGTTATTATTGGTATATTTTATATCTCCTAGCAGTCAACTCACGATTAATCAAAGTGCTCAGGACCGAACTCATACGGGATAGTCAAAAATCCTTGACAAAGAAGAAATCGATTTTATTTTCTTATCCATTTAGCTATGTGTGTATTTTTAATAAAATAACGAAACAACCAACAAACATATAATAATAAAGTGATCACGAAGAATAGAGTTAATCGTGGAAAATCGATTTCGAAATATGTACAGTACTGCCCGGATAATAGCACATTCACATGAGTATAAAATTATAGTGCTTATAGCAGGGCTTTCAATTAAATTCCTACTAAGCGGGGAACCTTGTAATACATAGGAAGATCGTGGTTGTGCTGGAATGCTCTAGAATTTGTTGATGTTAGTTCTAGAAATTGTTCCAAATGAGATTCATTAGTAATGCCCAAGTCACTCTCACTTGTATTTATATCTGGAAATAAATTTATGTTTATTAAGGTTGGTAATTCAATAAAGGTTTTTGGGTGATGCATTTGGGTTGTTGGACTGATAGTTATTGTTGCCTTGAATACCAGATATATAAATGTTGTAGTAATCTTAAGGGGATACCACTTTATTGTTAGCAACTGTATGTCGAATGTTTGATATAGGATATTGAGGTGCAAGGTATTCACGATGAATTAAAAGGTGTGTTTTTAACCTCAGGATAGCAACAGGGGTGATAAAGCACCCCAACAAAACAAAAGCTTTCCATTTCACACATTCCCGGAATGCCATCCCTTTTTTCTTTTCTCTATTCTTAAATTGACAGCTGAGATTTTTGTTCCGACTCACAGCTTGCTGCGGTACGTTGTACTTTTTCTTTTACAAGCATGTCTGCGGTGACACGTCAGACGTCACCCATTTGTTTGGTCCATATTTATAAAAAGCTGCAGAGAGTCTTATCAACCTTGATTTTACGTGACAATTGCTAGCGTTTCGTGGGAAGTATACCCTTTCCGCTTACATATAGCTTTAAAGCCAGATAAAAAACCTTAAAATTAAAAAAAAAAAATCGAGCTGTCGTGGGACGGCCGAAAGAAGCGAATCATTGGACGTAAAGTATTGGCCCGAGTTACGTGGCGGCCTATTTAAAATTCATTTTAATTTTTCATAGTGCCAGTTAGTTTAGATTACTCTCTCTGTTCCTCTTTCGCTCTCTACACACATATATTTAAGAATTTTTCGACTTTTCTTTTTTCCTAAACCATCCCTGAATCAAGACGAACAACACAAAACAAAAATCATCCAAATCGGTGGAGCCGTTCTAGAGTTTTCATCTTCCAAGTGCGCCATGAAGTTAACGCTACGGTGACGATTTTTTTCGGTTTACTCCCCATCTTTTTGAATAATTTATATGCGTGACCCACCGACCGTCCGTAAAAAAGCTATATTCGCTTCAAAAAAAATTTGTTCATAGCATTGCAGTGAAATTTCCATAAACTGCTTTTAATTAAAATAAAATACTTTTCCGTAAATTTTCCCAAAAATTCTTATGAATTTCGCATTATTTTTTAAAGTTGAACACGTGGGGGTGACAATTCACCCCTGTTGCTATTCGCGTATGGAAAAAGCGTGTTGCTATCCTAAGGTTAACTTCCGGCCCATTAATAATTCCGGAGATTTAAGTCCGTTTGAGGCAGTGGCTCTACCTACTCTTAAGAGCATTTATAACAGCCATAGCTGATGTTCCATGCATTAATTGAATTTTAATATATTTACTAAAATAATCTAGAACTAATAAATATCTTTTATATCAAAAAATAAACTGCAACTACTTTCTGCCATGGCCGTGTTGGTAATTTCCTATCTAAAAGGGGCTCGAATTGGTTGGATCCCTGAAACTTTTGGCAGTTGGCGCAAGTGTTTATACATTTTTTTAATGTCCGCATCCACCTGAGGCCAGTAGAAATACTCACGCGCCTTGGTCTTGCATGCTACTTCCTCTGTGAGTACCTACTGTGCAGATTTGATAGAACCGTATCTCGTGCCTCTTTTGGCACTACTAACCTCTGCCCTCTGCATCTGCCCTCTGCACTTCTGCAGACACTATCATCTTGATAATAGAGTTCAAAACTGCTTAGCACTATTCTCATTTCTTTCATTTCTCTTGGTCATCCACTTTGTATGTAGTCAATTACGCAGTTTAAGTCGCTATCCGCTTTACTTTGTTCCTGGAAAATCTTCCATCGTCTATAAGATGCTGTTACCATTAACCACATACTCTCAGCGGTCTTTTCTGTTCCTTAATCTCCTCAGGCTCAAATACGTTATTAATTAATGGGGCTTTTTAGAGAGCATCAGCTGAGATTGAATTCTTTCCAGGCACGTATTTGAGAGTCACATCATAACGATTGATTTTTAAAAGCAATTTCTGAAGTCGTGGTGTTATTGCATCATACGTTTTTTTAATCAGACTAAGAAGGGGCTTATGATCAGTTTCTACAATTACTTGCCTGCCATACGCTTATATAATATAATAATGTAATAATGTTCCTGCATAAGAGTTGCACCAAGGCCATATTGGGAGGCATCAGCTGACATAGTAGTGGATTTCTTCGAGTCAAATATCTGAAGCACAGAGGGGCTTCGCTCAAATAATTTTTAAGATTTTTTGGATTTGGATTAATTCCTTTGGAAGACAGAATCTGTCCTAAATATTTAAGGGGCATTTACCAAGCCGTATAGTACCTACTACTAGCCAACGATAACGTACAAATGGAGTTGTAAAAGTTGTAAGGTACGAACTGTTTTCTTCTTATGATTGCTGCTAAAAAGCCGATTTAGCATCCAATAGAGTAAAAATGTTGCAACTCTGCATTTTGTGTATAAGCTACCTGGTATTTGATGATGTGGCCTTTTAATATTGGCATTCAATGGCCTTGGATCAAGGATAAATGTAATTTGCCTGACTTTTCTATTATATGCATATACTACTTACCCAATCCGTTGGCTCATCGAATTTAGCAAAAATTCCTTCCTTTACCATTTTCGTCAGCTCATTACTCTCTGGTATATGCAGGGCAATCGGTATTCTTCTTGGAGCTGCAATGTGAGGAACCGCATCCATTTTTAGCTCTAGTTTGACTGGTTTCAGTGAGCCTCGTCCTTCAAAAACATCCGCAAATTCAGCAATAATCGATTCCGGTGTCTCTGGGAGTTTTGTGTCGTTGATGTTAATACAATCGTAGATATTAATAACTTCATTAAGGAGTTTAAAAGTCCTGCTTGCCCGGAGTTCGAGAATTGTTCTGACATTTAAATATGTGATTAGAAAACGTTCTGTACTTTTTATTCCATTAAGCTGAACTTCCAAATAACATTGTCCAAACAAACTGATTTTTGAACCTCCAAAGGCTTTTAAAATATCATGAGTTTTTAACTTTTTGAGATAATCTACCGATATAACATTTGCCTGTGCACCAGTATCAATCTTGCAGCTTACGTTATTTCCATTAATAATTGCATTAACTAACCAATCTTTGGAGGAATCTTTGGATATAAATACCTGACTCAGCTCTGATACAAAGAAAACTTTTCCATCGTGGTCATTTTTAATAGCATCGCTTGCCTGTAGCTTACCGTAAGTATTTTGCCGTTGAAAATTGTACTTACTTCAAATGTTCGCATACTTTTGCATTTTTTCGCCCAGCGATTTAACTTCCCACACTCTCTGCATTCATCGCCAACAGCTGGACAGCCAGCGCCTTGGGCTATGAAATCTTCCACAGTTTTGACATGCCTTATTTCTAATACGGAAATTATTTGGATTACTGCCTCTCTTAATAATATCTACCGCAACACTGACTTCTTGTTCCTCAGTACAAGTATAGATGACATGAAACTTGACTGAATATAGGTATGATTGTTCAATAATGCGACATTGTTCAACCACACTTTTTTCAGTCAAAATGCTCTCACGCAGGAGCCGCTCCTTTAGAAATACAGATTTTTAATTTATCTCGGATATTTCTCGAAAGAGATTCACCAAAATTACAATCACCAGCATGTTTGTTTTACTTTGTTCTAAAAAAAGTCGAATTTATCATCTGGCAATTGTTTTAGATTCGCATTCCAAAATAAATAACTTACGAAAATTTCGGTTGAATACGAATGGAAGACCTCATCGAATTTGTCCAACACTTGATTAAGCGTTGGCTCTGTGGATAGACAAATAAGAAACATTTCAAATTTCTTATATTTGCATTTTAAATCCTCACCAAGTCATTAAAAAAACAGCTATTTTTCTCTTATTCGGTTTTTCATCAAATTCATTTGCGATAAGGAAATTTAAGAAGTCCGATTTCTATCTGCGCCAATTTTCAATATATCCGCTCATAGAAAATGCATTCATTTTTATTGACGCTATTGTATACGCACAAGGGCGGATCCAGGATTTATTTCTGGGAGGGGCACAAAGGCCAGATAGGTGATGAGTGTTCCCCATAGTATTGCATTTGAATCTGTCTTTGGGATTCATTCTTTATCAATGGCATACAAAAATAACAAAGAATAAAAAACACTTTAAACACTTTTTATAATGGTTTAATAATGAAAAATTATATGGTTAATAATCACAGTTTTTTTTTATGTTTTCTGCTGAAGAAATCCAGAACTTCTTCAGGGTTCATCTATGAAGCAATGTCTTGATGAATATGCATTACACCGCGTCTCTACGAGTCAGACTTTAAAGTCCGAAGTCTTGTCCGCCATATTTGCATTGCTTTGGTTGGGCAAATTGTGTTACGACATTTCATTTCACAAGATGCCATCAACGAAGAAACAAGTGAAGGTGGCTCTTGCTTTGAAAGCATTAATTGACCTAGAAAAATTGGAAAACCAGATGTTAGCCGAAAACAAAAGAAAGCACAGATTGTGGGTATATCCGTTTCTTCAGAAGAGAGAGCTACACGATTTGGAAGCGCATTTGTTAAAAGATGTTTTATGGGACAATGCATAGGATATTTAGGTATGGAAATAACAATTTTAAATTATAGATGCCGTCATAGAAAGCGATTGGTTCAAAATTGCCAAGAATTTGGACAAATTCTGGGACTTTGCTCATACACTGGGATAGACGGAAAACATATCCTTAAAGGGCCAAGTTACTTTGACGCCATATTTCTTCACTTTGCAAAAATCTAAAATCAGCCATAATTGCATCCGCGCACATGTATTCCCGAGAATTACCAAAACCAAATGATTTTTTGCTGTCAAACGCTGGTCTAGATTTCAAATGTCAAATTTCTGTCAGAAGATCTGTCTGCAGAGATGGCAGGAAAAAAAGTCACACTGAAAAGTCTAGATTTCTATCGTGTCCACAATATCGCGGTCTACACGAGACACATTGTTGTCGTGACTGAAGTCTTGACTGAAATTATGTCTCGTGGAGACGCGGTGTTAAGGCTAGTCCATTAAGGCGATTAGGCGATCTACTCTCATATTGCTGCGAAGATATGTCTTTAACCGGCGTTAGGTGGAGAAAAATCTTTCGGCAGTGCTGGTTGTCATAGGAAATGTACACAATAATTGACAAAGGGTTCTAATGTTTTGCAGAGCCGTTGCTTTTTTATAAGCTTCTGCTGGCGACTTAGGAATATTTGCTTTCATCTGTTACCAAATTTGTAACTCTCCCTTCAAAACTAAAATACAAGGTAGATCCTCTTTATATACTTCACCGCCTGGCAAAACTGAGATAGTAACTTTTGCAGCTGAGCTCTAGGAAACCTAGACGACATTTCATTTAATAAATAATCTAGAAAAGGTATATACACTTTCACGCTTGTGCCCCAGGGGGCCCGTGCCCCTGTGCCCCCCCTGGATCCGCCCTTGTATACGCAGTAAAATGCACAAGTACGTCGCAACAATTTTATACTATTGTATTTTTTTCTGATTAAAGATTGTTAGGTATTTTCATTTAGCATGTATCCCGCTTCTGATACCATGTTATGTAGGGTGTATCTACATTATAATATAGAATAAAAACACGTTGTATTTAATAGTTAATAAATTAAATTTCCACCTCTTGATTTTAATCCCACTTACAGATCTCCGCTCTCAAAAGTGTCCCCGTTTTCCATTCTATCAAGACGGGTGTGCTCAATACATAACGTCAGGGTCCTCGAAAAAGTGCTAAATTATTGACGGTCACGTTGTTCACAGCGCGCGGCTCACTCACACATTGGCCGCGTTCCACTGCCCGCTATTCTTCTAGCACAAACTATTCCAGATAAAGGAGCGCTCGCGCAGCGGCAGCGGTAAAGTGACATTCGACACTTGTCTTATCATTTTCGTGTCGCATAATTTTTTCCAAAATCATTTAATATGAAATGGTACCTACATGTTATAGAAACCATAATAATATCGGAATTGCTATTTTACTTACCTTATTACCAATGTTATCACAATTGCAGCTCGGCTTTGTATTTTTGTTTTTATTTTGTAGACGTTTGAACGATTTCCTTTGACAGCTGTTTTTTTTTTTTTTTGTTTTTTTTTTTTCTCTCAAAGCAGCGGGTAGTTTTGCGCTAGATTGAGAAATTTCCCTGAAAGGGATATTTCACAAAAAGTGCTAGACGACTAGCGCAAATGGTAAAATGTAAATTTTTTTATATGGAGTTTGACATGCGGCTGCTCATCTAGCGGTTCCTTACCGACATTGCGGAAAAAACGCACAAAATCAAGGCACTGAAATCTCAGATTTAAATCTGAAAAGCTAAATCGATAACGACATTAAATCCTTCAGCTTATATTCCATCCATCTTTCCATATATAACTGTCATTTAAACCAAAGATAATGGAATACAGAGATCAAAGATAATGGAATACAGAGATACATAGGTACCTACCTAACTTTCCAGTAGAAAATCGGCTGCCTACATGTTGTTTTCAAGAAAAATTCATGAAGTCACACACTCTTGCTCATTTTTATTCTAGGATATCTACCTATGTGAGTTCATGAAATGGACTTCAATGCAAGAATTCGGTATCAATTCTCTGTTGTGTATTTCACTGTTTTTCTTAATTAATTCAAAAGCTCCACAAAAACTAAACAAATTCAATGCGAAACACATATAAATTAAACACCGCGATGCTTATAAAAGCAAGATGATTCGCGGTCGGCCATTAACAACTCATGCTTTTTTGTTGCACACACGTATTCGCAGACGGGATTTGAAATTACGAAAACAATAATGTAAACAAATGGGTTTTGGGGGGATAGTTGTACGAAAGATATCCACCTCTGAATCATTCATCTTTGATTTAAACGTAAACATAAACAACAATCACACACGCTCATAGGGACTACATTACTTTAAGTACTTACTTTAGCTTTATTTTCATTACTATAACTATACCCTACCCCCATTCAGCTTTCCTTGAAGAAATGTAAACATAAATAACCACACAATCGTTCTAGGTTCCTATATTATTTCAATTTGTAATGACTGACTGTCTCTACCTGCTATACCTAAGCCCCACCCCCCAAATCTTTATGTACCTACTCCAACATACGTACATTGAACATGCAGCATGCACATTGGTTATTGGGGATTTGGATTTACTGTATAAGCTCCCATATGGCGAGCGTGTTGTCCCTTGTCCGATTCCTGAGAAGCTGAAAATTACATGATTTCTTGTTTGTACCTCGTTTTTTGCTATTTCATAAATGTCAAATGGGCAAATGTACTACACATGCGCTGTGCGAAAATATTTATTTTTGCATATTTTTTTCAGTGATGCCCATCGTAAAAAAACGGAACTGTAATAAACCCTGAACCAAAATTCGCTTCCGAAGAGCAAGTATTTTTTTTAAGTTATGCGTTTTGTAAACCACTTCCCCTTTCGTGACAACAAATTACTCTTGCTGCTTTATGTTTACTTTATCTAAACTTTCAATACTGTTGACTTTGAGTCTACCGCAATAAACAGTTTTAGTTTCGATTCAAAATCTTCCAAGTTCATAGTGGCAATATTATTCATACATACATATTTCGCAATTGTGAGCTTCCGTAAATTTAAATTTTGTTATTAGTAGGGCGCTTTAAGTGTACTGCTAAAATTATGTTCGTAGTGCTTTGAACTGAACGGTTTTTGATAAAACCTTCACTAAATTAATCTTTAAGCTCCTCTGATTAGGATATATATTTAATTGCCATTTAATTATTGAACTATGCAGAAAAAACAAATTTCATCTTAAAGATACGCTATACATATTCCACAACTAAATTTTTCATTTCGCGACTTCATTCAACTTTTCATTACATTCATAAATATCAATTAATACCAAAAAGCGTATTGGCCGAGTATTTTGAGCTATACCATTTATCTTTCTGCTTCTGGAAAATACAAATTTTAAGCTCGAAAGTTTCTACATAAAGTACTTTTGATAAAGACTGGGCCGAATTACCGCATCCGTGAGTGAGCGTTACGTTTCTGAATTTTGTGGATTTTACAATCAAAACAATAGCAAATTCAGTCACTTATTACTCGAAAACGGATGTGGTAATTCTGCCCAGTCTTTATCAAAATTACTTTAAGCCGCCAAATAATGTCTTCTGCATCTGTATATCCTCTTTCATTTGAATGTGTAACAAGAATAATGTGATTGTGTTTACTTCAAGAATACTTACGCTTAATATTTAGATAAAATATCAAAATCTAATATCATTGAAAGCTTTTGTATTAAATTGTGTGTTTTAAGTGTTATTATTTGATAAAAGTGGCAGCACTATTTTAAACTACGAAGACGAAATCATCAGTCCCGGGCAGTCAGGCAAGGAATCAACCACCAACATGAATTGATTTACATCTCCTGATTTCCTTGATGGCAGAAATTCTCTTTTTTCACAAGCGTATACATACAGTGCGATTTGAACCTTTAAAGCAATAATTGCTGAGTTAGGTTCCGGGCTCAATAGTAAAGCGAGAAAATGTTACTCCTGCATGTAAATTATTTAGATGGGAGTTGTGTATGTGCATATCGAATCCAAACAACATTTTTGTCGTTGCATTAACTATATGTGCGTAACTGGTGCTTATAAAAAAATAACCTAATAAATTCATGTGCTGAAAAAGAAATTATGCTATCAAATATTTTTTAAAAATGTTCTACTAAATTCCTAAAAGTGTAACCCCCATTTCAAAAAAAGAACTCCATGCTTACTTTCTGAACTAAAGATTCTGGTTTTGTTTGTTACATGAATTCTCCACAGACAATGAAAGTGAACGTTTTTGATCGAAGAAATGTAATATCAAATTTATATACTATTTGAAAAGATACTAGTGAATATATCCTTCATATATCTACGTACTTATATCTACGCAATCGTATAGTTTGACAGATACTCAAAAAGGTTGCAGTTTCGTATTGTTGCCCGTAAATGCCCATGTGAAAAGTAATTGCTATGTTCCTAAGCTACAACAAATTTGCATATGCATGCGCCTATGATGCAATTTAAGACAAGATCTGCCGCGCTTAGTGCTGTTAATGTAAACTCTAGATGTTTGCTAATTGCAGAAGAGCCGAGAGGTCAACGGGCCGATCCTGTCGCTAAAAATCAACACTTTTGAATTGAGATTCTGGGGTGCTTTTATTTTAGTAGTTCCAGCAGTAATAAAATAGTTTATATTTCGCAGCTATTGACAAATTCACATTGAAACACAAAGTGTATAGTATAAGTGGATAATGTTATTAAGGTAGGTGTATAAATAGCTGAAATAAACAATTGAATATCTATATATAATGCACAGATTTGAACAAATCAGCGGATTAATGTTATATGCGATCCATTGTCGTAAAATTATATGTTTTCTGAAAACGTTTTTTAATAATTTCCTGGGTGAGTACCTACGATGTTGAAGTATGTATATAGGTAAAGATTAATTTTTATACCTATATTTTAAAATAACTGCGAATAAAATTATAAAAATTTAAACAGTTGTTTCATGTTTTTTGTTTGTTTACATTTTAAATATACCATTACCCCAATTTAAAGTCTTAAGGAAAAATGTGAATATAAGTTTATTTAAGGCAAATGAAACAAAATTAAAAAAAAAATAAAATAAAATAAAAAACAACAATTTTGAAGAACTTATATATCCAATCACAAAACAAACTTCATCATGATTATGAAATGTCTATCCGTTACACGGGTCGTGGGTGCAGAATGCCCAAGAGGATACTCATTAAAAGCCATCGAACTTAATTCACCTATCTTATAATGGAATGGTATGAGAAATATATATCTGATTATGAGGCCAAGTCCAGCTCAAGATCTCCCCTCTCGCTAATGCGAATAAGTTCACCATATGCGTCTCAATAATTTTAATTTGGTGGAAATCACTTAGGTACTAGATTTCATGGTACCAGGTGACTGTATAACTAAAAACAAATACGGGATAGGCATTCGCTAATTGTCTGCTGCTGTATTGCATTATTGCGGTGAGATGTTAAAAACAATATAGAAATATAGCTTGATCTAGTGATAGTGTTAAACAGTTGTTAAGGTATAGCAAACATTATTATTTTGAAGATGACTGTCAAACTAATTGAATAAGGTCAGCTCATATTTTTTTAATTTCTCGTTAGGTACCTATATTTATTTAAAGACAGAGTTTGTTACATATTGAAATTAGACTTCATATAAATTCTGCCATTAGTAGTGTGCACGTTAATGATACGCAAAAGACATACTAGTGATAGAATTAAATTGCTCCCAGGTGAATTTTTGGTGTCATAAATAAAACTTATATGTAATGTAATTGTTTTAACAAATGGTCTTTGCTTCTTTTCAGGCAATACCTATATCCATTCAAACTGCTTGATTGCACTTGTCCTATCTACCAATTTTCGTCGATTAGCCTATGATCCTCTTCTATAATATTCGCTCTATAATCTCTATTAACATATGTTAAAAAAATAACTTAATTCTAACAATGAGACAAAAACATAGTTACAATTATTACTCTTTGGATCAAATAAGCTGAGCATACACATTAGCAAGGAGCTTCTATTATAAAGCAAAAGGGAATATAATATGTACATTAAATTTTCTAAAAAAAATTCAACAGCTAAAGCAAGAGAAATGATTGAGATAGAAATAAAAAAAAAAGTGCCAGCAAGAAAAGCTGATTTCAAAGAAGTAGGAACTTCAATTAAATTACAAAGAATTCTGTATTTTATTTTACATCTGACGTTATGTTTTCACCAGTATGCTGACGCCTCAACGTTATCTACAGTTAATGGTGAGTTTTCCGTTTTTATTTTAAGGTCAATGATAAAATGTACATTGCTATAAGGCCCAATCCAATTTTTATCAACTATTTTGAATTAAACCTGTTACATTTAGTTTAAAGACATAACTAAGTATAATTATTTGTTTAACATGCTCAACTAACCTTATCAATAACATTGTACATATATATGTAAATGATATCATTTCTAAATGGACTTGACTGTAGAAATTGCGATTCATGTTGGCTGGACATTTTTTTTTATATATTTTGTTTACTTCAACCTTTGAAATGCATAGTTTGTCTTGTAGTTGCATTTCAATCCACTTGAATTTGTAAAGTCGCTAACCTAATTTTACTTTTTAATAAACAATTTGTTGTTTGGTCGACTCGCGAACGGCTTACATTACCTTAACCGTCCTTTCAGAAAGATCCTGGAAAAGGGAAGGGGCCATAAAGCGGCCCATGTGTTCCGTTACTTTTCGACTTATTAGAACTGCTCCAGTTTTATGTTCTGCTAGTTCCAGCCCGTCCGACTCCAACCATTCTTTGATAGTGGAGATCGCTTCATTTGTTGTCGTCTCAATCTCGTGGATATGTTATGGTTACTATAGCAATATCGTCCGCAAAGCCTATTATCTTCACTCTTGGAGGCATTGGCAACCTCAGAACACCGTCGTACATAATATTCCAAAATAGAGGGCTTGTGGAACGCCTGCTGACACGTTGTAGTGATTGGTGCCGTCGTCGCTGTCAATAACATTGTACATATATATGTAAATGATATCATTTCTAAATGGACTTGACTGTAGAAATTGCGATTCATGTTGGCTGGACATTTTTTTTTATATATTTTGTTTACTTCAACCTTTGAAATGCATAGTTTGTCTTGTAGTTGCATTTCAATCCACTTGAATTTGTAAAGTCGCTAACCTAATTTTACTTTTTAATAAACAATTTGTTGTTTGGTCGACTCGCGAACGGCTTACATTACCTTAACCGTCCTTTCAGAAAGATCCTGGAAAAGGGAAGGGGCCATAAAGCGGCCCATGTGTTCCGTTACTTTTCGACTTATTAGAACTGCTCCAGTTTTATGTTCTGCTAGTTCCAGCCCGTCCGACTCCAACCATTCTTTGATAGTGGAGATCGCTTCATTTGTTGTCGTCTCAATCTCGTGGATATGTTATGGTTACTATAGCAATATCGTCCGCAAAGCCTATTATCTTCACTCTTGGAGGCATTGGCAACCTCAGAACACCGTCGTACATAATATTCCAAAATAGAGGGCTTGTGGAACGCCTGCTGACACGTTGTAGTGATTGGTGCCGTCGTCGCTGTCCTAGCTTAGCTTCCTGTTCATAAAATAGCTATAAAGGATCCTAAGGGTATAGTTGGGCACGTTGGTTCTGGTGAGGGAAATCATGTCATGATGCAGGACCAGTCCGCGGAATTGAAAGCGTTTTTGATGTCCACTGTGACAACAGCGCAATACTCTTTCGTGTCAAATCGCCATCGTTTTGCCACGACGGCGGCAGCAGCTGTATCTATACAACCACTTTTATGGTGTAGGTGTGGTGTGCGGAAATGTGTGCTATATGGGGGCTGGTGTGACCTGTGACACCGATTTTTGGTGTCAAACACGGTGCGAGTAAAAATCAAAAGTTTTTGATTTTTGGAGTCGGTGTCTCGATCGGTATGATGTGTGTACGATTCGGTGTGGCGTGTGTGGTGGAATGCCAAACCGGTGTCAGTACACCGGTGTGCACACAAGTGTGCTGTCTATGGGCCGCTTAAGACTACTTTTATGACTTTTTTAAATTATGAATTATAATTTTCAATGCCTAAACATTTTGTATGATGGATATAAATACAATACAAATAACGTAACCTATATTATTTTGTGTTTGTTTAATATAAATTATGAATTTTCAAATTGAGCTTTTATTTTTTTTTTATAATTAGGTTTTCTAGATGCCGAACGTCCGTACTTTGATGACATAAGTCAAAGAAATGTATCCACAGTAGTTGATGAGACAGCTGTTCTTAAATGTCGAGTAAAAAATAAAGGGAACCGCACTGTAAGCAGATATACAAGGAAAGCTAAATTATTTTTAAAATTGTTGCTTCTTCTTCCTAGGTTTCCTGGATGCGAAAACGTGATCTACATATTCTTACTACAAACATATATACGTACACGGGAGATCAACGGTTTTCCGTAGCACATACCCCTGGTACAGATGATTGGGACTTAAGAATCGAATATGCTCAACAACGAGACAGTGGAATCTATGAGTGTCAAGTGAATACAGAACCAAAAATTAACTTAGCCATGTTGTTGGAAGTTACAGGTGAGTTTTATGTAATGCAAATTTAGTATTTTTGGGTGGCATTATAAATTTTATGTATACCTAATCGTATCTGCGCGTTGCCTTAGATAAGTTATATAGTGCTCAGTTTAATAGGAAACAAATTCTCTAAGCTAGGGTTCTTTAACTGCATCTACTGCTTTTAAAAGAGCTGTAATTTTTGTTCGATTGAATTTCCGTACAATTTGTTCTGGCGTCACTGTATTTGATAAGTGCAGACTAAAAAAATCATCCAGTTGGGAATAGAAGTTTCTTTTCTTAATGTAAAATAAACTGTTTTGGGGGAGTTTGTCAAAATTAAACCAATCCAAGCAAAACAAAAGTAACTAATTATTATACTCTCAAACCAACTTATTAAATCAAAATGCATTGTTTTAGATGGCTAGTGTAGTAGGATACTGAGTTATGAATTCCATTTCCAGCCTCAGCAAAAAAACTGTTTTTGACATAGATAAAACACGATGTTTGCCCTTGGTATTTCGTTTGATCTTTTTGATGTGTAGACATCTAAGCGAGCGTTGTTGGAATCTGGTGGAGTAATTCCACACATTTAACTTGCGGAAACGGAAATGCGTCACGGCGTTTTATCATTGCATACGTTTTTATCATTGCATACATTTATGAGCTGGGGCATATTAATTTCAGCTTTTTGTTGATATGAAATAAAGCATGTTTTTCATATACATATGATAGTCTCACATTTCTTCCCTGTGACGGACATCTCGAGGAAATTCGGTGCCAAATCTTTCGTGACTTACCAGGCACGCAGAAATCACAGCTGGACAACAACTAACAAAAATGTCGTAGACGGGCCCTATTTCACCAACACTTTTCATTTTGCACTTTGCAATTGTGCAAAAAAAATAATTCCTGCATAGTAAAAGTGAAATGTGTTTAACCAAAAATGCAAAGTTCTCACGACTTTTGCACTTTTTCAGACTTTTTTGCAATGTGAAAAGTAGAAGTGTTTCACCAACTAATAAGAGAACTTTGCATTTATAATCGTGTTTTGCAAATTTGCAAAGTGAAAAGTATGTTCGTATATTTAATTGCAGCCCAACACGTAATATAGAGCAAGTTTTATTGTCGTAAAGTTGTTTGTTGGGCTTAAAAAAATTGATTTCTAATACTCTATGAATTTCGATTCAAACTGAAATTTGAGCAATTTTTAACATAATATCCTAAAATAAAGCGTCTAAGTTCAGAACAATTAAAACAAGTAAAAAATTGTTCATCAGCCTGACCGATGCTTTGATACTCTCCACTGCATACAAGTCATTATGCAAAATGTTAGACATGATTGTGAGTTACTACGTCGATGGTATCAAAATAAACACTAGTTAATAAATTTATTGGTTAAAACGCTGGAACGTCCGGATTTGTTCTTAGTGGTGTTATTAACCATTCACTTAAAGAATAAGCGCTGTTTCCTAAAAGTACTGCATTTGGAAATGGTCGATTTTCTGAATTGAAATTCGCAGCCAAACGGGAATTCCTTTATACCCTTGCATCAGGCACACTGCCTGGCCAGCTTACGTTAATCCCATCATTGCATTCAATGCATGCTTCCCATGTCTATTACAAACTGCTCTTAATTTCCCCTGGGTGCATCAATGTTGATCATCGTACCGTCGATGCATCCAGCTAGACAAGGGAATCCACCTTGAGCAAAAAATTGGGTATTTCCAAAGTATTTTGTGGCCAGCAAATGGTGGTTGCAAGCAATTCCTCGATTATTGCGTCCGAAACTCGTTGTACTACTCTGGTAGACTCCATGATATAGTCTTAATCCAATTGTTGACAAAACACGTTCAACACTTGTCTTCGTTAAACAAAAGCTTTCCAGAGTTTAAAAATGATCTCCAATTCAAAAAATGTGTCCCTAATTTTACAACCCTTTGTATATTATTTGTAGCCTCTTGGTCTTCAAAGAGTGCTTCGAAACGGCTCATTATATAGTCTTTTAATTATACATAATGTATCACCAACTATTCACAGCTAAAGCTCAACTGCAAACGATTTTTGTTCGTAGCATATTATTGATGAACTTTTCACGATTTTAAATGTAAAGTGCAAATCTAATTTGTTTGGTGAAACGAAATGAACGAATTCTTTGCAAATTTAGAAAACTTTGCAATTTGCAAAAACATGCTTTGCACTTTCAAAAATTGTGTTTGGTGAAACGATTTTTGCAAAGAGGGAACATTTTCAACTTTGCAAAGGAATAATTTCCTCTCCGCAAATTTGCGTTTGGTGAAACGAAATTCGCAAAGATAAAGTGAAAAATTGCAAAATGCAAAGTGGAAAGTGGTTGGTGAAACAGGGCCCTGCACCTCTACAACATGCAATGCAAGCCGAATGAAATTCCAATGACACTTTCATTTACTGTATAACAGTTGATGTCATTTAACTTGCGGGGATGGATTGCGTACATTTATGAGCTGGGCATAGATTATTATCTTTTACCAATGATCATATGAAGAACTTCAATATCAATTTTGCAACTCCAGAAGATCAACCATTTATTCATTTTATGCAAGATAAATTTAATCTTCAAATGAACTCCAACTGGAAAATTTGAAAAACACGATATGGAACAACCATCGATGCTGTCTTCCGGCGTAATCTATACCACAATCCGATTGTATCTATTCCACCGAAACTAACACAGAACGAATAAATTATTGTTATTTCATAATATATCAAGAATACGGTTATTACAATTCCCTCTTTTTTCAATGACGTGTATCAAGCCACACACATACCGCACGCACGGTGTTAACACATATTTCGGGACTGTTGGATACAGTCGCACAATTTTTTTTATTTCAATTGGAAACTTAGGCTACTGTTTTTTTGACAATGTGTCTGCTCATTGCAACTATAGGTATTTTTTTTCTGCTAAATTTATCAGAGTTAAAGTTATTTTCATGAGATAGCTCTCGTAACTATTCTTAAAGCTCTGATCCATTAGTTTGAATTCTGCTTTAAAAGCCATAGATAAAAAAGTACATATACCTAATAGAAAGATAAGGAAGACTAGTTACTTTGGCTCAAAATGTTTATTCTAAGCTAAAACAAAATAAGGAATAACTAACATGTTTAGTATTGATGAAATTTATGAATTCTTGTTTTCTTTATTTAATTTCAGCTGAGGCCGATCTTAGAGATAAATATTCTGAGCCCCAGTACTACGATGCCAAAGGTCAGAAGATTTTCTTTTATTTATAGAATTTCTAAAATGAATTTATTTATTTCTCTCGGTGAAAAGGAAATGCACTGTATGTTTTGTTGTTTTCCATTTTAAACTAGCTTAACCAGCCCGGCCTAACGTGCGCCCAAGCATTGTAATTCTTAATATATTTATGCATAATATACGTATACAATTACTAACTAAACAAAGACGTAATTGTATTTTTACATTTGGCCGATTTCTTGAAAGATTAGGATTTTCTAAGGATGCGTGCGACAGCACAATCTCTTCGAGCACAAATTTTTAAAAAATCCTATGCGTACCAGCAGCTTGTGTAGAAGTGAATTGTTTTTGCTCTCAGCCGACCGACGACGGTCTGTTTTATATTGCTTTTGTATATATTTCCATAAGGCCGAGCTGCAATCGTAAACTGTAATTTTTAATTGCTGTTATTTGGTCTCGTGATAAAAATATTCTACTGAAAATCAATGGAACTGTAGATAAGCGAAGCCAAAAATTCCAAATTGTACTGTGAATTATTTCTAATAACGACTTTCCTAAACGGCGCGTGTGACGTGAGGGGTAATGTTATATTTATATATCAGCATGTACACACGATCGTTCAAATACTTCCGCGCCATCTTTTCTTTTCTTTCTTTAGCCTACTTCTTATTCTCTTTTCTTTATTCTTATGTTTTCATTTCTGCATCTATATTTTAGAAGTTCATTTTCATTTCTGTCTGAAAAAAGGAAGTAGGCTAAAAAATCCCCAATAACGAAATACAAGAACCAAATTCAATAATTTGTATTGTACGTGTAAGAAAAACAGCATTTCCATTAACATGCACGAGTATTTAAAGGGCATTAAGAAAATCTGGATCTTCTTCTCAAAAGGAGTAATTCCTTGAACTCGAATTTATATATATATAACTATATATAACACAATTGATTGCCATGCCATACGGGCTCGTTTTATGACATTTTTCATCACTTCGGCGAGAACTTCGGGCGAAAGATTCTCGCACTCGTGTCGAATGTTGTCATTGAGGGCTTCTAGGGTCTCGGGCTTGTTCACGTAAACTCGGTTAACATGGCCCTATAGCGCGCACCGTCCACTGTTGTCGTTTGACCAGCGGCGTTCTCGAAAAAAATGGCCCGATGAGTCCTCCAGCGTGAACGGCGCACCGTGCAGTAACTTTGAGCGGGTGTAATGACTCCTCGTGCAATACTCATGGATTTTCGGTGCCCCAGAAGCGATAGTTTTGCTTGTTCACGTACCCGCTGAGGTGGAAATGAGCCTCATCGCTCATTTTGATTTTGTTCGAAAAATCGATAGACACGATTATACCACGTTCTTGGGAAGTGTATCGCTCCATGGCTTGTTCACTTGTATTCTACATCTGTCTAGTCCACAAATGTCAAAACAGATTTGACATTGGCGACCATTTGCAAAAATAAGAGCATCTTCCAATAGGGTGATCTCTTTTGGCCTTTGGTATAAGTCAAATAAAAAATAAATAATTACATTAGAAACTTTCAATACATAGTACAAAGAAAAAAGAGAGATGAAAAAAAGTTTGTTTGATAAACGTCGATGTGTCTGCACGCCACTGGTGGGCTTGTAATGACCTACACATATCTGTGAAACATGTAAATCTGAAATAATTACATTTTTGGTTATTACTTCCGCTATACGAATCACAGAATAATGATTGATACATCAATCTGTTCACCGGGGAATGTACTAATCGAAGAATAGAGTCATATTCAAATTTGTTCAGTCATTTCGTAGTAAACCATTTAAATATTTTTTTTTTAGTTAAAAAATCATATAAAATGGGTTTAAAAGTCTAATAACGGACTTAGGATACTAAAAGCCATCCTATGCAATAACGCTACTCACGACAAATCGATTGATATTGTTGAGGTATCGTTACGTACCTACTCAATACTCGCGGACAAACAGCAAAAGATGTAGAGAAGAAAAGAAGATAAGAAGAAGAGAAGAGATAGAGATGACGCATTATTTGATCAACGTCAACCAAGATCTTTAAGTTATTATATCTCAGTCTCCGGATGGAGCAGAAAGATTAATGATAAAACAAAATACTCAGCTAAGCATTGTCTATATCTATATCTACAGTTAAAAGCTTTATGGTATTAATTGAGATTTATGAATGAAATGGCCAGTTAAACAAAGCAAAGTCAAAACCAAAAAATTAAATTATATAAAAAAGCGCATACAAATTTAATAAAACACATAAAAATAGTATTAATCCATTTTTTATGCAATTAGTATTTGTATATTATTTCGGGCATATCGTAGCCGCTGGGCGCAGCTATTAATTAATATTATTGTCCGGTATGCCATTTAACTGACAAATGAAAAAGTTACTAAGAAAGGCTTTATAACAATAATATAACGCAATGATAGTACTTGGTTCAAAAACAAAAAAATCATTCTTGTTCTCATTGATTCGCAATGAAACGAAGTATATATTTTTTAGTGACTGACTAGAATGGACGATTGTGTCGGCCGTTAATTTGACGGAGCGGTTAGTTTATCAAGTTGAACAACGAAATTGGAAATAAATATAATCAATTTACAAAGGGTTGTTCTGGCGCCAAATGAGGGCAAATTATCCGTCCGCTCTTAACTAGGCTTTCACTTAGAACATTATTGTTAATTTGAAAAAAAAAAAAAAAATAGCTTTCTTCGTACATGAGTATTATCACTGTATGGTAATAAGGTGGATAACTAATATTTAATGTTTTACAACAGGTAAATTAGTTGAAAAATTAAAGTTCCATTTTCGGATTAATAGTATTATGAAAAAAAAAACAATGTGGATTCAAAAACATTTTAGTTTCACCTAAAAAAAAATTGAAAGAAATTATTTACTAGTGGAAGTAATAAACACTGTACTTTTCGTTATTAGAATACAATAATTCTATCTTTTAAACAAGTTTCTGTCTTTTTGCATTATAGCTGCCCGTGCTAAAATTCTGGGATCTACTGAAGTTCATGTAAAACGCGATAGCACAATTTCACTAGCGTGTTCAGTAAATATTCATGCATCATCTGTATCATGGTAAATTAATCACTATGTTTAACACAATAAATTATTGCAATATGTATTTATATCTATTGTTGCCATTTTAAAGTTGAAATTGTAAACTGTAATTATTTTATTTTTGTTTTGTTCAAATTCCTCTCCTGAAAAAAACACAAACCTCTATTACTCATACTTTTAAAATCACGTTAAGAGTACACTCAATAGCAGGTATCCCAAGGTTCAAGAAAGAAAGAAAATACTTGAATTTTTATTTTAAATCCACAAAAGTATTAATTTACATGAAAACACAGACAATTTACTCAAATCAAATTGCTGTGCGGGTAAATTGTTCACCAAAATTTAATAGGAACTTGTGGGCTTAGGTGGCTTAAATTATAAAGTAAAATCTACTCGCATGGAAAGCAATGTTCTGTGATAATTTCTAACGCGTGTGTGTGATAGTGATACTGTCAAGTGCAAATGTGCATGTGGTTCCGTCTGCTCCAACTATTTTAAAAACTTAGTAAGTCCACGAAAATATTATTTTTACTTTTATATAGTGCCACTAAAATAAAATAAAACTATAGATAAAAAGAAAAGTAACTGTCGTCCTGAAATTGATTTTATTGGCTTTATAAAAAGCTTTAAGGACGAAAATATTACGCTTGAAAACCGCGCTTTGTCTCATTATAGAATCACTTCATACAATTTCAATGCAAAATCTCACAACTGTAAGATTTATTTGGGTATTATTCAAAGCTTCTACTATCATTTTTACAACGTTAAAGTAGTTTCAAAAACTTTGAAGTTACCTACATAGAAGTTTGGAAATATTATATGTATAATATATCCAAAGCTTTTAACGAACAGTAAAGTAAAGTAAAATTTTACATATATACATTCACAACCAAAGCATTGTATATTAAACTCAAATGCTTGCATCTTCGACTTATTTATTTAAATCACAGGTACCATGGGTCCTCAATCGTTGACTTTGATTCGGTACGTGGCGGTATAAGCTTAGAAACAGAGAAAACCGATGTAGGCACTACCAGTCGTCTAATGTTAACAAGAGCTTCGTTTCGTGATTCTGGCAATTACACATGCGTACCAGCGGCAGCAATTCCGGCCTCAGTACAAGTTCATGTATTGAACGGTAAGTATTTTAAGATCCAAATAAATCATATTAGATCATATAAACATATTTCATCGGTTAGCTGGCAAATATTTACGGGAAGTTGCTGGAAAATTGCACTACACACGTCATCCCCGCTTAGTTAGCATAACTTACGTCATTAGTTATTATTAGGTTATTTAAAGGACGCGCAGTGTGCTTGGATGTCGATTTAGAGTAAACACGTTACAAAGATTTATTACTTGTT
This sequence comes from Cheilosia vernalis, assembly GCA_949126925.1. Classification (NCBI taxonomy): domain Eukaryota; kingdom Metazoa; phylum Arthropoda; class Insecta; order Diptera; family Syrphidae; genus Cheilosia; species Cheilosia vernalis. The sequence goes on along the minus strand of OX421363.1, from coordinate 20,393,041 downwards.
CTCTCCAAGTCAGAATTAAGACTAAAAGCTAAACTATACCTAAGTGCCAGGGGTAGTCCCATGGCCCCTCGCCAATTCGCTGAGTCGCCAGAATATACGCGGCGCGTGTATCCGCCTGCATCGGGTGTCATCATACTGATAAAGCTAACTCGGTAAGAACAGGTTTGTTCATGATATGTATTTGTGCATATACGGTGCGTCTACGGTGTTCATATGATATGAACTTATGCATAATAGTGTGTCCGGTGGTGATAAATGCTGACTCCATATCATTTTTATAGGGGTGGGATATCGGGTGGTGATAACTTTTATCACATTCCCCATACGGTTGGCAGCATTTTTATGATATTGGTTGTATATTTTTACATGTCATATGAACTCTAGTTGACACCCTCCGATATTCAAACAAATGGTGGTATTTGAAATTAAATTGAGGGGCCAGCGGAAAGAAGTTCGCTAGTTGGCGGTCTGAGTGTAATTTGCATTTATTTATAATCATTGCCGGTGATATGCGGCACGGAAGCTGGTCGCAGGCCTTTAATTGTGAGGTTCTAAGGTGCAAGTTGATTTCAGCGTGGTTTCGGGAACGTTGATGATAAGTATGAACTGATGTTATGGTTGTTGGATATCTGATAAGTTATCTGTTTCAATTAAATCACATTCTGCGTCTTGGTGGTGTAGTAGTTTTCCGACATATTTTCAATCCGATAGGTATTCTTTTAATCTGGTTTCAGGACAGTAGTATACGTTTTCGATATTTTTGCATTTTTCTTCGTAGTACAGAATTTTAGTTTCGGATATGGACATGATGGGTTTTGTTTGTATGAATGATTTTTGGATGTGGGAATAGGAATGAGATGGAAGTAATCATTTATGTCATTTGTAAAGAGTGGAATTTGAACGTTAAATAATATGACATTGGTGTCATTGTAGTAGGTTTGTTCATGATATGTATTTGTGCATATACGGTGCGTCTACGGTGTTCATATGATATGAACTTATGCATAATAGTGTGTCCGGTGGTGATAAATGCTGACTCCATATCATTTTTATAGGGGTGGGATATCGGGTGGTGATAACTTTTATCACATTCCCCATACGGTTGGCAGCATTTTTATGATATTGTTTGTATATTTTTACATGTCATATGAACTCTAGTTGACACCCTCCGATATTCAAAAAAATGGTTGTATTTGAAATTAAATTGAGGGGCCAGCGGAAAGAAGTTCGCTTGTTGGCGGTCTGAGTGTAATTTGCATTTATTTATAATCATTGCCGGTGATATGCGGCACGGAAGCTGGTCGCAGGCCTTTAATTGTGAGGTTCTAAGGTGCAAGTTGATTTCAGCGTGGTTTCGGGAACGTTGATGATAAGTATGAACTGATGTTATGGTTGTTGGATATCTGATAAGTTATCTGTTTCAATTAAATCACATTCTGCGTCTTGGTGGTGTAGTAGTTTTCCGACATATTTTCAATCCGATAGGTATTCTTTTAATCTGGTTTCAGGACAGTAGTATACGTTTTCGATATTTTTGTATTTTTCTTCGTAGTACAGAATTTTAGTTTCGGATATGGACATGATGGGTTTTGTTTGTATGAATGATTTTTGGATGTGGGAATAGGAATGAGATGGAAGTAATCATTTATGTCATTTGTAAAGAGTGGAATTTGAACGTTAAATAATATGACATTGGTGTCATTGTAGTAGGCTTGCAAACCAAGTAATTCATATAAATATATGCTCCTCGGATAAGATTTAAATATTTTGTTATCTTAGAATAGTTTCAATGTGATTCAGCTCTTCTATACTAAGGATTATTTTAGAAATTATGTTCATTTTAGCTTTTAACTTTAGTCTCAGGATATTAAGGGTGCTTAGGCTTCTTTGATTTCGCTTAGTATTTCTACGGAGTTTAATATTTTCTTAATATTTTTTTTTGTAATTTTCTAATTTTATTATGTGCAGGAGTTTATTGTCCGAGATTTGTTTATTTTTAGAGGAAGTACACCGTTGCTGTTAGTTAGGTCCTGGATTTCTAATACTTGGGCCAGTATTGAAGTCAGAAGTCTGAAATTTTCGTTTCTTAATTAGTTTATACACTTATAAAGTTTTGGGTTCTTTGGTTCTTTTATTTCTCCTGTTTTCCCTACCATAAATTATTGGACAGGATATAATCTATTTTGGAATTCGTTAAGTTTGCCTAAATGTTCGTGGACGTTATTATGTTGGATATTTTTGAATTTATATGTACGACCATAAAATAACTCGAATGGGGTGAGTTGTTTTGTCGAGGAGTGAATACAGTTATTATAAGTTATTAATGTTTCGTTGAGAATGTCTTCGTGGTTTTTAGTTGATCGCTTAGCGCGAATTATTCTGTATATCTCCGTGAAAGTAAAATGCATTCTTTCAACAGGAGAGTTACTGTAGTATCGGCACTGTGCGATACTTTACTATGAAATAATATAAAACATGGAAAACTCTGTCACACTATAAAAATGTAAAATATGCACGAAAATCCCCTTTATATAGTGTGACAGAGTTTTCCATGTTTTATATTATTTCATAGTAAAGTATCGCGCAGTGCCGATACTACAGTTACTACTACTCTGTTGAAGAGACATTATATGATGATCTATACTATATTGTTTACAGAAGTCTGAAGATATGATAGGGTATAGGGATGCCGTAGAGGCTCATGAAATGTTTAAGAGATGTGATAACTGTGAGACTGTTGCTATTAGTTAAGGTATAGGCTGCTGCAAATTTTGAGAATTTATCCACTTTTGTCAATATTTGTTAATGGTTTATGCAGTAAATATCTGCATGAACTATGCTTTATGGGTTTTCCGGAGTTTCCGTAATTCTAAACTCAACTTTTAGCGTTTGACAGGTGTCGCTATTTTTTTTATTGTTTTGATGATTTTGTTCTTCATAAACGGAAAATAGAAGGTTCTTTTTAAGTGTAAGTGTTTCATTGTGGTTATTATTTGAGCGATAGTTTCGAATAGTTCTATCGTGGTTGCTATCTTCGTTGGTAACATCTGAAATTCTTTCTGTACACCTTAATATCTTGAATCAAGAAAAAATATTTAGCGTACGAATTGTTTTTTTCTGGAAGGAATCGTCGTCGGCGTAACATATAGGTAGGTCACTTCCAATGGTTCCTTGAGATAGTATTGTTCCCAATGCAACATTACTTGCATCAGTGGTTAAGATGAAGGGTTTTCAAAGTCTGGATATTGTAATATCGGATTATTTGAAAGGATATTTTGACAGTGTTTGAATGTTTTAATAAAATCTTCTGTATGAACGACTTTCTTGTTCTTTTTCAGGCATCCAGTTAAATGTAAATAGAATGTAAATTTTCTTAGTGTTCCAGGAGTGAGGTTGAAAAAATTATTATGTCGTCCAAGAAGGTACACCAAGCAGATTTTTTCCCAATAGTTCTCCTAATACATTATCCATGACCCTTCGAAATGTAGAAGGGCCATTTTTCAGCCCAAAAGTCATTCGTACAAATTCAAAGTGGCCACTGTCGATCGTGAAGTCTGTTTTTTTTATATCGCCGGGATTCATAATTACCACACACACAAGAAGAAAGGAAAAAAACATTCAATTTTCTTCCCGAATTCGACCGCACTTTATTGTATCCAACTTGACTACTGTACTCTGATTATTTCTCGGAATCGCGCAAGTTGTGAAATACAATCAGTTCGCGTGGGTATGCAAGAATGCAGTTCAGCCAGGTCAAATGATATTGTGGCCTGATTGGAGTGCATTTTGCTTACTATGGGCGTTTTCTGTGTATTCTGTAACTCCCCCACCGTTAAAATGAATTTCCGCATTTTGACAATATGGACTACTAAAACAACAAATAAAATCAAAACAATTTTTATACTTAGCAGTAATACATCATTAATATCGCTTTTTACTGAAATTCTTTTTATTAATTCTCCATTGTTAATATGTTCCACACATAATTTTTTTATTGGTCTAGTTTATTCTTAATACAAACTTCATCTTCATGGTCCATAGTTCCAGCGATAAATTTCATTCCCGTCCCTAGTATATTTATTAGATTGATTTAGAGTGTGGCTTAAGGTTTTCTAACTTGGCTTCTAGTAGTACCAAATTTTGATTGAGTGTATGGTACATGGGCTCTATTAATTTTTATTTATTTTTAAATGCGAAAAGGTTTTCTTTTATCTGGTTTTTAGTTATTTCTAGATCGGTTTCATTGATTATATGTAGCACTTTTGTATAACTTTTGATAACTTGGATTTTGTCTAGTCTAAGTGTGACGTACCCGTTGTTGTTGTTAAAGTCGTGGAGAATTATTTCTTGTGTCCATATAAGTGGTCGGCGCAGTGGCTTAGTGGTTAGTGTGTTGGACTGCTAAGCGGGGGTCCCAGGTTCGAATCCCGCAAAAACCCAAATTCCAACTGTGGGTTTTTTTCACTGCGCCACCTCTCGCGAACGTCTGACAAACATCCGAGAGTATAATTGTCTTGAAAGAGCTTCTCAATCGGCCGTTTGGAATCGGCATAAAATTGTAGATCCCTACCATTCGTTCCAAAAATTAAAAAAAAACTCACACAAAATGAATGGTTGTGAGAAGCTAGGCCCAGGGTCCCTACAGACCTGTTGCGCCAACTATGCAATTATTTTTATATAAGTGGTACCCATGTTATTGCCAATATTACTGGGGTGATGTTTATCATCATATTTTTAGTTGGTTCCTAAAAGGAAGATTTTTTGTTTTATCGTTTTGTTTTTAGTGGTTTGCTTTTTGCCTTAACTAATGGAAAATTAATATCCTGTAATTTTTTTATTCCTTTAATATGGGCCTTGTAATATTTGTTCCCATTTTTTACATCTACTAAGTGGTCTTCGTCTTCCTAAATTTTGAATGATTTTTACCCCCTCTAATTTCTTTAATGAAGTTCTCTTCTTCTGATATAGTATAGTCTTCACGGTTTTTGTTAAGCCTGTTGGAACTCTCTTCCAGCATCGACAAGGCAAATAATGGGAGCTACCAAGTTCAAAAGTTCCGCATTAGAACACTTCTCCTAACTGCAACAACTACATTTTCCTTTCCTTTCTTTTTCTTCTGTATTTGTCACATTATTTTAAATATACTTCTTCTCCATCATCTATTTCTTCTACTTCTTTTACTTATATATAGTTATATACTTGAAAATTGTTAATATTAATTCTGTAATTTATGTACTACTAGCTGACCCGTGCTCGCCTTGCTTCGCCAAAGTTCCACTTCTCAAATTTAAAACAAAATAATTAGCATTATACAAACCCACTCCGCGAAATTTGTTAATAAAAAGAGGATCATATGCATGGTTTAGCTTATATAAATTTATAAGTGAAGTGTAGCCAGAACTTAGTTTTATAATATTAGGGATAGAGACTTATAAGGAGATTAAAAGAGAGCAACGCAAAGCACGAAAGATGCATAAAACATAGAAAGAAAAAAAAGTTTATTTAAAAACTAAAAAACACAACTAACTGTAAATAAAAAAAAACATCAGGCACTCCGGGAGTAACGACAGAAGTTATTACTTGAACAATTACGTGTGTATTTTTCGAATCGTCAGGAAATATTTTATTGCGCAGGAAATATTTAAAACTGTTTTGGGAGTAAAAAGTAAAAACAGCGAACAAAAAAGTCGACAACAGCGCCACCTATCGGGTCCAAAACTATCCTATCTTTCTAGCTGCATACAACCATGCACACAAACAAAGTTTCATTGAGATCGGTTAAGTTTCTCAAAAAAATCGACAACAGCGCCACCTATCGGGGCCAAAACTATCCTATCTTTCTAACTGCATACAAACATGCACACATACAAAGGTTCATTGAGATCGGTTGAGTTTCTCAAAAAAATCGACAGCAGCGCCACCTATCGGGGCCAAAACTATCCTATCTTTCTAGCTGCATACAACCATGCACACAAACAAAGTTTCATTGAGATCGGGTGAGTTTCCCAAAAAAAATTGACAACAGCGCTACCTATCGGGTGTCGGTTTCTCGGTGACGATGACGCGGTGTCGTTTTTAAGATAACGCCAATTCATTAATTTCTTCCCATCTAAAAGTGCCCAACGCGCCTAAAGAAGTAATTACTTATAACTTCAAAAAAACTAAAAAAAAACTATTAACCAGGCACTCACACTATAGGTACCTACACAATTGCTACATACCAACCTAGTGCAAAGAAAGAAGAGAGAAGAAAAAAAAATTGATAAACGTGTTCGCACCCGCTCTCTACTGGTGGGCTGTTGATTGCAATGACCTATACGCACGCATATCTGTGAAATATGTAAGTCTCAAATAATTACATTTTTGCTTATAACTTCTGTTATACGAATGAGAGAATAATGATTGATGCATCAATCTCTTCATCGGGAAGTGTACTAATCGAAGAATAAAGTCATATTCAAATTTGTTTGGCCATTTCATAGTAATATGTGTTTAAACCATAAAAAATGGTATTTTTTTAATTAAAAAATCATATAAAATGGGTTTAAAGGACCAATAACGGACTTTAGGATACTAAAAACCATCCTATGTAATACCGCTACTGACGACAAATCGATTAATATATATATTGTTTAGGTTTCGTTACATACCTAGTCCCTACTCGCGGACAAACAGAAAAATGTGTTCTCTTTTATAGAGGTAGAGATAAAAGACAATAAGTCTTATTTGTACACTGTAAAAATAAAAATGAAATGAAAAATGAAATGAAATGAAAATTGTTTTTTCTTTCTTTTCTAAAATGAGTTCGCGGATTTTCTCGTATTCTCGCTCATGAATTTTACCTGTTACGAAGTCGATAGGTTTTCTTTTGGTAGTTGAGTGTATTGTGTTGTTATAAAATGTTATTATATTCTTGAAAGTTTGTCTTCTACTGTCCCTACGTTATTTGTGTCATCATGTTTTAATAATCTGATTTGATCATTTATGGTGTTATGCAGTCTTTCAACGTCTGCATTTGATGTGTGGTTACTACTTGATGTATAGTGAATTTCTACGTTAAGTTCTGATAGAAACTGTTTCAGGGGTATGGCCTTAAAGCCTAGTTCATTATCTACTATGATTTTGTTTACAATCCCAAATTGACTCTTTTTAATTCGACCCATGTTCTGCTTGTGATTTGAATTGCACAGGCGTGTTTGGAGAATTTGTATAGGTTGGGAAAAGTGTACTTTGTAGGGAATAGAAGACACGCTGCCCCCCTGCTTCGGTTTACTGTTGGATTACGGGGCGGGTGCAAGGTTGGTCTTATTACGCAAATTTTGTTGGCGTTATTGCGCTTTGTCGGAGTGAAATTAGACCAACTGTTGAAATATGGCTTTATTTCACTTTTGTAAAGTGACAACATTCTTGTTGCGTGCTCTGAAAATTCTCTAAGCTTATCAAAAAAAATGGTGGGACATAAGTCCCAATTTTTACTTTTGGAACTTATGTCCCGATGGTGTGGGACAAATCTATTTTGGGACTTATGTCTCACAAGAGGGGCATAAGTCCCAAAAGCAAAAATTGGGACTTATGTCGCGGGAACTTATGTCCCTGCGCCGTCGTGGGTATTGCCTAATTCGACAAATAGTGGGATTTTTACTGTTTTAGAAACTGTAATTGTGTTTTCAACGGTTTTTAATTTTATGGGGTTTTGAGATATAATCAATTAAGGACTACAAAGTCCAGGGTTTATAATGGAGTGTGTCGCCACGGTGTCGATTATAAAATTTAAAGGGTATAACTGTAATTGTATTATTATATAGGGAAGTTTTCCCTTGAGGCAGGTAGATGGAAATTTGTTCCTAAATTGTTTGTGTTTAATTGGTTAGGGCTGATTAAAGCAGTTGTCGCGTTTGGGCAAATGTTCATCACAGGTGGATAAAAATTTGTTTCTAAGTTCTGGGTGTTTAATTGGTTAGGATTGATTAAAGAGTTTGTCGCGTTTGGGCAAATGTTCATTACCGTTTTTATGTCCATTGGTTCCGGTACGGGGAACCTTTGGGCTTGGTTGGGGTTACTATGCTACGAAATTTGGGTTTCTATTATAGGATTTCATTTCATTTCATTTATTTATTTATCTATTGTTAATACATCTTTGTTTACAAGAAAGTATCTGCGAATCCTTTCGTAGGCTTTTCTGCAGAATGTGGTTTAAATCTGATATAATATTCAGTATTAAGTGTAGTTTTAATTTGATTGCAAGCATATTATATAATAAAGACATATATTTCAGTACATATATTTACATTTAACATATAATTTAACATTTAACAAATATATATATATTTTTTTTTTTTTTTTACCGTTTCTAATATTTGGCGGATTCGAATTATTATACCGTTGTTTGGGTTCATTATTATTATTTTGGTTTCTGTTATAGGTATTACCGTTTGCAATGTTTGGCGGATTCGAATTGTTATATTGTTGGTTGGTTCTATTATATATAGTTGTGGTTTGGATGTCTACGTTGGGGAGGTTCATGGTTTTGGCTTTTACTAGGATTTGGGTTGTTTGTATTTACTTTTGAATACGCATAACCAGATTCATACAGAATATTGATTGCCCCTTCTAAACTGTATGGGTTCCTGCAACAGATCAAAGAACGCATAGGTTCTGGGAGTTTGATTCTAAAAATAACTAACGCTGAGGATTTATTTTGTTTAATTTTATTCATTTGTTTTTGCTTCACGTTTAATCTTCTCAAGATCTCTTTAATGTGGTGATAGAATTCGACCGCGTTCGTTCTAAACTGTACGGCCCGTAATTCATCGAATAGTTCTTCCGGTGTTTGGCGGTCACCGAAGTTATTATACAAAATTTGCTTCATGTCTGCTGAGCTGGTGACATGACTATTTATTTCTATAATTTCTCAAGCTTTTCCTATTAGTTTTGATTTTAGAATGTCTGAAAAAATACTTTGCGCTAAGGCGTCATATTTCGTCATGTGAGAGTGTATTTTGTCGATTAACCGACAAAGTTTTGTAGTTCCTTGAAGTCTCCGTAAAATTCTGGGAGCTTCGAAAGGTACTTTATTGGGTCAATATTTAAAGTTAACATATTTGAAGATGGTGGTTCTTCTCCTTGGAAAAAGTTAGTAACTATCTCAGTTAGTTGTCTAGATTGTTCTTGCGCGGTTCTAACTTGTTCTTCTAGAGACATAAGGAGTTTTACAATAATGCATGTAAAGTGTAATATTTTCTTAATTAAGTTTTACAGTGTTTAGTGAATTGAAATGTTTTTACTTATGTTGATAACAGATTGATTTGGCTAAATAAATAAATACAAAAAAAAGTATTTTGCTGACCATTCTCTGGTAGTTTATACGCTGCTCTTCTGGGTCTGATGATTTCGATGAGGGTGTTGTTGGATTGCTGTCACTCGATAATTAGTGTCTAGAGATGCTTACACAATTTGTTGCGTTGTATTATTCTTGCTTTGCACTGGGATGTTTGTTGAACTATGTTGTTATCGCTCTATATTTATTTTTTCGTAAATTTACTTTACGTGTGGGATATGCACTATTAACGTTCACTTGTCAGCACTTATAGTTAGTTATTATAAATATAATACGAGAGAAATAATCTTTTATTTCTTTACGTTTGTAAAAATATCCGGTCGAGAGTTTGAACACGACGTACGATTGGATAGTCTTTTGTGAGAAATAATCTTTTATTTCATCCGGTCACAAGTTTGGATACAACGCACGATTGGATTGTTTTTATTGAGAAATTATCTTTTATTTCTTTACGTTTGCAAAGATATTATTGAGAAATAATCCTTTATTGTATCCAACTTAAGACTACTGTAGGTACTCTATATAATTTCGATTACATGCTAGCTTGGATGTGCTTAGGCCCATTTTATTCACTCGAAGTTGAACACAACTTGGGAAGTTTTTTCATATAAAAATCCCGAAGTTGTGTTCAACTTCGAGTGAATAAAATGGGCCTTATGATTCTAGGTAACCAGACGCTGAATCAGCAATGATTATCGTCTGATTATTTCTTGGAATCGCGCAAGTTTTGAAACACAATCAGTTCGCGTGGGTATGCAAGAATGCAGTTCAGCCAGGTCAAATGATATTGTGGCCTAACTGGAGTGCATTTTGCTTACTATGGGCGTTTTCTGTGCATTCTGTAACTATTCATCTCTATCTGGTGGAAACCATTGATGTAACAAGTTTGTCCAGAGTTTCATTGATGTTGGGCCGAGGGTATCAGTCACTGACAATTTTTTTGTTTACCTTACGGTCATCAATGACCAATCGCCATTTTCTTTTGCCACTGGAGTAATTGGTGAACTCCATGGCGAGTAGATTGGTCGAATGATGCCGCTGTTAACATTGACTTATTGCTTTCTTACTTTTTCCTTATGTATATAAGGATATATGTAAGATTTTGTATGTACTGGGAGGTCGTTGTCAGTTTTTTTTATCTTATGTTTAATCTGGTTTGTAAATGTTAGTCTAGTTCCCTCTTGGAAAAATACGTCTTCAAATTCATGGCAGATCTTAAGGATTGCCTTCTTCTGTTCTGAATGTGGGAGGTGGAAGGTTTTTATGGAATTTGCTATATAGTGTTATTTATATTATAGTTATTGAGTTCTTATAATTGCAAATTGTTTAAATTTTCTATAAAGCTGAACCAGTTTTCTGCGTGATGGATTCCTTCGGGAATATAAAGTTATATATATTATATATATATTATTCTAAGTGTGCTGATTAAAAGAATGTGAACAGAAAATATGATATTGTTCTATGTAAATGTGCTGGTAAGGCGTTGTTGGGTTCTGATGGGTAGGTAGGTACATCTACCTCTGCTCGTGTTGCTGACGTTGCAGGTATTTTCGCAGGTATATTCCCAGCACATACTGCTGATGTTTCAGGTTGTTTAGCTGGTATGTTCCCAGCAGCTGTGGCCTCGGTGGCTGGTTCCGACGTAACACGCGCGCCCTCAACTTCCCTGCATGAAAAAGTGAACACGTGTGAATAACAGCCGCATAAAGAAATTAGGCTAATATTCTGGTGGGATTTGTAAATAATTCATCTACGTGGCCATTTTGGAAGATGGGAATGCGGTGGGGCTGGGCTCTGTTAAGTCTGTTCATAGGGTTTCTAAGAATGCACAAATCCTGAAAAAAAAAATAATATGGCAACGTAATGCACATTCACTTGAATAAAATGAAAATCAAGTTCATTTCTATTACACTTGGCAATTTCTTTTCTTTTTTTCCTGCAGGTGAACACCCAGCTGCGATGCAAACGAGTTGCACTGTAACAATCCCATCGAATATAGCTCTTGTTATACTTCTTTTACTGTTCATACAAGTATGTCATCAATCAATCATATCACAAGCATCGTCCATTGAAATCTTTTATCAGTCAAGATGACTTAGAATAAGGACCGGCGTTTGATATCGTATTTAGACAGATTGGAGATCCAAAAAAACGGTAATCCAAATAATTTAGGTAAGAGTTATTGTAAATGTAATGATACATCAAATACAGATTTATTTATTTTCTAAGTATTTAGCATACATACAAAAATAATACGCAATAAAACTTACTATGTAATATAAAATTTAAAATTGCAGGTAAATGAACTGTATCAATTAAAAACAAATAATATTTAATAATATGTTAGGTAGGTATATCGTGTAAAACCTTCACATTCTGCTGTAATGCATTCATATAAAAGTTTAAGTTAAGTATTCATTATGTTGATTTCTGACATTACCTAATGTATGAGTACGAGAAGGAGTATAGGAGGACAGGAAATTTATTTTAGATTTTATTTTATTTATTTATTTTTAGATTTCATTACAATGAGGATTTGTATTACCTATACGGACGTCTTTATTCTTTATAAACAATCGTAAATTAATTATGTAAAGCAACAACAAAAAGTCCATTTAAAATATGTTTCTTTATAAGATTTATTTGTCTCCGTCAGGTCAAGTAGTGTTCTTTGAGTTGTTATCATTCAGTAGAATGGTTCCAAGTGGCCCTGATATTAATATTAATATGTTACCTTTATATTTGTAGGGAAGTGGCTCAATGGTTAGTGTGCTGGACTTGTACCTTGTGCGCAAAAACACAAGTTACATCTTAACCACCATTCGCAAACGTCTGGGATTGAATTACCGCATCCGTGATAGAGTGCCTTGGGACTGGCTTTTTTATTGTTGTGCATATACAATCCAGAAAAATCAGTGACATTATTTGTTCGCTCACGGATGCGGTAATTCGACCCCTGACTAAACAGCCGGCAGTATAACCAGGGCAGGGCAAGTACTTCAATTCGCCCCAAAAATAAAAATTCATGCAAATAATTGGTTGTGAGAATCTAGGCCAAGGTTCTAGGCTCTACGGTCAACCTCTTGAGCATACTTTTATTTTACACTTACTTTGCACATTATGATGACTGCAAATTCTTTCTTCATTTTCATGCAGGTGGAAAGTAGCATATGTCCATGTGGTGGAACTAGAAATTCACTTATGAAGATAATCAACAAAGCGCTGAACTGAAACTTAACTCTCTGGGAAGTTATTCTTATATCTGTTATAATTATCTTGCAACTAACATGTCTAATCGAACAATTTCAAGTTCAGCAAAATCGAATTGGTCTACTGGCTTACTTATAAAGGCGGCCTGCCAGCTTTTAGTCAACCAAGGCATTAACCAACTGCCAAATAGTTCAAATAGTTGCGAGCTTGAAGTCGGTTGATATCCTTTTTCCACCTGTGTACCCTTAAGTCTTGCCTTCCTCTACTTCGATGAACCACGGCCTTAGAATCGTTGACTGCGATCCGGAACGTTAACATTACATCTGTTCTATATGTCCTAGCCATCTTAAGCGCCCAGTGCGCAATTTTTTTCATAAGACTAATGTTTATATACAGCTCGTAAAGTTCGTCATTGAATTGTCACCTCAAAAACCAACGAACAAAGATTGGATTATATATCCTTGTTGCCTTGTTGCAAGTTGTTTTCTTAGCAAAAAAAACCTTAGGGCTTGATTTATGATAAGATGTCGTTTTCAAATGTTTTAGCAAAGTCGAAGTAGAGAATTTTTTAACCTTCCTTTAAAATACATATGTAAGGATAAATCGCAGTGGCTTAGTGGTTAGTGTGTTGGACTACTAAGCGAGGGGTCCAGGTTCGAATCCCGCAAAAACCCAAATTCCAACTCAGGGTTTTTTTCACTGCGCCACCTCTCGCGAACGTCTGACAAACATCCGAGAGTATAACTGTCATGAAAAAGCTTCTCAATCGGCCCGTTTGGAACCGGCATAAAATTGTAGATCCCTTCCATTCGTTCCAAAAATTAAAAACTCACACAAAACGAATGGTTGCGAGAAGCTAGGCCCTGGGTCCCTACAGACCTGTTGCGCCAACTATTATTAAGGATAAATCCCTTGCAAATAAAAAAATCTACACAGTATACCTACCTACTTCTTAAAATTAGTTTTTGGTTAACCATTAAATTGAGTAAAACTAGAAAACTGTAATGACATACATATGGGAAAAAATGTTTTGAAAAAGTATATAATAAGACAGAGTAGATATATTTAAAAAAAATTAAAAGATTTTCTTAACTATTCACAATAAAAAGTATTTTGTTTTCTACTTTGTAAAGTCTATGTGTACATAGACCAATCTATTGATTTACTACTTATTTCTAATTGTACAAATTAAAATAAATGAAGCATTAAAATTAGTGGCGAACCATAGGTAAGTTTTACGGATAAGAAAATCTAACAATGAATTGATTTAGTATAATAAATTGTTTTTTTTCTTACAAATATAAGGAAATAATGTAAATTAAACAAGCAAATTAAATGAAGGAAGGAAATTTATAATAGTCACCAATCAAAAGCATGTTCATATAAACACCTTCAAACAAATATTATTGACGAAATGAACATAATATTATAAATGTATAAATCAACTTAGTCTAAAAATATATGTATATATATAATATGTATTAAATTAATTATATGTAATTTAAAACGAATAGACAAAAAATAAACAAAACAATATAGAAAAAAAAGGAAAACTATTTTTTTTTGATAATTATTAATATTACATTTACAACATTTTGAAAAGAACTTGTTTTTATGCACATGTTCCCAACAAAACAAAAACATGTCAATATTATGCTAGAGGGATCGAAAGTGGTTCTTAACTATTTTCCCTCGACTATATATTCACATAAATTACTATTACTATTAACACAAAAAAGTTCGTATCGTCTATGCTTCAAGTGATTTCTTCGAATTCATAGATACATACATATTTAAAAGAATTATACTGCCGGTGGCTCAGATATGATGAGCAGATATGATCTTTAAATATAATGAAGGACTTGTCGGTTATTTAATACATATTATATAAGCTCCATCCATGTAAGTAGTGCATAGAGCTCCCAAATAACTGCTTATCACAGGTTTGCTATATAACTTCATCTGAGACATAGAAAGGGATAAAATATATCTCTCGGTATGCATTGCTATTCTTTTAAATGCAGTGAGGTAATTATCTACTTAAATTTTAGGAGTCCCTTTGCAGCCTTATTAAATAATATTACGCGAAGAACAAAATATCCAAACACGCACCACAACACCACAAGTTTTCTTTAAGTTTAGCAATCAAGGTAGAATAATATACGGATATGATATATATTTTTGGCCTAAATGACGTTCATTTTACTGTTTTCAATGAATTTATTTACACTCGATCCTATAGTTACACCGGGCACCCTTGCTTTACTTTTCAACGGAACAAATGAAATACTCAAAAATACTCGGTTCAAATGCTGATCAGCATTGGATCCCCCTTATGTCTCACTTGGATTTTTTTGTATCCATTCTTCTTCATATAATTCAACACTATACTCCAAACATTGGCACGGTTTTTATTCAAATGCCTTTTCAGTTGTTGTTGGGACGCCATCACTTTTGGTAGATTTTCTTTGTGTTCTACTACTGCTGTTAGCTACCGTGTCGGTTTCACGTCTTCGTTAAGTGTAAATTGTGTTATTTTATGTATATAGGATCTTATATATTAATGTAGCAAGCAACATAATAACAAACACACGTTAAAGAACAAATGTGGAGGAAATGTACAAGCACAAAATCACAGTAATATCAGCGAAAACGACGACCAATTCGTCGGCAAACAACCGGTTATTGACACCCATATTATTACAATAGCAGATGCACGTGAATCTAAAAAAATAGAAAAATCCAAAAAAATTAAATACTGGTTTTGGTGTTAACGCTCTCTTGGTTCATTTGGTAATTATTTTGAGTTTTTAAAGTAGTTTACAATTGCATTTATTATATAACAATAAACACACATAATGATGGAACAATAAATAATACAATTCTCGAAATAGATAAATGTAGTGTTTAATATTTAGAATAAAGATGCGAAAAATAGAATTATTTGTTCATAGAAAAATGCATTCCTATTCCTATGTAATAGTTGTTTTTCAAAATGCAGATGATTTCATTGCGATTTTAAACTTTCTCGTAAGTTAAGTTTTTGCTCGATTCTTGGCGTTAAGATTTAAATGATCTTCTTTCGTCATGTCGTTTTCTATTGTTCAAAAAGATGGGTCCGAAAGAAAAAATACTTTTGAAACCGTTCCATTGGCACACAAAATAACCTGATGGTGATTCGATAAACATGACTTTTTTGGAACGAATATAACGCTATACCATAACTTCTTTATAGATTTTTAAGGTGTAAGTTTCTTAAAAATTTAACCCATCCAAAATTCCAAAATCGTTTAACTTTTTCGCATGCTTATATGAATGTTTATACTGCATACATTACATTATACTGCTTGGTACACTTGCATAATTTATATAAAATTGGTTGTTATGCCTTTAATTTGCAGTTATACGTTTATTTGGATTTTTATGGCTTTTCAGTTTCTTATGTTTCACAAAAGCAAATGGGTTCCTATTTAACGCTGACTTTTATGTTACAGATGCACGTCATCAAAAAAGTGAAATTTTGTACTTTTATGGTACACAAAAGAGTGATCCCTTCTCAATATACCTACTAAATAATTGACCTACGATAAGGGACAGCACACATGAATGTCACAAGTTTTTTGGTCATTTTGCTTACGTGATACAAATGATGGGATATATCTACATTATTATTTAGCCTCTCGCCTTACATGACAATTATGTGTGACCATGTAAATGCACCATTCGACTTTCAAAATAATATTAAATTAAACTAGTTGTTAAATTTTACAAATCAGAAATTGGTAAAACAAATCATGTGCTAGAATTTTCGGCATCATAAAACAGAAATAATATCAGTTTTGCTCGTTAAATGCAAGAACCTATTTGTCAACCTACCTACCGACATGGATTTTTTCAATGATTCTCTCGTTTTCCATTATTGGTGTTCAACCGACCCATCATTTCCTATGCCATCTATGCAAATATCGTGTGAATAGTTCAAACAGTCCCCATTCAGGGACTGGTTTTCTTCTTCTTTTTTTTTGTTAAAAATATTAAATGGCACATCAAAAATAAATAACAAAAGTGGACTGACACATATTTGCATGAGCTTAAACTAAACGCAGTGATCTAAGACAGCATCTAATTGTATACATTTCCGTTGTTGATCTTCCAAAAAATCGAATGCATTATTATATTCTTGTGTAGGTATATACGTGGTACGTATGGTATCCAATCACTACTAGCAATAAGATCATTTAAAGACAGTTCGTACCTAACTTGGATAATTCATTTCGATGTCAATCTATTTTGCGTTTTCCTTATCTTTTTCAAATCTTTCTCTTTTATGTATTTATTCAATTCAATTGAAAAGTAAGTGTACTTTTGAATGACAAAACTATTATTGTGTTTTTTCTCTTTTAACCTCTCTTTCGCATTCTGTAATAATTTGTCTACGCTCACACATTTAATTAAACCTTGCTTGAAAAAAACTTGTAGCACAACATCAACCGAAAGAAGATAAACGAACTCAAAATACAAACGACGTATTATAGAGTTACCGCACTACTGCTATATGATCAGTTGAGATGAAATTTTATGGCACAACAGAACTGAAGCTTGATAATTATCCAAATGTCCTAAGACTGTTTTTACCAAACATAATCATATCAATGCATTTTAAGTAAACAGAGGTTGTATCGAATACGAGAACTATGCGTTTAAATTGAATGTCATGCCTATGATTGAAGGTTTTTGATAGAGAAAAAAACTACACCTTGTAAAGGGAATCAGCTATTTTTTTTTAATTTTTAGTTTGCCTCTTATTCGAACACTAGGGTTACCCTGGCTGCCATACACTTATATGATGTTGTTACGCTTGTTTATCTTAACTCAACTCAACAATAGGTTTATACGTCAATATTTGGTAGATATTTTAACCTCTCTTTGGAATCGGTAGACATTATTTTGGTGATCGAATCAAAATATGAACGTAACAAAATAAATATATAAGCGGTTTATCTATAAACTCCACCTACAATAATATGTATTTATTCATTTGCAACAGTTTCGAGTGACAGTGCCCAATTTTGTCTTCTCGGGCCACTTTTTGTAAATAAACGTGTTTTGTGAATTTTTCATTTCTTTACTTGCTTGTTTTTTTTTTTTTTTGATATATCTATCTACCTACATATGTGAAACATTAATCTGCAGTTTAGTTGTTAACGCTCTCCATTAAGAGAAGTTATTATATTTTGTTTTCAATTTAAATTATCATTAATTTCTTCCACAGAATTTCCATTAATTTAAGCGTAAACAAAATGTTTTATCTATTTGACTCCTATGTAGTACGCTGAGCTTAAAAGTGCCGCGCATTGTTTAGAATTGAAATCAGAAAGAAACGGGTTTGTGTGAATTATTGTTAACTGTGATTATTTACATACGTATTTAATTATTGCGAGTATGTAACTACTTTCGCCAACGTGTGATAAAGGATATAACATAGTGTGTTAGTAAATACTCCGAAATAAATACTATCGAGAAGTATGTGTTGCTTCGAAGGTATCAATGGGAATTTTATAAGGATATGGACTTCCTAACAGATCAACTATTTTCGGAATTCGGTAAGTAGATCTTATAAATAAAAACAGGTCTATATGTGCTACTTTAATATGTTGCTATGCTCCATAAACCTATCTCATCTTCCACTGACTTTTGAACTCTTCTATAATATTTTTGTACTCGTATTATAGCTAAATTCTTGCAATCGATGGTTTAAGCTAAGATATCCAGTGCATACTAGATTACTTGACTCTATAAGTGAAATACTAGATCCAAATTTCTTTTCAATTTTTCAAGATCGTTAAAAAGGAATTTTAGAATTTTTGAGAAATTTTAGAAATTTCATAAGCCTTAATAAAAGCTCCTACTAGTTCTCTGATATGAACAAATTTTCGATTTTGTAATATTACAAGGCAGTTAATATTTTATACCGTAAAGAACGTGTTTTTTATTGTTTTAAAACTTTTTATTACCGATAATATCTACCGATCATCATTTTATTTTTTTAAAAGCTATTTTTGTATTGGCACGCATTGTATAGAAAACCACACCAAACTTTACTTATGATAATTTGAACACTCACATTTAATTGGTTATAATTTAAAATGGATGTTATATGTACGGAAAATTTTACTATTATGTGTTGCAAAATTATGTTCAAATCCAGAAAAAAAAGTCTTTGCAACGTCTTGCAAACATCCAAAAGTATAGAACTATCCTGTAAAAGTAAATTAGCTTTTACAGGATACTTCTAATTTGATATAGATTGTTCGAATTTGATATATCTACTAATGTCACGTTCTTCCTTTCGAACCAAAAAATTAACTCACAATCGTGAATGACAGAATGCTGGTCCTTGAGTAGACCTGTTGCTCCCAATTTTTTTCTAACCCCCCAAGTTATTTACATATAGCACTTCCGTGACTTCATGTATTTTTTTTTTGAAATCAGGCTTTTGCTGAGTGCAAGTATAAATAGGACTCCCTTCACCAAAACTCCAATGATTTTATAAAGGTGCTCACAAAATTGTCGCACATAAATGTCGATAGGATATGAAGCAAAACAAATGCATATATACATAGTCAAAATATATAGTTATTTGTTTGATCAATAACGAAAGTTTTCTTATTTAGCTTTACGAATGCACATTATCCTTTTTGGTTGTATAGGGCTCGAATTTTATGGGAAAAGGAAAAATAAGCAAATAAAAAAAACCGTTTGTCTCCATAATTGCTCCCGGAAAAATACACAAGTTCTATTTTTACTTAGTAACTAAGGTGTGGAAATACAGTTCAAGTCTGCATTTATTTCATTTGTGAGACTACGCATTACTTTAGTTGAAAAGTTGTAAACTGATTTTGTGAAAACTTCAAAGCCTATATGATTTGTGATATTTAACTTGGGTGATCATTAAATAAAGAGAAAAAAAGAGAAATAAGAAGAAAATCGATCACTGTTAAAAGATGCGCATAGTGACCAGCACTCATATAAATTGTTGCACCAAATATCCAGGTATCAGTGAAAGAAATCAATATTTCTGGCTGTTTTCTTAAACGAGTTTCAAAATAATTTTGTTATAATATGAAAAATGAGTTTTAAAAACCAGCTCAATTAAAAACCGTGTCTAGTGTGATGATTAAAATAAATACAGTATTTTATAAAGTTGACTACAGTCGCTGATCAAAATGGAATACGCAAGGACGATAAATGGTATGGTCTTACAAAACTACACAGTAGGTATATAAAGTTGTAAAAAAATACTCTACTATAAGTTCGAAAATAATTATAATGATGTAAATAACAAAAATTTTAATATGGAAAGGCTGTATATTTGTTAGCATTTTAGTTTAAATTTTAAATTTTTTGTTTGTTCACTGCTGGAATCTGCATGTTATTTATATTTATACATTACGGCGAAAATAAACTCGATGATAAAGGGCCTGTGAATAGGGGTGATCTTTTTGAGCTTCGTTTACCAAAGAAAGTCACGCATGCGATCGGTCGGATATTTGAATGATTTATTTCTTCGAAAATAACTTTACTACCTAAGCTTTAAAATAAAGCAACTATTAAAGTCATATTTCACACCAATAGCTATTTGCATATTCTCCAAAATTGTGGTTTTAATTATCGTAATTTAATTATCTGAAGTCTCGCAACCTAACAAACACTATGAATTAATTACGCACATTGGCTTTCGTTTTTTGTAGATAATAATATTTATGTCCAAAGTAAACATATAAAAAATCTGATGCAAATAGCTTTTAAATACCATGGACTTTGAATAAGCAGAGCTGTTCGATAGAAATATATTTTTAATTATTTTGTTTTACACCGAGATTGATGAAAAGTTTATTGTATATAAGTATGAAAGCTAAATTTAAGCAATTAGCTACCTGACTCGGCCACTGAATGTAGTCAGTCATTTTCCTATAAATGAACCATTGACTTTAGTTAATTTCATCTTCACATATAGAACTATATTCCAGATGAGAGTGCAATGAAAAAAAAGTGAAAGTAAAAAGATACATATATGACGTGAGATCTTGTAGTCTCGCAACAATATTTATTCGAGCAAATCACACAAAATTCTCTGCTACGGTTGAAAGGATGCTTATGTAATGATCTTTTGTTTCGTTTTCTAATTTTTCAAATTGCCTGATAAAAGCACTGCCGAGTGAACTCTATTTAAAGTGCTGCATGTTGCCTCACCCAATAAACTTCATGCATGTGTTATTCGACGTGCTTACTTCCAGTTGAGAAGTTTAAGTGTTTTCCTTGCCAAATCCTAGCAACTCTTACCTATACATTATTAATTTAATATGCCTGATATCGTTCACCAGCTTGTTTAAAGCGCTATTTTTCTCAAGCGTTTGACTAATTTACGGAAGTACATTTATCGTGCCATGAACTAAGGCCTTATGAACTAAAGCCATATTGGCGTTAATTCACTTTCAAATGCGAATTGGTGCCATAATTCGCTTTTCACTTTTAAATGAGAAGTAAAGCCATTAGGTTTTAGTTTGTTTTAGAAAGTGTCCATAAGTCTCATTTGAATGTTAAGTCACTCGCAGCATACTCAATAATTTAAATTATATAACTCCAAAAACTAATAATGCACGTTCTTAATAGACAAGTGTTTGTCCGTTCCATTTACCGTAATATTATTTTGTATAATGTTGCTCTGCAAATCGCAATGTGCATTCAGTTGTGCTGATCTCATATATAGTGTGATAGCTGACCGACTAGATTTTTGTTAGCCAGTGAGCATCGTAATACAAAGTGAGTATCGTGCATGCCTTTATAATTAAAATCTTTATATTATCAGTGACATTTAGTGTTTTGACTTTTGAGTAGAAATGAAAGTATCCATCGTGAAGACCAGCAAACAGCGTGAGAAACTGCTTATTGACGGCTATAGTTAATTTAGTTAATAATTGTTGCTGCAATAAAATTGTTAGTTTCACTTTCTCTATTTTCGATTTTCGGGATTCTGTCCGACTCCCGTATGCTGTTGGATTAGGAGTTGATGCGAATTTGGGTTGACGCGAGTTTTCTTTTGGATTTAAAAAAATCGTTATCATTTAAAAAAAATGTCCACATACCCAAACTCGCACCTACTCCAAATACAATAGTGACCCCAAGCAGGGGATTGCATATGTATACCTAATACTTTATATATTTTTTTTTGGAAACAGTACCTATAGTCGCTAAAGTCATAGATATATTTTAGAATCACATACCTATGTATTGAAAATACACATATGTACCTACAAATATAAATTTTATAAAATGAGCGGATCGCTAACATTTTCAAAAATTTAATACATTTAAACAAGGCTTTTGACACGTATTTTGTGTATATTTAAGGTCGATCAGATTTCATTGGTGGCATTGACAATGAGGCGCTTGACTTTGGCCATTTAGAACAATTTATCCATGTCGCATCATCTACAAGCGGCAATCACATATCACCAAGAGTAGTCCCCATTGGTGTGCACGATGTTGTAGTCGCACCAAACACACATAACAATATTCCTATACAATCACACTTGCCAGAAAGCCCTCCAGACTCAGGCTCGGAACCACCATACAGTCCAGTGGATCTGCCTGGCCTTACACTCACATCAAGGTCAACATCTAATTGTGCTTCAACGCACGATGGTTCTCTTGTTGATGCCAATATCCCCCATGATCAGCAGCAGCACATTAAATCTACTACGGAACTCCACGCCCTGACATATCCGCATCACAACATACAACATAATCATCATCATATCTATGTTGAGCACAATGATCAACATTCATTGTTACTGGCAGCAACGCCTCAACATCAACAGCCCATGCATCACGCTGAGTCGACCATTGCGTCACCGACATCAGTGGCCAGCGATATTTATAGTCCAGATAATAGGGCAGAGCACGATATGGAGCACTCTGGTAGTCGCCAGATTCACCAACTGCCTCAAACCAATAACAACATTCAAGTAACTAGTATAAGCGAAATTATTGATATGGAAGCACAAAGGACTTCATACAATACACAAATTATGATGAAAACATCACACCATCAGCATCACAGCCCGTCTATAATAACACCCGATGAGTATATGGGTTCCCCATCTGCTGTTATAGAGCCAACGACTGAGGCGTTGCTGCCAAAGCGTAAACGAAAAATATCGCAGGTAGATTGTTATGCATCTATTAAGACTATTAAGCCGGAACCAGGTAAGTGCAAGTTATTATAATTGTTAAGACCGGTGAATCAATCATTTATATCCAGGAGTATCTCCAATATGTCATCAAAAGCTGAAAACAACTTCACCAGTTAGCATTAATTTGCAACAAATCGGTGCTTTAGCAGTAGAAGCCGTTAGCGGTTCACCGTCCTCATCTTCTCTATCACCCACCGAAACTAGCGTCTCTCTATCTAATGACAATAATAGTCTTGATGGGGGTGGTGCTGGTACTCCTCACGGAGCTATTTTTGTTAATTCAAATGCTACTGATTCTTCAAGTGAATCTTCCCCGATGCAATGTATAAGATTTAGCCCATTTCAGCAGCACAATTGGCATACACTCTGTGACCAAGGCTTACAGGAACTAACTTTGGCACACTATCGCGTCGATGCTGACAAGGGGTTCAATTTTTCTGTTTCGGATGATGCGTTTGTTTGTCAAAAGAAGAATCATTTTCAGATTACATGTCATGCTCGACTGCATGGGGAGGCAAAATTCGTCCGAACTCCAAAAGGTCTAGAAAAGATCAAGTCATTTCACTTGCATTTCTATGGCGTGAAACTGGAGGCACCAAATCAAACTATACGAGTGGAGCAGAGTCAATCGGATCGCTCTAAGAAGCCCTTCTATCCCGTTCCGTAAGTGCGAGAATAGCATTATATATAAATATTTATTTACATTTCCCTCTTTCTTTGTTTTCTTAGAATTGATCTTCAAAGCCATCTCGTCAGCAAGGTTACTGTAGGTCGCTTGCACTTCTCGGAAACTACAAACAATAATATGCGGAAAAAGGGGCGTCCAAATCCGGAACAGCGTTATTTTCAACTGGTTGTTGGCCTGCACGTGCATACGCATTCGGGTCATTTTCCCGTTGCAAGTCAAGGCAGCGAAAGAATAATTGTGCGTGCGTCAAATCCAGGCCAATTTGAAAGTGATGTTGAACTATGCTGGCAGCGGGGTATAACTCCAGAATCGATCTTCCACGCCGGTCGTGTCGGTATTAACACTGACCGACCTGACGAAAGCCTTGTGATACACGGAAACCTAAAGGTGTCTGGGCATATTATTCAACCCAGTGACAGCCGCGCGAAGCAGGAGATTAGCGAACTTGACACGGCTGTACAATTAAGGAATCTTCAAAAGATTCGAATCGTTCGTTATCGTTATGAACCAGAGTTTGCAATACATTCCGGTCTAAAATCCGATAAAGATAATGAAGAAATTATAGATACTGGAGTGATTGCTCAAGAGGTGCGCGAAGTCTTACCAGATGCTGTGCAAGAAGCTGGTAGTATTGTCCTACCCAGTGGACAGATAATAGAAAATTTTCTACTCGTGAATAAGGTAACATATCGATAAAGTTATAGGAATACGACAATATACTATTTCAAATATTCTTGAGAGTAGGATCGCATTCTAATGGAGAACATTGGTGCCGTTAAGGAGTTATGCAAGGTTACAGGTTCCCTGGAAACTAGAATAGAGCAGTTAGAAAATATCAATAATCGATTGATGAGGATGCAGGAAGTAGGTCAGAAAAGAAAAAAATATAGCCACGTTATTAACGATGGACTAATGGAAGATGAGGATGAGATGTGTTCGAATCGAACAATTCAAATGATGATTATTATCCTTGTAATAATAATGGCGACATGGTAAGTAATTGACCTATACAAACGGTAAAAGGCAAAAAGCCTTTGAGATTAAGATTGTAGAATTTAATGGTTCGAAGTTAAGAAAACACTCGATTAAGATAGATGTTTGTTTAAAACATATATTATTCTTTATTTAGCCTCGTAGCAGTTTCAACGCTATACTTCGTGGAGCACAGTAAGCAACGATATATGAAACGTTACGATCGTTATGACATCAGTCATCACTTAGTTTCGCACGATGCAATTCTTATAAATAACAACAATAATCCGAGAAATCACAATTATAATGGTTATCACACAAATAAAAATGGAAAATTGATTTTACACACTCACACATCTCGCCCACCTTTAGTACCGCATATGCCCTTCTTGAGCGAATCACAGCAGTCGTCTAACTATCCCTTAAAAACCCAACCTTCGGACAATCCGATCTCCGTATTACCCTCATCATATCCGTCCACTGGTTCTTACTCTGGTTTTAATATTCATGGTACTAACACTGGTACAGACGTTTACAATAGCATTCGAAGTGGAACAGTCGTTGAGAGCCCGGATGAACAGCTGTCACAAACTAAAACAGATTCTGCTGTCAATACACCACCTACAAATCAACGAAGTAATAAGACCGGAAGTAGTAAGAATAAATCCAAATGGCCCTTATCTGAAACCACGCCAATAGTTTCATCTGCAATTACACTAGCCCATCATTTTAATGATGATCCAATAGAGGAGAACATAAATGCCAGTGAAACTTCGTCAGAAAAGGTGGCCGATTCTATCCCACTGCCACAGGATTTCGAAAGTAATTCTATTGACGGCTCTGAGACTTCACAAAAACCCGAGCCACAGGCTAGAAGTCATAGTCCTAATCTTTCGATTGATATTGGCACCATTGCGAGCACTACTGGCAATAGCAATGATAATAATGCATCTCCGGAAACTAGTGTGATAGGTGTGGCGGCCATAGGGATAGGAGCAGTAGAAATCGACAGCAGTGCGGATTCCTCCTCGACATCTTCATCGTCATCGATATTTGTTGTCTATAAAAAAAGCCAAGGGAAAATCATAAACGATACGATCAGCCAGGCAGTGAACTTCACAATCGAAACACCTTCGATTACAAATAAGAGCCGAGGGATCGATACGGAAGACGCTGACTTGCAATACCTTGGTAACAATAATGACTCTGATGACCAAAGCCTAGTAGAAATAGCAACAGTTCCAATGATCGCGAAAACATTTGCTCTGTCACCGATTGGGATACCAGATCATTGTATGAAAATCAAGCGAGAAGAGATTTCCAACTGCCAAGTAAGTTAATTCGCATTCTAAAATTCTACTCTGTGTTAATCGTAATACTTTTAGTCTGCATGTTTCGAAGATACCAACAATTTGCCTTCCCAGACCGCCGGGATCGCAATTAGACGCCGTCATATACAAATATTAACGCCAAGGAATTCAACAACAATTATGTCCGCCAGAAGCACAGCAGTTTTTACAAGTGGTCATATCAACTCCAATCGCAAACAGCAATCTGTGATAGATGGCAGCTCAGATACGATCGCTTCAATAGAACGTATTCCAGTCGATGAAATTGACGAAAATCAGGCGAATGATTCTTCGAAATCACAACAAGTACCACAACAGCAAGGTGAAATAGTTCACGAAGAGTTGACAACATCATTCAAGGGTAAAAAACAATCCCACAAAGATTCAAAACGAAAAATAGATTCAATTGAAGTACTCTCATTGGATGATCCCACAGCTTCATCGGACTGCTCATCTGTCACTCCTTGGTTGCAAGCTGACACTTTTAATGTATCCCTTGGCTGCGAAGAAATCTGTTTAAATGGCGGAAGCAGCTTGAATATAACATATATGATACCACTGTCGAAATATTTAAAGGACACAAATGTTGAACTGCATTTTGTGTGAGTCAAAAGTAGATATAATATAATAATCATTTTCTAAGATTCTTTTTTAATTTAACACCGCAGTGCTCCGGCTAATCTGCATTGGTCAATCTGCAGCAACAAAGAAAAAACAAAACGTGATGGCAGTAGTATTCTAAACCCTTTAAACAATGGAAAAATTTTTCAAAAAAGTCAAAATGTCTCGATACTTCATTTAATTATTCCGGGTCACGGACATTTTGAACGTTTAATTGAATTGCGTGCTGCAATGGATTCTACGAAGGTAAGCACTAAGGTACTTTTGCGGCATAATTTGTAAAGATAGGTATGAATTTAAAACCTCTCTTCCTCTTGGTAAAAATTCACCAGTACATAACAGAAGTGAAGATGTAGAAAAATGTGCAACAAACTTACATCACCTGTTCGACTATGGCCAGGGCCGTCTTAACCTAGGCTGGGGCCCTTGGGCACACAAGAATTTGGGGCCCTTTTGGAAAGTACAAAAAGCGAATTATCATAACATTTTGTTAATAAGTGTGACCAATTATTATAGGTAATCATTAATCAAATACAGTATAATATGATATGTCATTAATGATATTATAATGCTGCTGTTTTTTTTGGTTATGATTACGACAACGGTTTCTTTCGGGATTTCTGTTGAGCAAAATCTTCTATTATATCCTTAAAGTCAATTTTTTGAAGGATATCACTTTCTATGCACATAATTGACAAATTACTCAATCGTTCTTGTAACATTGTTTTTCGCAATTTTTTATTCTCTTGAGCTGCGAAAATGACATCGTGTTTCAGCACGGATCGTATCGTACGCGTACCCATGCGAAGGACTTAGTGGAAAAATCAGCATTCAACATTTTTTAATTTTTTTTTGTCCGTAAATTTCAAGTTCGAAAGTATTTTTTTCAAAAACCATTAACAGTAATAGGTCGGTTAAATTTTTTTTTTTTGCACTTTATACTTTTTTTTTTGTAGGCGCAGTGGCTAATTGGTTAGTGTGTTGGACTACTAAGCGAGGGGCCCCATGTTCGAATCCCGCAAAAAAAAAAACAAATTCCAACTCAGGGTTTTTTCACTGCGCCACCTCTCGCGAACGTCTGACAAACATCCGAGAGTATAACTGTCTTGAAAGACCTTCTCAATCGGCCGTTTGGAATCGGCATAAAATTGTAGATCCCTTCCATTCCTTCCAAAAATTATAAACTCACACAAAACGAATGGTTGCTAGAAGCTAGCCCCAGGGTCCCTACAGACCTGTTGCGCCAACTATAGGCAAAATTAGGCACCGAATTTTTATCTTTTGCTCTCGAATAACACGTAGGTATCCACTATCAATTTCAATCACAGAATGCAGTGAAGCGATAAAGTTTACCTACCTACCATTTCGTTGTCCTTACGCATGCCGGCATGCACATATAGGCGTTCCATATCACCAAATTACATGAAAAAACTGATTTCTTATGGCATCAAGTGATTCTTAAAGATTATGCCTGCTGCTGCTACAGTATGAGAATCGCATATAGCGATATCTCTATACTTCTTCCCACTCCACCGGCTTCCATTATTCGGCAATTATATTTTGATTTGCTTTTGCTGTGTCATAAACTCACATGGTAACATGACCAACCGTAAAAGGCATAAGGCAGGAAAGATCTTTGCCTACACAAATGAATGGAGCGAAGTGAAAGGTGCAAGAAAAAACAAGAGCCTTATTCTCAACGCTTATTTTGAAAAAATATGAACCAAATTTTTGTACAGGAATAAGACATCTGTATATTTTTATTCTCTGTGCTGAAAGTTTTATACATCATTCGGGGATTCCCCCAAACAAAAATGTTTTGAGAATAAATGTATGAGAGAAATTGTCGGTACTTCGGGGCCCCTGAGAATGGGGGCCCTGGGCACGGGCCCCGTGTGCCCTTATGGTAAAGACGGTATTGACTATGGCCCTAGGAATAAAAAACGAAATTGGTCTCCTTTTTTAAACTCGTGCACTATAAAACTTACGAGTATTACTTGTATCTTTCGCCCTGCAAAAATCTGCACAAAAATTACCCACACAAAAATATATACATATTTACAGACGTTGAAAGCTTAAGTTTAGCAAGTGTGATATTATTTATTATTTGAGAGGGGTTATTGTACTGCGACCTTTTGATCTATTGTACCCCCTGCTTACGCCTCAGAGTGGTTTATTCCCTCAAAAGGGTTCCCCTCATAGTATAATTCCTTTCGAAATCATTTTAGAGGTTTTAGTACTCTCCATTCTCCTTGGCGGAAGAAATCAGTCCTAAAGCACTCTCTCCAGTCCAGTTTCTTCTAAGAATCTAAGGATGAGAGCTTGCCCTAGTGACTGTATTTCCTCATCAGATAGTTGGTACTTGCCCAAGTATTTCAGTCTTTTGTGGGTCAGTGCCCAACATGATCCCAGCAAGTGTTCTGGGATTTCACTGGACTCATCGCAGAATCTGCAGTGACCTTCTTCAGATATACCCAGTTTACTGAGGTGTTCCTTGAGTCTACAGTGCCCCGTTAGGAAACCCGTTAGGATACGAAATTTTTGCTCACGCCGATGCAAGCTTGGAATCTTTTCCGGTTGTATTGTCCCAGAAGTTTCTTGGCCTGCCTCATGCCCTGAGTGTTATGCCAGGTTCTTGCCCTGTTTTCTTTCTATAGTTTAGTAAATTCTTCTTTGAGGGTGTGATCCCCTATTCCGCAGAATGGTTCAGGACCTATGAAAGTTTCTGATGCTCCCTTCCCCTCTATTCCTACGTGGCCAGGCACCCAGCAGAGGGTTATATTGTTTCTCCTACCAAGTTCATTAAGTTTTTGTAGGCATTTCCATACAAGTTTGGATTTAATGATGTAGGAATTAAGTGCCATAATAGCAGCTTGGCTGTCTGACATTATAGCTATATCGCAGTTGATTATGTTTCTGTCGGGGTTAATTTGGACACACCTGTCTATGGCATAGATTTCAGCCTGAAAGATGCTGGTACTTTTGCCCATTGGTTCAGAATATTTGGTTCCAGGCCCAAAAACTCCCGCCCCAGTTCCCTCATCAGTTCTCGATGTGTGATTGCTCAGTGTCAATAAAATGCTTATTATTGTAAATATGTTTGCAAATCAATTTGGGCTCATATTTCCTATAACTAAACATATAATTTAACTAGTGAATAGAAACCATTTCAGTGGCTACATATTATATTTTTAATCAAACAATTACCAACAATAAATATAGAAATTTCGGTTGCTATGTTCGATTGGACACACGAAATCTGAGATTTAAATGTAGATACAAGCTCAAAAAGGTTGCTTGTTTTAAGTCAACTGAATAAAAAAAAAATATAAAACGGCGTAAGATACTCTACAAGAATATTGATATTTTTATGTATTGTTATTTTTTTTTCAGAATTTATGCCGAGACCAAGCAGATGAAACAAACGTCTTACTTCAGTACAATATTAGAATAGTAAGAGATTGTGATTAGTGGAATTTGATAAAACAAATTCTTTCGATTTTTGTTCTCACTCCCTATATTGTCTAAATTGTAGAATAATTTATTTTTTTAAGTATATCCTCTTTCTATGTATCCGATTCTTTATAGGAAATCATTCCGAAGATTTATATTAAGAGATATATAAATCTCTATATATCTAATAATAATTAATCGTATAAAATCATATTGAAATATAATTATACTTGTATTTATATATAAATATATCTTGGGCATATCATATTGTTTAAGCTAAATTTATGTTACTTTTAAGACTGGATTTAGAAAAACAATAATGAAATGAAACTACAAATTTCGGTATGAAAATCTCAAAACCAAAATACAAATTATTTAGGAACATATATCTATGCATAAAAAAAAAGTACATTTCACACAATGATTTAAAATTATCATTCTATTAAATCCAATTAAAAACTACTTTTACTATTTATCATAAATTAAAAAATATAATGTGGACACAATATGTTTTGTTTTGTTAAAAACAGCCAAGTGTTCCGGATGCTTTCATAGTTAACCCAGCCTTGGAGCTAGCCGCCGAGAGTAAACTCGGGCCCGGGACGGAAAAATGCCGGCCCCATGTTCGTATAAGTGAAGTAATTGAAAACCAATTAGAATGAATTAAGATTAGTGAATATCATTGAATTATATTAATGTACATTTCTTTTTAAGGGAGGGCAGACGAGTTTAATTTCTTAAAATGATTATTATTCAAACAAATAAAATGGTTTTCAGTGACCTGTATCCTGTATGGAATTCGAATCACATATTTTTCAAATAAATAAGTGTCAATTTATCGTTATTATAATAAGCCTTTTTCCGACATAAAAACATTTTCTTTCATGAAGTAGTTTATAGTTAGAACGTCTTATTATTTTCTCTTTCATATATGAGCCCTTCTAATTTCTTTGTTAATGGTGCTTTGATACAAAGAGTAGCAAGTAGACATTTTGTATTCTTGTAAGGACTAGCTACATTGAGTAAGGTGTGTTGCAAGATACCGTATTTCGAATATCAGCTTCCTTAATTGTTAAAAATTGCCACAGAACGTAAAAAGTTTCATTAACATTTTTCGTTGCACCGAACTGACGAAAAATTCCAACCGGAGCCGGAACCGGGGAATCCGTCCATTCTTCATTTTTGTATCAAATACGAGTAGATCTGTATTTCTGTTATAGAGCTCCAACAGCACATTTCTCAACAGATTTGTTTTACCAATTTGGTATTCGATTGGGCTTCTTCAGATTTGCTCTCAGATTCCAGATTTCGTGTGGCTAATCGAACATAAAAACACCACTTACTCTCTTTTGTGTTGATATTCGTGCTATTTGAATATGTGTAGTCTTCGACACTTTTCTAAGCGATTTCCATTCACTTGTTAAATTTTGTATTAAAACATTAGAAATATCTGTCCCGATTGATTTCTAAATATTTATACATAAATAATTTACAAAAATAGATTCACCCGATGCAATGCTTTTCTTTGCTGGAGAAAAAATTTACTGAAATTGTAATGAGTTGTGAAACTCAAACGCACTTCCTATTTGTAAACCTGAGAAAATATCTAGATTAGTAAAAGTGCTCTGAATTCTGAAGAAGATTGCTTTTTCCTTGTACCAAACGAACGTAAAAATTGCTCTTAGAACGCCCAATCGAATACCGCATAATTCTTCCCTAACCCAAAAATTTGCGTGTTTCATTGACAAAGACAGTAGTTTTTTGTATTTTGTGAACCGTAGAATAGAGACTTAACAAAATATTTTGATTTGTTTTCAGACTACGCAATGCAAGAGTCTGAATTTAGAGAAACTAAAGTCGGAATGTTTAGGCACGTCATCAGGGCCGTCGAGAGAAAACTCGTGCCCAGGATGAGGATCGTTAAGTGAAGGAATTCAAAGGCGTCATAATATAATGAATATTTATCATAACATTAAAAAGAAGTTTTTTGCTTAAAATTTCCGGACCCAGGGGTCCACATGTGGTGGAAGGGGGAGGAGGAGCCAAGGTCGTAAATGTTGGAGGCCGCCAACTTTTTATTTACGACATTGCTCCACGATATATATCTATCTTCGTCTCATTTACATTAACACATGTGCAAAAAGCACAATATAAGAGAAAGAACCGTTTTCCGAAGTTCTAGTCATAATTAAAGTTATCCATGTAAAAAATATAATTGCAAGTTCGAGCGAACAACATTTCTACAATCATCCGCAAATATTTTTATTACTTAACTAGCTGTGCCCGCAACTTCGTACGCGACGTGAGACTGTGTAATTTCCAATTAAAGAGATACTAATAGTTAAGTTTTAATACCTACATGAGATAATTATACTTTTTATGATAATTTTTTTACAAAGCTTCTTGAAATACAATATGTATTTGAAGTTCTGTTTCCTGGATCATACACAAATTTGTACCCACACCAACAATAAATCAAACAACATAATTCACCTATATCGTCTTTACTTCTTGAATTCTTCAATTCTTTACTGTAAGGTAGGTATCACCTTTAGGTACTATAACAACCGTTAAAACAAAAAAAAAAAATATCAGGCACTCCGGGAGTGCAGACAGAAGTTATGACTTGAACATTTACGTGTGTATTTTTCGAATTGTCAGGAATTTTACTGCACAGGAAATATTTAAAACTGTTTTGGGAGTAAAAACAGCCAACAAAAAAAAATCGACAACAGCGCCACCTATCGGATCCAAAAATATCCTATTTTTCTAGCTGCATTAAACCATGCATACAAACAAAGTTTCATTGAGATCGATTGAGTTTCTAAAAAAATCGACAACAGCGCCATCTACCGGGTCCAAAACTATTCTATCTTTCTAGCTGCATACAACCATGCACACAAACAAAGTTTCATTGAGATCGGCTGAGTTTCTCAAAAAAAATCGACAACAGCGCCACCTATCGGGTCGAAAACTATCCTATCTTTCTAGCTGCATACAACCATGCACACAAACAAAGTTTCATTGAGAGCGGCTGAGTTTCTCAAAAAAATCGACAACAGCGCCACCTATCGGGTCCAAAACTATCCTATCTTTCTAGTTGAGTTTCTCCAAAAAAGCGACAACTGCGCCACCTATCGGGTCCAAAACTATCCTATCTTTCTAGCTGCATCCAACCATGCACACATACAAAGTTTCATTGAGATCGGCTGAGTTTCTCAGAAAATGGACAACAGCGCCATCTATCGGATCCAAAACTATCCTATCTTTCTAGCTGCATCCAACCATGCACACATACAAAGTTTCATTGAGATCGGTTGAGTTTCTCAAAAAAAAGTCGACAACAGCGCCACCTATCGGGTCCAAAACTATCCTAACTTTCTTGCTGCATCCAACCATGCACACATACAAAGTTTCATTGAGATCGGCTGAGTTTCTCAGAAAATGGACAACAGCGCCACCTATCGGGTGTCGGTTTCTCGGTGTCGATGACGCGGTGTCGTTTTAGAAGTAACCCAAATTCATTGATTTCTTCCCATCTAAAAGTGTCCAACGCGCCTAAAGAAGTAATAACTTCAAAAAAAAACCTTGAACTCAATTTCTATATACACCACCACCATCATATATGTACGATTGTACGTCCATCAGCGCACGTCATCAGCCACCTGCGCATTTCCTCAGAAACACATTGTCGTTGTTGATTACATTTTACATACCCATTCATGTCGCATACTTCTCTTTCGTTTCACTTAATTCGGAGAAAACACCACGCAGTTTTTTTTTTACATGAACGTGCTTGTGCGATGTGCGCCACCCAACCACCCCAAAGCAGAACAACGATCAAGAACCGCGGCTGCTGATAAAGTTCGATTTGAGAAAATAAATTTATTTTTTTCGTGTTAGATTTTAGGTTGTAGCTCAGCTTCTAGAGTACATAGAAAGCTGATTGATGGCTTGAAATAACTGTGAAAGTGTTGGCTCTCCTAAGGATTTTATTTTGTTTGCATTGATTAAGAATTGTTTGAGTAATGGTGACTTAAAGGCAGTAAAGTCAGGAAAAAAACACATTTTGGTCAAAAACGCTCCCAAAAAATAGGCTTGACAATGAAAGGAATAACCTATGTGTTTCTCAAAATCTTAACTAACATTTCAAAAAAAGTTTCATCAAAATCTGTACAGTAGTTTTCACGCCAACCGCGAACATATTATGAAAACGGCTACAGTTTTATTATATTTATATTATTATAGATAGTGAGAAGAAATGAGTTTAAGACACATTATTTTTGGTGTTAGGTAGTACTGTCTCTTTCAGTCCGATGTCTATTAAGCATTGTGCACCCTTTGAATCTCTCGTGCGAGGTTTGCGTGTCGGTGTAAAAAATAATAAACAAATGTCGGTGATTTTTTGGAATACGTTTTTATTAAACTAGGCTTAACTCAAAATAAAAATTGCGTATATAAGCTATTTAATTTCGTAGTACAAGAACTGCATTAAAATTGCTACCTTTACTGGTAATCTCTATTGAAGGCATTAATGTTGCCAAATTTTTTTTGGAGAGAACGCTGAAAACATAATTGAAAACCAATAAGAAGTGAATATAAGGTAACACGTATGTAATATACCTACATCGCAATAGTTTGCATAAAAGTAATGGTAACCGAGACACATTAAAAAAATAGTCTTCATAGGTAAATTATAATGCAACAACACATTTTTTTAATAAAATGCTTTCGTAGGCATAACATAAAATAAAATTACAATGAAAAACAACAACTTCTTCGAATGAATAATATTGACAGCTCATTCAACAGTCACAGACTTTGCCAAATTTCTAGGACAGTCAACATCACAACCACGCAATACTGCTATATGATAAGATAAAAGCTGCATAGGAATGACAGTCAGAATACCCTGGAGACAATCGACAGTTCGTGGAATCTCCAAGCTGCGCGAGGAGAACGATTTTGTGTCTTCATCGCCTTCCTCACATATAATAATTGGACGACCCTTACGTGACGTAACTTGCTGCAGTGCATTCATACACTTGATGTAGACAGGGTCACGCAAAACGATCATTAATACAGGCATTGAATCATCTACAAGCGCCAATGGTCCGTGTTTTAGCTCGCCAGCCATTATACCTTCGCTATGCATATATGTCAATTCTTTAACTTTCTATAAGAATATTAAACATTAAAACAAATACAGCCATACACACCTAAGCACCTTACCAAAGCTCCTTCCAAACAGGTTGCAAAATTATACCCCCTCCCCATAATCAACAGTGATTTGTGTTGATATAAGTCTTTGGCCAATTCTTGTACCTTTGAGTCCAATTTAAGTACTTCTCGAATTTGCTTATCCAAGTTGGAAAGTGCTTCGATGATTTCCTTGCGTCGCTGTTGCAGCGAAATGCGATCCTCGCTCATAACTAAACCGAACATAACCAAAGAGATAAATTGCGAGGTGTATGCCTTAGTGGAAGCAACACCGATTTCAGGGCCAGCATTAATATGTACACCGCAATGCGATTCTCTGCAAATTGAACTTCCCACAGTATTGGTGATGCCAACAATAAGAGCACCTCGCTGCTTGCAGTACCGCAGTGCCATTAGGGTATCAGCCGTTTCTCCAGATTGTGATATAAAGAAACAAACATCATCACGGAATATTGGTGTATTACGATCGAGAAAATCAGAAGCTAGCTCGACCATTACCGGTAATTCAGTGAGTTCTTCTAACATTTGACGTGTTGCAACTGCACTGTGATAGGATGTGCCGCAACCGATGAGCATCAATCGGCGGCATCGTTTAATTTCCGGAATGTAATCTTTTATACCGCCAAGGACAATGGTTCCATTTACGAAGTTCATGCGCCCACGCATTGTGTTGATAACTGATTCAGGTTGTTCAAAGATTTCTTTCTGCATGAAGTAATCATAGTTGCCCTTCATGATCTGTTGAATTTCCATTTTAAGAGTTGTGATTTCACGAGCATGAGCATCATCCACACACTTCTTGAGGCGATGTATACTTAGAGCACCATCTTTAACAGCGGCAACATCGTCATCCTAAGCGAAACGAAAGAAAGTGAGAATCTAAAAGTTAGGTCAAATAATATTTAATAGTGTAGTTGCAGACACATTTTAAAATAATATGCCCACAAATAAACCAACAAATGCCAAGCCATTAATAACCATAAGTGACGGATCGGCCAGCTTAATATATTATTTTAAACTATAACGCGACATGTTTGAAACAGCGCTTATTCAATTTAAAAAGAAAAATATTTAACGGTGAATGCGAGGTTGGTTGTATGAATAATAAAATTAAATAAATGTTTTCATTTGCAATTACAGTTCGATGAAATATTATTTTGCAAATTTATTACGTTAACTTCATGCAATTTATATTATTGTTGAGTTTCGATCATGCCGACATCGCTGATTAAAAAGAAGTGTTATTAGAATATAATCTACTTTTGCAACAGATGTCTTCTCCGTGCTGTTGTTATTTGAGGGTCGGTGAAAATCATGAAAGAAATTATTATTATTATTTACGACTCCGATAAAACTCATCGCGAAAACACAAACAATCAAAATATTTGCGTGCAATTATAAGCAGACGATGACCATAATAAAATGGAAACTAATATATTTCTATTCAAGTGCGTGCGACAGTGCAAAACGTCTGTATAGTGGTTATAAATGCAGAACCCTAGTCTACATAATTTAAGAACTGGTTTTATTCGAAGAAAAGAATCAAAGTTATTTTTAAAACTGTGGGTATATTAAAACATTATTGTTTACTTTCCAGAATCAAAACAAATATACAAACCTCCAAGTAGATAACGCGATTTGTATGCTCGATAACAGCGGATGCATCCGATGCGAAGAAGTACTCGACTTCCTTGTCCTCCAGTGGCATAAATTCAGATGTGCTTTCAGAACGTGGTAAAACTGGCATTTCACGTGCGGTACCATGTGGACGATGTTCTTATGTTTTAATTTATTTGTTTATGAATATATGAATATATATGTAGTTATATATATGGATATATAGGTATCCATAAGCGTATATTGTAATGTGTTTAGATTTATATACAATATGTCGGCGTTGACAACAATTCATTTGATTTGTGGTTTTAGGTGATAATAATTTGTTTGTTAGACATATTTTCATTTGTCGGTAGAACCATGTGTTTGTGTGTGCGTGTTTAAATGTAGGCATATCGCAGTACAGCATGAAGTTGATAATGCAGGTAACGTAGCACAGGCGAATATAGTAGTATAATAAATAAATATTAATAAACACGTTTTAACAGATATAAAAATTGTTGTTTGTCTTTTAAGTAAAGTTTATAGTTGGCATGTGTATAAATGTGTTCTGTCCCTTATTTCCAATCACCAAAACCAAGAGAAAATACATACATTAAAATAAGATAAAATAAGTTGGATTATGAAGTATATTATAAAAAGAAAAACCGCATCCATATTTCGCCCGTTAAAGTTTAATATAAAACCACAACCGTGTTTAATTGTAAGTCGAATCACATTCATTAATCGCGTGCATACCGAACCATAGACATACTAAAATAGTTAAGAAGAAGAATAACCGCATCAATTAAGAAATGCGTAATAGCTTACAGGTTTAAATTTCGGAAATTGTAAACCCAAAATGGAATGCATAAGAAGTTAGCTTATATTTCACTTCACTAATTGAACTCTTGGCTTTCCCCAAGGTCTGATAATTTCATTGTAGGAAGATGGTTAGGCGGCTAATGGCAGTCAATTTTCTGACACCTTTGTCGGGTTGACACGGTTGGCAGATATTTGCTATTGGAAAACTTGTCGATATGTTCTCAGGTATTGTCAGAAAAATTAGAAGTTAAGTTTTATCTGTCTCGGGGTTAAAAGACAGTGAGACGAAAAAAAAAAACGACAAAATCGACTAGTGTTTGGATGAAGAATTAAATGGCCCGTAGCGTCATCAGCAGGAGGGATTCTATATTGCGAACTGAGGAGAATTTCTTTAGAGAAGATGTTGATGTATGTGCATGTTTTTTTCAATTCAAAATATATTCCTGAATTTTCTCCTTCCTTTTCCATCACAGGTACAACTTCGATTTCGCGTCGAAGTGAATTAGACTATTTACCGAAACTGCTGGAGTGCTGAATATATTATTTGACAATGAAAAATATACTTTCTGACAGTAGGTACTATTAAACAAAATTATAACTTCAATGTAAAACATTTAGGACATATTTTTTACTGACAGATCTGACAATAATGAAGTCCAACATTTTTTTGCACTTAGCTTTATCAGAAACATTAGTCTATTCTTCACGTGAGTTAAATGATAATCAGCATCTTATCATAAATACGTTTTAAATTCAAAAACTGTATGAAATTGTTAGCAACATTAAGTACTTCAATAAAAAATATTAACTTTATATCATAGCAGAATTATTTACAGCACTCTTTGTAATAGTTAAATGTTGTTTTAAGAATGAAGCTTAACTTTAATTTAATATGTCTCCGTAACCACTTTGTATGTATATCAATTGTTCCAACGAAAATAATAGTAATGAAATGTTTACCTTGAGAACTAGCAGCGTCTGTGTCTATTTAATTTTTTTTTATAAATTTATTTATTTTAGTCAAGAAAAAAAGAAAGTAAAAATGAAAACAAAATATTAGAAATGGCAAAATTTATGATGTATATAAATATAGAAAAAGAATAAAATATGTGAAACAATTACGAAAGTATAAGATCAAATGTGCATGCATTTAATAAAAAAAAAATAATTTGTAAGAAAAAAGCTGGTTCAATATTTTCTTTTAATTCTAAAGAATTTTATTGCTTGTTATGTAAACATATTAATCTCATTACGACTCACATCGAGAATACAACAGAATGTTCATAATAATGTTTGTAGTACAGCAAGACGTGCGGCACCGGTGGTTTTTGGTAAGCCAGCCCTGAAAAGCGTAATGTGGGCGCCTGTGAAAATCAAACAGATGCTAACAAATGTAGATATCCAGCGCAATAACTATATTGCGGCAACGCATGACAATCTAATTCAACAGTCAAACTGGTTTGATTTTCACAGCATTTTTTGTTTTAGAAGGTAAAAAGGTGAAGTATAAGAAGCAAAAAAAAAGAACAAAAGAATGTTGTTGTATGCATTACCCGCATGAATGCATTATCGTGCTGTAATTGAACACTTCCGCGCATTGTCCGCAAATAAATGCAGTGTGTCACCGCATCGCAGGCAAAAATCGTGCCCATGCTTACGCGGGACACAATGTAACGCAGTACCTATACCTTCTCGCAATCGCTTGGAATTAACTTGGAAAACTCCTATTCCATTAACTCATTTAACTACATGACATATAACTGTAATAAGGTATTTCTTTAATAGAATGCTTAAATTTTATTTAATTAAAAAAAATATACTGAACCAATTTCATTCATATTTGTAGGTACTAAGTATTCGAATATGTTTATTACAAAATGTTTAGCTACCTTTTACTTCACTTTGTTGTTTATCATCTTTGTTTTGTTATTTTGTCGTTCAAGCAGTAGTAGGAGCAGAAATTTGGTTATATATACATTTTGTTGGTAGTATAGGTAGAAATAGTACATGAAGTAGAAGAACACGTAGGGATTTCAATAAATTTGGTACGTGTTCAGTTATCATGCGTTAATTGCCACCAAATATTTGTTTGTTTGTTTTAAGGAACACATGTAAAAGGCAGAACATACAAGAAAGTAACGAACATTAAGCAGCCAACCACAAAAAACATTGAAAATAAGAACATAAGAAAGAATAAAGAAACAAATATAAAATTTAAATGTATACAATTAACACACAAAAAAAAAATAAAAATAAAAATATGTGATAACAATGATATATAACTAAAAAAAAGCTTATAAAAACAAACAAAAATATTAGCGAAAAATGTTTAAATTAATATTCCGTTCATTTTGCCTTATCTAAAATACATACTTACGCATTACCGCATTACGCGTTACCAATATTGTGGATATATAGACCTTTCTCAATTACTCGGTATATACCAAATGAAGTTAAAGTCAAAGGTTTTCTTAATAGAATAATGGGAACAGGCAGATATACCTCACATTTGTAAAAGTCAAATTTTTTAGATATCATAAACCATTTTTACTTCAGGGGCATAATGACTACATGAATTACAAGTGGACCAATATTGGTAATTTGAGACATTTATCGGATAAAAAATAGATTTTTGTCATATTTGACGTTGGCTTCGTTATAACTGCCTTAAAGGAAAATCTATCCCACAATTCAGAAGGAGTTTAACATGTTTTGATCCCTTATTATAGAAAAAACAATAAAACATACAAGATTAGTTTTCTCAAAGCCTGTACTTATTTTTAAAAAAAGTACCTATACCTAACAACGACCTAACTAAGAAAATAAGTAAAATCCAGGCAACTCAATCAATCGCACATTTTTCAGTCAATCTCTCAATCAGGACATTTCCATAAAAACAAAAATTACTTCAAAAACACATCTTACCTTTTCCGTATAGTATTGGAATGTGGTCTGTAGCCAAACGGGTCTTAGTCTTAATACCCACTAACAATGGTGAGCCACGGCGCGATGCAACGCATTCGCCAGGAAAATGTTTTGACTTAAATGTCAACGCAAATGCACCTTCCTAAAAAAAAGAACATGAAAAATACTGACATATCGACTTAATAGCAATTTAAACCCACCAGTTGTTGAATAACTTGCTCTACCAGTTCCCTAAAAGAATACCCAGGATGCTGTTTCCACAAATGGTGGATTAATTTGGCCATAATCTCAGTATCGGTTTCGGATTCGAAAACGTAGCCACGTTTTTCGAGGAATGTCTTTACATCTTTGTAATTTGTAATAATACCATTGTGAACAACAACAAATGAGTTAGCTTCGTCGGAACGCTGTGGATGAGAGTTTGTTTCCGATGGAACACCATGAGTTGCCCAACGTGTGTGAGCAATACCAACGTGAGTAAGAACAGGCTCATCGAAGTCAGGAGTACTGAATTCTAAAGAAAATATACGATTTGGAGGAAAATTATTTAAATATCACATAAATTCAAGCAAAAATCAAACAGCATGCAATCATACTTTCTGCGATGGCATCTTCAAGAACTTTCACTTTGCCACACCGTTTGACCAT
This sequence comes from Cheilosia vernalis, assembly GCA_949126925.1. Classification (NCBI taxonomy): domain Eukaryota; kingdom Metazoa; phylum Arthropoda; class Insecta; order Diptera; family Syrphidae; genus Cheilosia; species Cheilosia vernalis. The sequence continues at coordinate 20,351,941 of OX421363.1, read as the reverse complement.
GACAATGTCCTTGCCGTCACTGGAATCAATTGCAACACCAGTTGAATCATAACCACGATATTCCAAGCGCTTGAGGCCGTTGACAAGCAAATCCAGAACTTCGTGTCGAGATTTTGGAGTCAAGTAATTGAGATAAGCGAAGATTCCTATCGAAATCATTTACATTTAAGATTAAAAAAAATTGTTACTACTATTGAATGATAATATAATAATATATATTAAGCAAATTTACAATATCCTAATGCATTCGTCCACAAAAAAATAAAAACTCACAGAAATATTATATTTATATTACTCAGACTAAAATGCGTGGCGGCGCGATAACGCAATAAGGAAATTGAACATTTTTGGGTTATCTGCGTACAAATAAAAGTTGAACGAAGAAAAGTTATTGAATAATAATTTATGTATTAGTATTAAGTCGCGCTTTAAATTGTCGTCCTTTGGGAAAGTTAGATCACGTCGTTCAAAGCAAATATTTAGTTACAAAATAGTTCTTTGAGCAAAAAAAAAAACACCTTCAGTACGGAAAATATGTATACATTTCAAGAATTTCTTTGTTGTGGTAATAAAATGAAATATATAGTTCAAGCTACAATTTAAAAATAGTTTCAATCAATTTTGTAGCAAAAATGTTTAACTATATCGGTTAGACGATTACTGAGACGAGTGTATCCATCTAGACAACCTATTTACATATTCCTAGCAAGAGAGCAAAATATGTCCAATTTGTTTGGTCTTACAACCAAATTTTGAAACAACGTTACTATTGATAACAACAACATTTCATTTTTAACCTTCATGCTCATATTTTGTAGGTCATAATTGGAAATTTTATATGGACACAAAATATGAAATTTTGGCTCGATTATGAAATCAATTTATTTTGCGAAGTTGTTCTACTTAATTGTTTGATCTACCATTTATTATACTTCGATTATATTATATTAAAATAATTTTTTTTTCGTTAGTTATTAAAATGATTTCAGGATATTGCAAATGTTCTATAATGCGAACTGAGCTACCTTATACTTACCACACATTTTTATGTAAGGATTTCAAATGTTTTCAATAACGCTAACGTAAATGCCTAAGAAATCTGAAATGAAATAATGAAGAGATTTGTCGAAATATTTTAAATTAAGGTTACCAGATGTACTTAAGGTCTTGACACCTTTTTATATTATGCATAAGCTTTATTTCATACACATGTTGCCTTATATTTAAGATTGAAAGTTTGATTATGAGAAAAAGATAAAAATTATGGTCATATAAGTTCAGTTTATGTAACAATACCATGATATCTCCAAATTATTGCTAGCACTGCCAAAACTACTATACTATACAACCAGGGATAATTCGTTTGTTGTTAAAATATCGTTGAATTTTAAACACATTAATAACACTTCAAAACTCTTTTCCCATTTTTTTTAATACAACAGAATAGGTACCAAATTACTTGAACTTCAAATTGCATTAAACCATTATCTTATTTCTAAGGATTTTAGCCCTAAAAATTTTGCGGAAGCTATACTAATTATCAACTAGAAACGCAGTGTAATATAATTTAAAATACACATATATTTTAAATTTGGTATGCAATTCCTTTTCTTATCGCAAGCAAATGAATATTTGGTTACTATTTATATGTATATCTCTATTAAAATAAAGGCAACCTCTAGAACTGCAGTAAACAAACAAACTACACACGAAAAGATTTTTTTCCAGATTTGCAAACGTTTTTAAAAAAATTTATATACCATAGTCTAGTTTAATACATGTCATGGATGAAAAAAGTGGTTGCCGTTTATTTGCCACGTCTTGAAAAATAAAACTAATTTTAGTTTAAACATCGTTAGCAATGAATATGATATTACCAAACAATAAAAACAACACATATTTAGCGTTTACCTTTTTACTAGAAAACAAAAACTATGTAAACAAAAATAGCAAAATAAAAATTAGTACAACATTCAAAAACAAAAATGTGTACGACAACCAAAAAAAAAAAAAACAAAACACTGACAACAAAACTGATGAGAAGAGGATAAAGTAACTAAGTAAATCGGAACGAACCGCACGACTACACTGCTGAAATCAGAATGAGCTTCAGTTATAAAAGTGCGGTGGATAAAATATGGAGTACGTGGGATATTTTCCAGTGTATACTCCACTTATACTCGAAACTAACCATGATCATGTTAGACGAGATTTTTGTTGTTTTTATTTTTTAGCAAGTTTTATAAATACAGGTATTTATCGACGATCAGTTGGCATCGTAAGCCCGACTATCTGGTTCTGATGTTTGATGTTTGCGACTGTATTTTATTTGCTCTATCTTTTTGCTATTATGAATGCTTTGAATTTTAAAATGACAATCACATTTCACATTTCCAAATAATTTGCAGATGAACAAATCGTCTTTCCATTACTCTACCCATTATTACTTCATAATGTTCACTCATTAAGTAAAGAAGCAAAGTTCTGGTTTTATCAAAAATTCCAAAGAACTGTTGGCACTAGATAAGTTGATACCTATACATTTTTTTTCTTTTACATTTTGATTCAAGCACATACGTCTATTTCCTATTACATAAACTAACTAAGTATAGCACCGATTTTTATGAGTTGTGCACTTTATTATTTAAATACTGGACAGGCAACTGTTCCCTAAGAATAAACATGATCGCCACATGGGCAAAATTGCGCGGCTACCTGTCTACCATTGAGGTTTCCTGTCGTTCATACATAGCATATTAATTAGGTTTCGGGCACTCCTACTCCTAAGGCAATTTCGCTTAAATACTGGAAATGGAGGCATAAAATGCAAGTTAACTGAAGCAATACCTTACCTACTACATCACATATATTCGATTGAAAAGTGAGAGTGGTTTAGTGTTGAGATTGCTATTGTATGGATAGGTATGGGTATATTAAGGTCAACGTGTCGCTCTTTTTTACCTGGCTTTTTTCAGGTCCAGGCCCAGAGTGGTCGGTATGTACTTCTGGTTTTATGGAAGATTAACGATGCTTTTGTTTTCTGTATGGTAATACTACCATAGTACGACTAGTTATTTGAACCGTTGTTGATAGAGCAACTTTCGTTTTTTCGACCCCAATCATCAACATATGTACATAGATATAAAATTTTCATTATCTGTATGACTTTTATGCAGAAAAAGGTGACATATTTTTCGAATATTTTTATTACTCTTATGTCCTGTGATATCGTGTGCATTCAAGTAAAATAAACTAAGTAATAATTTTTCAAATGCATACACTTATTTCTAGATTTGAAAAATTAATTTATGGAATTCATACCTATCAGTGTTTGGTGATTGTGATAATTACTGGCTTTTTTTTTTTTTTTCATATTTTGAGCTTGAGTTAGGTGAGATAATTATGTTACCTATATCTAATTTTAGCTCAAATAACAAGTAAATCTGTTGAATGAATTCTCAAAACAACTTGCCATTTAAATTAGTTAAAACATGCTCGGCGGGTTTTTATTTAGTTAATGAACACTGTTTCTTATAATATTTACCTTTGTACATGATGTTGCTTTGTGCTTATTGTGATATTTACATGTAATGGGAAGTAGTGCCTCACTGCAAAAAGTAGAAGATCAAAAACAAATTAAAGAGTCTTGCTGTTTAACCCAAAACTGTACAAATGTTTTCAATAACATGAAGGTGTACTCCAATTTTCTGTAGACTTCCTCAGATCGTGGAAACTCTGGAAACGATTTCCCAGTGGTGTGACCCAAGCACAGCTGGTAACGCTTCTTTACTCGTAAGACATAGTTCATTGTGTGAGTATTGCCTTTAAGTGATGCTATAAACGACAGCGCTCGATCTCAATGCTAGTCACCGGGAGAATATTGGTGCTGGTTTTGACAATGGTTCAACTGATGAACTGGATGTTGAGCTGAAAATTCCTCGAATCCCTCGTCATGGTGGACGCTATTGTACCAACTATTAAATGAATTCAACTGAGGAATACTGCAGGGTATATATCTATATTTGCATCTGTTCACACTGATCTGCGAAGCATTCCAACCTGAAACCTTCGATGTAACTCAGGCAACACGTTTTGTTTCAGAAAATATCGTAAGACATTCTCCTGATAAGTACCTATGATTCAATTGAGAACCCCCTTCTTGACAGCCTCGGACTCTTCTTGGAAATATACCGACCTAAATAAAGAACCAGATTTGTTCTGCTAAAAGAAGAATAGGTGCTGTGGCGAGAAAAAGGGTTGATAGAAAAGGAGCAGCGAAACGAGCTTCCCATAACTTCTCTGGATGTATTATATAAATGCAAAAAGATACATTTAGTATAACAGGTACATGGTGATAACGCTTATGTGATAAATCCATCTGCGGAGAGGTCTTTCCCTTTGTTGCGGCTCCTTAATACGTATTTAAGTACAACAATGACTGAATTGATGAGGAAAAAGTAATTACAATGTATTCAAAAGCCACCAACCACAGAAAAAAATAGGAGTTAACTATTTAAGAACAATACTATGTATATAAATATACTTCCCTTACTTACTTTAAATTAAATTATTTTTGGTATTTTCCTATACCTACATGCCTTTTTATTTACTCTTTTTAGGAATTGTAATTCTTAATTTTCTCAAAACCTGGTAGACATAAATGAATCCGGTTTTTAGTGTTGCATTGAGAATTACTAGGGGCAATAAATACTAGAGAAAATATAGTGCCTCTGTTCAAAATATTGAAAAAATCAGCATATATTTTTTCCATTTATTTTTAAATTTGTTTCCTTGTAAGTATTGGTGATGTTTCCAAATAATTGTTTTCCCATTTGAAGTATTTTTTGTTAATTACCCAAAATGAGCAAGATAGACCCTCACTTAGTGAATACCGTTATAATTTTTGTTAAATCTAATTTATCGTAATCTCCTCATTTGAAAATTGGATTTTTCAACTCTCACACATGTGCTATGAAATTATGGTGTTCTCGATTGAAGAAAAGAATTTCCTTTTCTATGAAAAGGGCGAATCTTGAAGTGCCGTGTTTTCCATTTTTCGTTAAAATAAAAGTGATACTTCCAGATCAATTCTTCTTCGACACAAAAGTCCATTATATTTTTAAAGAATTACCCTGAGCTCACCAACACACACTATCAGAATGTCAAATTAGCGCATTTGGCATATTAATAATTTATTATTATTATTTCCTCCTTGGCAGTCTAGAAAAATAATCAAAACAATGCTTACAGTATAATTTATTATCTTATCTTCCTTTCGCAACTATTTATCCGAGGATAGCTATTTCCCACAAATGACATTTTTGAAAGGAGTTGCTATTCTTCATCTTTATATTTTTAAATAAAATGGTTTGGTATTTGAGATAATTACAATTTACAGAAAATAGATTTCAATTCGCCTTCATAACAGTGCAATTTCATTTACCGGAAGCAGATAGTAATTTATACTATCTATTTTAATGCTCGTGATTCATATTTTCTTTTATCAAACCCTATTTACCCGCTGCGTAGCGGAACGTTTTTTTCACCTATAGCCCCCTCTTAAACGTTCAACAAAAGCCTTATCTTAAAAAGATGTTTGTGATTGCCATATCTGTCAGCGTGTAATGAAACTGATTATTTTAAGCGACATAACGAAATAAAATTAAATTTTCTTTTGTTTAAAAATTATTAAAATGCTTTAGAAATAAATTAGTCGTTCTAAGTTTTCTTTATCACTGCTATTTTTTTTTTATTTTTATTATTACAACTTTATTGTTACATAAATGAATTCCGTTAACAATATAATATAGCAATAGCTGCCAAGGTTTTAGTCTAATAGTTCTTTTATGTTATATACAAACATATAAAGGTACAAAAAAATATTCAAATCTTGAAATTTTTGCAGGTTTTGATTTTCATAATTGTGATTTTAACACAATACGTATACCTTACCTACTTGTAAAATTTTCCTGATGGTTTAGGCTAGGAGCGCACATGCGATTTAAATCGCACGACTGCTTAGTCGAAAAAAATGTAACACACACATTTTAATGTTAATGCGAGCACTCAACATCTACAAATCGCAGCGTTTATTATCGCACGATTTGTTCCATTTTTAGAGCGACGCGATTGTCGCCAAAATAAATAACCCATATCAGCTTCAAGCAATACACACACGTGCGATTTAAATCGTTACGATTAAAAAATCTTTGCCGCAACAAGATGTTCGTATGCATGCACTTGCGGTTTTCTATCGCATCATAATTAAGTCGCAAAATATGAGACCCATTGTTTTACCTATACATGAATGCACATATATGCAACTAAATAGCCGCAGCGATTAAAAAAATGCAGCAAGATCCATTTTTAGAAAGGATTGACATTAAAAGCAGTATTTTATACTTTTTTGCGACTAAATAACCGATGCGACAAAAAATCGCATGTGCGCTCCTAGCCATCAATATGTTATTGAATTGCTATTCTGAGCAGAAATCATACCGACCTAAATGACGTCAGAGGAATCTTGCCCGCTTTTGTTTGTTATACCTTACATGTTTCAATCTTATGTCAAATCCCAATGTCACCTTTCACAGATGGGCCATCTTTTTTGTTCACAAGTCAAAAAACTTGTACATTAGTTACCTACTTTAACTTTTCAGTTTTTACCGAATACATTTTATAGACATCATTTTTAAATTTTACCATAATTTCATCCTGTTTGACACTTTATTATGACACTTTATTATAAACGTTCAGTAATTTTTAACATAATTATGCTACAGAAATATAAAATCGATTTTGTTTTTCCCCAAAGCTGTCACTTGTTTTTTTTTTTTTTTTTTGACACTGACGTCGCGAACTACCCTATTGCAAATCAAAAAACTTGCCTTAACAAATAATATATGTTCGATCTGTATCAATATTTAAGAACGCCAGTGTTTTGACAATCTTTTCACTTTGGTACGAAGACCGATTCACCAATTTTTTTTTCGCGGGTAATCAGAGCAAACATAAATAAATTGCACTAAGCAGTACCAGTACTGACTGATATTTTGTTACTAATTATTACTTTCGGTAGCACTTTTGTGTTACTTATTATGCTGTATTTCATTCTAAATATTCAGCCGTCTGACGTCATCGATTTTTGTTCAGATAAATAAATGAACCCGAAGTAAACTAGAACGCATTGACTATAAATCAATGCACAGTCTGTTTCCGCGCACCCACCGGATTTTCACTGAAAGTTTTGAAATAAAATCCTCTCACGCTCGCTTTTAAGCTCTCAATTTGTCTTCCGTTCACTCTTCTGTGCCTCGCCCCCCTCCCCATCCGCATTCCAACTGAGGCTTGTGCTTTGCAGCAAAATTGCCACATGAGACATGACACATGGAGAAATCAAACATAAACAGCTGTTCCCATGATGTTTGAAGTGCCCAATGTAAATAATTTTAATAAGTAGCCATTATTCGGGTGTGTTAAGAAACGAGTGGAATAATCTGCGTAATAAAGTTATGTGTTTGTGGATTGGTCGTTTTAGGTTTTGAACCGAGATTTGAGATTTTTGCTGCTCAATCGAACATAAAATCGGAATGTTATTGGTTCTTGTGTGTATGGAGTTGGCCGCAAAAAACAATTTTTTCGTTTACTACAAGTAATCCATTTTATTTGATTTTTAAACATTTATGCTTACACTTCTCGAAACGATTTAATATAAAATCGAGATTTCTGACAAGTGACAAGGAACAGAAAAAAAAATTGTTTATTTGTGTAATCGAAAAGAACACAATCTCCATATTTTTTTGAGATAGATCAATTTAAAATTACATTACTTATTGTTTACATGTATGTATTGTTTTAAATATAGATTAAAAAAAAAGCTGACTTGAAATTGGTCTGGCTGTCACAGAAACACTAACACGCTAATTCTTAGTAGCATAAAGAGAATGGAATATTATAAAACTTAACGATGTCAAACATATATTACACATATGATTCGTCAATGGCAACATGACAGACTGATGTACTGTTTACATTACAAAATACATTCGACTGACTGTTACGAATGATTCGAAAATAAAATTTATATTGTTGATGATATTTTTTGCAATGCGCAAGAAATTTGCAGCAACAAATCTCAGGCGAAGGGAAAATATTAACAAATGCAAGTCAATGTTAAAAAAATCCCAAATTTTGTAAAACTTATTCCAACTCAAAGAGATTTATGGAAAATATCTTCCTTGACGAAAACAATAATTATTTACCAAATAATATCAAAAAAATTGTTTATTTACCTCGAAACAGAATACAATGCGTATTCCTGGATAGAATAACTCAGAAAAAGTAGGTAAACATCAGATTAATATAAATGTGATATGGACTAGAATGTGATTCAATAGTTAAAAATTGAACTCAAGTTGCCATCCATTCGTTAAAAAAAATTCAACCACTTCAAAAAGCTTTAGCACTAGAGAATATAGATCTACCTAATTAATTGTGTTGTCCTGTCCAATGTCAATATACAAAATGATCCAGTCAAAAAAGGATTGTGAACTGACACAAACGTATTTCTTTGCCCTTTATCATAATATGCTTGAATCATCATCAACTATATTGCTAAAATTCGACTAAATCGATAAATGTTGAGAAATTTTTCGTTTTTTTTTTTCAGAACATGACTGCTGATCCGGATCTGGTCACGAGCATAATAAAATACGGCTAATATATTTAATAGTTTATTAAACTTGATCTTAAGAACTATAACTATTTTTTTTTTAAATATTTATTAAATCTAAAGGCAGCGGACTTAGTATACAAAAATATGTTTGATCGTAAAAGCTAACTTTAAATATTAAAAAAGTAAAAATTAAACTTTTCGAAGAGTGAAATACTTTATATAAACATTTTTATATACAAATTATACAATAACAATAAAAATATTAACATAATACAGATTCATATTACATGTGAGGTGGAAATGAAAAATGTTTTATGTACAAAATATTTCATGAGACCTATATTACAAGTTTTTTTAAATGGAAGATTCATATAAGTTATTTTAATTAAAATGAATGTTTACGTCTCAGGTGTAATCACCATCACTTATGTTACACAATTTTACGAGCTGTGCCTTACATGCACCCACATGACTCTATAACCATATTGGGGAATTTCATAAGGCTTGCTGTATTGTTGCTGTCCCTGAAAAATATCTCCAGTGATGAGTACTGATTTGCTGTACAACAAGGTATCAACTCGAGCGGCTTTTTACTGGTAGTATCCCGATGCGAAATCACTTTCTGTGAAATAAAAAACAAATTATTTATATCAATTCACGAGAGTAACAAGCACATGCTTTTCTAATTTTGAATAGAGGAATACGAAAAAAAAAAAAAACCTCAGCGAAATTGTTATTATCTGTTATTATGAGTGTTTTGTCGAACATCTATCTCATCATAGCAAATTAAGTAAAATAGAGACCATGACAGCGGCCTCAAGTTGTATAAGTACTTCTTTCTGTTTATACGATGAGCTCTATAGACTTGAAAAAACAATCAAGCTGCGTTAATGACATTTTACTGAAATAATAATAATTTTTTATCTTCACACTTAATATTTTGTAGGTAACGCATTGCCTGAAAAGCGTAGTGTTTTTAAATTATTAATTTTAACGCAATAGGAAGATGGATTTAAAAAAATTATGTAGCGATGGAAGTTGGCAGATAACAAATTAAATAAACGTAAGCAGGTACTATACAAATATATTTACTCACCCTCATCAGTGAACTGTGATGTGTCGTGCTCTGTGCTATACTCGCGGCAGTCGAACAGGATCCCCGACAAAAGTATGCATCGTAGCCTCTCGGTCGAATTATCCAATCTCCCCAACCAATTTCACCAAACGATATGTACAACTTCTCACGACAGCATTCCGTCACACCGTTAGTGCAATTAACGCTTCGCTTTTGCCTGGATACTCTTCGCCGATTCTGGGTATCAATCATGATGAAAGGTCGAAAATCCTTTTCCGTTGATACCAGACCATCAGCAGAGTCAATCTCACACGACTGACAAGATATGTGAATTAAATGACTGAGATCATGAATACCAAACCAACGTTTTATGGGCCATTCAATATCGATTTTCATCCAGCCCTCTGTAAACAAAGTAGATTAAGAATATTACAATGTTTTACTTATTCTATTTGGTTTTAATATTCTTGAGTGAGGGTGGAGACTAAAAAAATAAATACAGTATACATAATAATATTTTTTTATATTAAAGCAAAGGAGCACATAAATATCATGCCTCGAGGTCATTCGACTTTCCGGCGAAAGTCCACAGCAATTCTCGGACTTTGAGTATAATTCTATGATAATATTGGTTTTAACCGTATTTTCGCTTGTTCTTATTTGATTGCCGATGTGTTCATTTTATACACACAATTTTATGATGAAATCAAAATAAATGTGAAAACGAATATTCTTGGTGAATGTATATATGTGTATCGAACTCACCTTGTACATCGACCAACTGAATTGCGATTGGTTTCACTTTTGGGAGATATTTTGAGTTATGACCCCCTTGTTCAACCTCAGATACAACAATTGTTTGTTTAAGCAGATCCTTGCGATTACGTTTTTTGAAAATCCATAGGACGGCTTTACTTACATCAATTGCCTCCGCATCCAGATCATCGATTTTAAAGGAGAAACAAATGGAAGGCTGACTTAAATGGTGACACTCGTGTTTTTCTAAAAAGAAATCATATTCTTGTCTTAACAATTTGAATAAAATACTTCAACTTGATTTTTTTTAAATACACGAAAAACGAAATGCCTCTTCCCTATACATAAATGTAATTATTTATTTAAGTAGTACCTATTAAAGCCATTAAATTCCGCACTCACCTTAGTCTAAGTTCACACTGAAGAGTTTGGGAAAATATCTATATAGTTATATACATTCACAATTGTTTTAGACTTGTATATATATATATCAGATTTCTTATTTGTTTTTTTTTTTCGAGTGCGGTCAAGAGTTATCAATAAAAGGCAGAAGTTATTATTTTGGTTTTATTTCAAGAGCGCAATTAAAGCAAATCCCTAAATAATACAACTTAAATCGAATACAAAGTTAACAGCAAGTTAATTAGTTATATATCTTAAGGTGCGCGTCAGTGCACAATTTTACCGTTTCTCTGACCTAAATATACGTCAAATCATTATCCTTTAGGATAAATCGAAGATAGTTTTGTAAGAAATACCTCCAAAGGCTTACCATAAAGTTGGCTTACGGGATTACTAATTACCTGAAATTTGTATTGTTTGTATAAGCCTCCAAACTGAATGTGTAAAATATTGTTTCACATACATAACTAATCTGACACATTAACCAATGAAACAAGAAATTGATGCTTCATTTCCCAATGATTTTTGTTTCCTTTCAAAATGTTTCTGTTTCATAAAAATAAAACACCTCCAACACTGATACGGCTTATCACAACGCAAATTTTGTATTGAGATCATTAGAAAAGAAATATACTTAGGTATATATGAATTTAATTATCTATAGTTAATTAAGAGTAATATGACATATATGTATAAACAAGCAGCATGGAAGCTTAGTTATTATCTTAGAAACATTTGACCAAAGGGTTCAGCACGCTTTAAGAAAAGTTCAAATTTGTGATAAGAAGCCCACAATACAAACAAGTGCCCACTCAACAATGCAGTCATTTTGACAATTTCAATTCGCTTTGGCAGAAATTGTATACTGCGCAGGACTATTATATTAAAATTTTAACACAACTCTTCTGCCCAAATTGACCTTAATTAATAAGAAAATTTCTCATGGCTTCGCTGTTTCTGAATGATTTATAAGATTTGGAGCATTCCCGAATGCTCAACTGTCGTAAATTTCGGTTATCATTTACAATATACATATTTTAGTTAACACGAAAATTGGTTAAAAGATAGCCACTAAAAAAGAGCGCATAGGCAAAATTGTAATAACAACCAGATCCCTGTCACGGCTGCAGATAATCATTGATTGCACCTTATTTTGCTAATGTTGAATTACGTATGAGCACGTTTGATATTGAAAAAAAATCCATTGTTAGAGCACTTAAATATTGAATTCAATAAAAAACATTGTCCTTCTCAAATTCCATTGCGATAAATAGATATCAAACGAGAAAGTTAAAAAGCTTACCCCTTTCCAGAAAAATGAATTTTTTGCTAGCCCTCGCATAGTAGTCGTCTAAATCTTTAGAGCTTGTTATTTCATCATGCTGTATTGTTGTTTCCTCATAAATGGGTTTAGGCATCCCCGCAGCCGATACATTAGGCTTGTCTTTTAAGCGGAGTTTCTCCAGAATCTGTTTTTTGACAAACTCAATACGCAGCCGTGTTAATTCTTCTTCACTGACCCGAACGTTTTGTCTGTTTGACTCGCATTTCGGGCATTTGATCGACTTGTTTTGCTTTTGGTTCTTCCGCCATGTACCATCATTATTATCCAGTCCGTTATCACCTTGAATTTCATACATTTTATCCCTAAGCATTTCATCCTCATCAGTATTGCTCCGAAAATGAAAGGCATTTTCTACAGGACCATCTTCGTCAATATAACGTCTGCCTAGCTCCGTATGCAGAATATTCCATAGGTTTGGTTTATACTTACCATGATGCCACTTATCTTCACCTGCTTCTTCTTCTGTGGGGCTCTGTATCGTCAATTCTCTAACTATTTGCTGTTTTTCATCTTTATCGTACGTGTGTTCTCGATGACGCTGAAGTTGATCCTCTTGATGGGTATTAGGATTTTTATTAATATGATCGTGGTGGTATATGTTATGGTCACTTGTTTCTGGAGATGCAAACTTTTGGTATTGCAAATGGTGATGAGGATTTTTATAAACTTCGGATTTGGCAAACATCCGATTATGTACATTCATAATTTCTAAGGTTACAAACACTATAAGAACAAGGGTGGCAAAATATTTTGCCATATTGAATTTGTTCGGTTTCCTTCTTTCAGATTGTACAACAACAAACTTAAATTCAACTATACTATTTACTTTTTTTAAGTTGAAAATAATTATTTTGTTTATGTAACTATCAAAATAAGATGTATTCCTATTAAGGTTATAACTATCTTTTTGGGAGCAATAAAATACCAACTGGAGATCGTAAAGTATTTGAGTGCATAGAAGAACGGGCTTGTCGATGCTATCACTGTTTGACGACTATTCTCATATCTTTCATTCATTTAGTTACGCATTTTGCAAGCAACAGGTTATCTGGAAAGGAAAGAAAAATCATACAGATTTGGTTGTTAAGAGTTGTTTGTAAAATTTCTTATTTCTTCCTTATTTTTATTTTAAGTTAAGTAACCGCAATGAGTTGGATTGTGCAGATTTTGTACCTAAGTATGTTGTGGCGATGGTGAAAACTGAGAGTAGACTTTCAAAGTTAGATGAGAGATGGATGTTTTTTTTTTTGTTATGCAAAAACGTATAACATAATTATACTTAAGCTGATTCTGATTTTATTTAGTTGCAAAAAAATCCTAAAGATATTGGGCATACAAATAATCATTTGTAATCGTCGCACTAAATATCTTGTAGGTCGCAATGGGTAATTTTATATGGAAAATTGTGCTATTGTGAGTTCGTGAAATCTAGCCTGGACACAAAATATGACTATTACGCTCTTGGAACGTGATTCTACTATCGCCCGTTTTCTACATTAGTGTGCACTAAAGCAACGTATATGCGTCAATAAAGTGGAACTATAGATTGGGCTCATAGACCAACATATTAAAACTGTTTTGAATTAAGGCAACAATATAAAAATAAATTATAAATTAAATTCAAAACTTCTAAATTTGTTAGTGATCTTTACAGATTGACAGTGAAGTATCTACAAATAAATATGTAACTACATGCGGACTATGAGAATCTGTTTCTTTTAGATCGTACGGCTTATCTCTTAACAACACTTTATCTACAGTATAATTGATCATTAAAAGCAGCTGCATTATAAGGAGTTAATATACAATCGCATGATTTTCTACAGTTTTAACGTAGGTATTACAACCTAGACTTATATACTTTCTAATAATTTTAATGTTTAGCAAAAATTAATTAGTATGCATAATTTCCTGTTTAAATCTATATGAAAACTGAATCCCATATCAGCTCAGAGCACCGTCATCTTAATGGATGCATTCTAATCAAAATCGTATTCACCTTATCAATGAATTGCAGCTCGAATTTCAACCGAAAATAGTATAACAAAACGGACATTTTATGAGCATTATGAACTTATTCAGCTATACACAGAGAAAAAATACAACGTTGTTTTAGTATTTCTTCCCCAATATTCAAAAGAAATATTCAAAAGAAATATTAAAAGGAATACCCATCAAGGACTTACACTTTATCTCCACAGTATTTAAGCATTCTTAAACAAAGGATTTTTTTATAACTGTCCGTTCTTCGTGGAATATAAGACAAAGTACTTGCACAGTTTATAGGTGAATCTAGTAGCATATGGTACAGATATTATGTAGAATTATTATACATAGGTATATATATTGATTAAAAATGCATACCTTTGGAGTGTGTTGCCATTATTTTTCTATGTTCAAAACTATTTATGAAAATAAGTATACCCTACGGGTTAAAACTTAATTTTCAAAAATAATCTGATGAAATATTTTGCGTAACCGTGACACGCTTTATCAGCTTATTCAATCGTTTATATATTATATAGTATTGTGGTTGAATGGCTTGTGCTACATTCTGACGTATTAATATGTATTTAGCAACCGGATATGTATATCGTAGAGTATTAATAAATATAATAAATATGCTTCTGTTCCGATTAAGTTGATGCGTTGCACTTAAGACATTTTTTGAAACATAAGTGTGTAGGATAGGCCTATTATGTGTACGGGGGATAAGAAGCTCAGGATAATAGTTTGTATGTTTGTTATAGTTATTATTATTACTTTTTTTTACTAACTTTATTTTTTCTACCTTCTGTGTTCATGATTGTAATTCCCCACTTTTTTTGTTTTTTATTTATTGATTTATGATGTAATGCGTTTTATTATGTAGATATGATATTTACTTCTATTTTTATTTAAATAAAAATGTTTTTTTTTAATAGGCAAATTAAGCTAAGTCATAAAATGGTCAAAGTGAGGATAATATATGAATGGATGGAACTGATATCTTATTACATTAGACGGAATCGCTCATATCTTCCTTATATAAAGCGTTATTATGTGTATTACCTTACAACTCATTTACGCTACACCGAAACTACAGGCCACTTAACCATAAGAACTTAATCTACCATTATTAGTTGCATATAGCACTTGGTTTCAAAGGAATGAGTTGAGCTGCACTCGTTGGACCCCTAGCCTTTCCTTGAAAAATATTGTTGGATAAAGTATTTCGTAAATGAATTAGCTCGAAGTCTTGTTGTTATGGTGATTAGCTTTAAATGTTTGCATATATAGCTTAAGCTCCGTAATTAAAAACGAATATACATACATAGTGTTTATATATACCTTGCTGTAAATTTAAAGATTATCCTTAAGAAATACACTCGCTTTTCTTGGTCATGCCAAAATTGTTTGACTAAAAAATACATTTTTTTTTGTTCTTAAATTCAATCGCAATCTATTGAAAATTCAAAAATACCTTGACCCCCTGCAAGTGGAACTACTCTATGAACTGTTTCTTTAAAAAAAAAAAAAAAAAACAGAATGGCTGATGTAAGGATTGAAATAATAATAAAAAAGATAATTATTAGTCACAAAGTTGCTTAGTGAATATAAGTGTATTGAGATTAAAAACTTGTGTGGGAGGATGGAATTTTTTTAATTCTTATCAATTTTTTCTTTATTTTATATATTAAAATGCTCCTTTTTGATTTTTGTTACTGTATGTATGTTATTCGAGGCTGACTATTTCTTTTTCATGTATACGTTGATTTCAGACCGTATTCGTAATCAACCTTATATATTTAAACATTTAAAGTATCGGAACTACTAAAGCACATTATGTTTTTTTTCTTCCCTGTCCGTACATCCCCGTAATGGTTCGTACTGAAGGTTTTTTGTTTTAGATCTCAGAAAGTTAAGATTTGGTGCTTCTTTGGTGAATCTGTTGTATACCATTGTTTACCTTATGCTAAAGTAATATTGGGGATCAAAGTAATCAAGAAACTGTTTTTCACAAACAAGAACTTGTTTCAAAAGAAATACCGCTCAAGGCTGAGGAATTTGACGGTTCAAGAATTTAAGCAATGGCCCATTTAAGCAAACGAGTCCTATAATTTTTAGTCCTGATACCATCAACTATATAAACATAAAATGCATGTTTATATAGTTGATGGTACAACGACTATCTGTTACCGTTAGATAAGTATTTTCCTTAGAACGATATTATTATTATATAAGAAAGAAATTTAGATTTGTTTTACAGATATTCTATAAAGTTTTATATTTTTCCATATTAAATTTTAAAGATTAATTTGTTCTCCGCAATAGAATACAATAAACTAAAATTGAAAATAAAACCGGTCATATACAATAGATATGACGACTCCAATGATATTGTTTCGATATAAATTCAGGACAATTGTGAGTAGTTATAAAGCTGATTAATTAGTCAATTAAAGATATCGAATAAAGTAAAAAAAAATTGATAATGCACTATAAATGCAAAATATCTATTGATTTTGCATAGTTTTACCAAACCTGATCATTAGTGATCATTGGTATTAAATAATTATTGATCTAATCGTAGCTGAAATCGATGCTTGTAATCATGTGACGCCGATTTTAGTACACTCGCGTTGGTACCAGTGGTATTTAAGCCATTTTGGGCTAGATATGCACACAGAGAATGATAATCAACTTCTGACTGTATTCATTACTGTCGAAAAAAAAAATTTGACTTTATTGTTACTGGTTATAGTCAAAAAAACTAATATAGGTATATATTTTTTTAAAAGGTAATTTAATCTACATTATTTCTGAGCCGTTAAATTTCGAATATCACTATGTGTCCGTTTTGTTAGTTTTGTATGAAATAATAGGATAACACGTATGTTA
Organism: Cheilosia vernalis; assembly: GCA_949126925.1. NCBI lineage: Eukaryota > Metazoa > Arthropoda > Insecta > Diptera > Syrphidae > Cheilosia > Cheilosia vernalis. Next base: position 20,334,808 of record OX421363.1, on the reverse strand, counting down.
CATACCTAATTATGAATATATTTATGCCCAAATTAACGTACCATCCGTTTAAACAAACAGCTCCTTATACCATCAGTAATGCGTCTTTAAATTAATATCACAGACTTAACACTTAAATTAAGACACTGTATTTTGTAACGATATTGTTTAAATTCTTTCTGGAATTTCAGCTAATTGCACAATTTACTTTAAATACATTAAACATTAAAACATTCAAATTATAGAAAAAGCGTATTGAAATATGTTATTAGTATTAATAGCTCGCGTCGTAGACGACTGATTTCTTGAGACTAACGCTTTTAACTTCTTCAATTGAAAACGAGAAGACTTAACTTTAATATGGTATGCCTTACAATCATTACCATTGGGTGCTTATTCCTCACTCTGCTTCGTGTTTACTAAAAAAAAAAACATTTCTGTGTTTTATTTACCAGTGTATGTGTAAGGCATACTATACTTAATGTATCTACTGATAAGGAAGCTGCAAGAGAATTCGAGATTACGTACTCTCTTAAAAGTCTATACGCAGTACAAATGCGTTTTTGTAATAGGTAAACGTGATTTGTTGTGGTAGGACGTGTTTGTTTTAATAAATTGAATGTGGCTGGCCCCTTTTTATATGGTAGCAAGTGGTGAAAATTAATACATATTTAGTGAATTTGATTCAGCAAAATTTAATAAGTAGAATATTGATATCAAACAATCAAAGTGCAAGTCTGGCGCAGGATTATGACAATAATGATGGAAATGTAAAAATCATTTTGAACTTACCGCTTTTTGTCATTTAAATTCCATGATCGACCCAGTCCTAGAGGTATAATAAATAGAAAAAAGTTTAATTTGTATTAGGGAGGTAAGTCTAGTGCAATAATAATATATGCCTAAACAGGCTAGATGCTAGAATTTGTTTTATTATTATTAGAAACATTCTATGGGCTTGGTTAGGATAATGATTTTTTTTTAGTTCATGGGTTAAAAATGTTCGCTTGATATAATATTTTTCATTACCTACTTATATTACCTCGTTTATAACTACATATATGTATAGACAAAATATAACGCTGTCGAATTGCAATTTCCTTTCTCAATTCTTCTTATTCAAAGTTTACGACTATCGCTGGACACTACTGTCATTGGAAAACGTGTGTGGCCATGCTCATGCCTTTACAATTTGACTAATGTAGCAATGTAAGAGAGAGAAAGCCATTGCAATTGCAATTCATGTTCAGCTCAATCGACGAATGAGAATGAGTGATACATATTATATTACCTTGTTATGTATCGTCTCTCTCTGTCTTACTTTATACAACGTATAGAAAACTGAAAAGCAAAGATAAAAGAACAAAATATTAAACTGGCGTCGGAAGAAAACATTGTGTCGTGTCTTTAAAAATGTATTGTACTTAGTGTAATGCCTTAAAATTGTTAAATTATATTGCGATTTATTTATTATCAATATATTACCTATAGAAAATTCCCTATAAATTTCAAGATAATAAACTGTGCTAACCGGTTCGAAATGCATAAATTGATGTAGGTACACTATTTGCTATATGCGCTGTTAAAAAAGCAAAATTCATGTATGTAACCTAAGTGGTTAGTGGAGCTACGTTTTTATATGTAATAAATGAAAATATATATAAAAGGTTTTGTTAAAAACCATGTGATATAGACCCTTAGCTTCCGTGCACATATCTACTTACAAAATTTTTAAAGCAAATCCTCTCCCGCACATCCAACTATTATGCCACTAAATAGGTGTGAATAATGGCTGCATTGCCGAAATTACGGTGCTTTTCTATATTGACCAGTGAAACTGTTGTGGTGGCCCTTTTAAAGATTCACGTAAGTGGCCATTTTGGGAGGTGTTTTAAGAAACCATGGGAATAGGGTGGAGTTAAGCTCTATTAATGGTGTTCATAAGGCGCACCTTTCATTTATATTGGTGCAAATAATATAAAAAATCCAATGCACACCAGCCACCCACCAGCTAGCATAATGAACACTGCATTTATAATTTTACAAGCAAAGACTTACTTTATTTCTTTGTGTTTCACAAAAATAAATAAAGGTACAAGTTTTGCTAAACGTTGGTTTCTTATTATATAAAAAAAAGCTACATTTTAGAAATCAATTTTTTCAATCAATATTTTCAGATCTTAAATTGAATAATTCGAGTATACCTACCTACCTACGTGTTGAGTTTAACAGCTGCTATTGTACCTTGTTAAGGCTTATTTTAAGGGTAATTTTAAAAGAGCTTTAAAACACTGCATTCTATTTTTGAAAAATTGTAGTTGACAAAAAAGTCATCAATTTGCTGACAGAGCCGCCAGAAGGTAATAAATATTGTTAAATCATTTGAATCAAAATCGAAAAAGCTGGACACTCATTCCGTAACTCTGAGAACGATAATCGTTTCAGCGATAGTAGTCAACGATCTCGTCACCAATTTGCTTTCCATAACTCTATCACTATCGTCCCGTCTATCGTTTATTTTATACAAATCGTGAGAGCATTGAGAGCATTGAGTGTCTTTCAGAGACCCTCAAACTACATGAAAATTCCAATCAGACGTCATTTAAAATGTCATAAATGAGTTTTTTGGCAAACAATTTTGTATTTGATGCCGGCAAACTTGAAAATTGCAAAGTGGAATTAATTAAAATGTAACCCACGGCTTCGCTCGTGCAAAATGTGGTTTCAGAGCAGTTGATGGAAAAAAGATCTAAGAAATTTGCTATCTTGTAGGGGACCATTTTTTTCGCAAAAAATATCTATTCTCATAACGCTTGAGTTGGCTAATAACAGATATTTCTTCCCACTGCATAAAATAATTTGTCTTCCTTCCGTAATTTTAACAAAATGTTAAATCATTTTCTTTCAGTCCCGTATACATTTCGCACCCTATCTCTTTAAATCCCACGCCCCACACGTAGGGCTGCCAGTTTGAAATCAGTACATATCTGGACATTATGTTGAAATTCCGGGACTCGTCTGGACATTTCAAATTTCGAAATAATTTGTTTTATTAATGTGCAAATAGGCGTATTTATTTCAATAACAAAACCAAAAAGAATTACAAAAACAAACAAAGATTTCAATCACATTTCTCTTCATATACATATTATATTATATAGTCAAACATCGAAGTGCAGTGCAGTCCTAGGGTCTAAAAATACATCAGCCAAAGGCCGAAATAAAACCCACAAGTATTTCTAATTAAACCTAGGAGCGCCTGAGCTTCGGCCTTTGACTACAACATAATACAATAAATTACAAGCGTGTTTATAGATGATTAATGATTATTGCCAATAATATTTAGTGTTGTCTTGTACCGAATTTACAAGTTTAGTGCCTTCAGCCGTATATTTAAAAATGACATCTTCGACAGCTTTCGTCAAAATTAAACAAATTAATAACTCGGCTTTTATTAAGTCAAATGACATTCGGATTCTTTCTTTAGTATAGGTATAGATCGTCGTTCAGTAAACTGAAAATTCTTTCGCAAAACGCAATATAGTGATTGATTTTTTTTATTTTTTTATTTGATGAAATTGGAAATACATACACTTTTTTCAGTAAATGATTGAATTCGAAAAATAAGTTTCGCCGGGACTTTTGACTGGACAATTTATTTTTCACCGGGACTCTGGACACCGCTTAGAATATCTGGACAATCCCGGCGAGTCCCGCGGTCGTCTGGCAACCTTACCCACACGCCAAAAGCGGATACAATTGTATCAGTTAATGTTCAATGAAATATTGAAACTAAGAATTTGCTAAGAAACGCATATCATAGTTTTAAAATTGAAAGCTTTTTTTTTTTCAAAAGACCTCACAAAATAATAGTAATAAGGCGCACTAATAAGCCTAAATTTTGAGGTGAGACTCAACTATTATTATTATTTTATCTTTTGAAAGTCTGAATTCCTTTGTTTACAAAAACAATGTATTTTTTATTATGGTCATAATACTATGTCACCAATAATGTTTTCAAAATATCGACTTATTTTATTCAAAGGCCAAGGAGGGAACATATTTGATTTTTTAAATCATGAGCTTAGTAAATATGTAGTAAAAAGTATGTGGGCATTATTTAACTTAATATTTATATACCTACGAATTTTCATAACGGCAAAGTTACACTTCTTGAAAAGTTAATTTTACATCACTTGTGCATACATACTGAGAGTAATGATTGCATTGCACATGCAAGTGCCTTATGAGGTGTATATGTATAGGCCGCTTCAGGTTTTAATGAGATGCCAACTCTCTCCTTCCTATTTAATAGACTATACACACCTCCGATTGGGCAGAGAGTAGAAAATAGTTCTTACCCCTGCAAAGAATAAATCGTTTCGCTTCTTGTTACCATTACGGTAGGTACCAGGTGATTTGAGGTGATATCCACTCAACCAGGTGAAAATCGTAGAAATGTCTCAAATTTCGCCTAATATTTATTTAAAAACCATTTAAGTTATAGAGTTATTGGATATCCTATGTTGTACCTGCAGATGTCCTCTATATAAGGTGGCATTTACTATATTTATTTTCGAACGCAAAGCGTGACAAAGAAAAAACCGAAACGAAACGAAAAAATAAATTACTCTTGTCCATATTTTTCCGGAATTTATAGAGATATAGATGTTGAAACAAATTAGAGATTGTGGGCCTAGGTATCCTCTATAGGCCTGTGAAAAATGCACCAAAATATATTAAGAAGTTTTTAAGATTTTTGCATTTAAAGACAGGCAGTCAAATTCATTCTAAGTCGAACAGAACTACACCACTTTCTTTATAAGATTATCAATTTTAATTTATAAAAACTCACAAAATCGCAATGAAGAAATCCGAATCTGTAATGCGCAATGGCCGGCAAACGTTATTCGAACGAACAAAACACGAATTCGCAAAGTGCAATATGGACGCTGAAACAGCAACGAATGAAATGAAACTGCTCAACTGATGTCGTTTTCCATTGGGACAGAAAAATCACTTTTTTGAGAGTCAGAGCAGTTTTTCCGCTCTCGAAATCAGCTGGCTGTCAGATTTCATGTTCCATTGGCCGCAAAAAAAAACACTTTTTTCAGAGTCAGAGCAGTTTTGCGAATCTCGATATCTGAGCGAGATTCACACCTACTTAAACTAATACCAACACATTTGTCTTTTGTCAAACTTTAAAGTGTTGGAAGACAAGTCTGTGAAAAATTGAGAAAAAATTACATTTGGCTGCCGCAATGGATATCAACATAAATTGAGTGCATTTTCATAAGCATAAATTACAATTTAAGAACAGCTGACTTTTCAAACACGCACTACCACAAATGCGAAGGAAGAAAAATCTCGTTTTATATTCCATTGGGCACGAAAAATCCAATGGAAAACGACCAGCGTTGCCCACCTACTACAATTGTAGCCCTCAAAAAGTCACTACGAAAATTCGTAAAATATTCACAAAACACTACAATTACAAAATTTCAGAAAATCGATATCTAAAAGAAAAATTAAAACTTTTATCGAATGTTGTGTGTCGCAAGAAGCACTTTTGATTTTCACGCAAGCGCAGAACATTCTATTTCCTCAATTCCAATGTCAAATTCAATTTCCAGGTTCCATAATCCAGATAAGAAAATAGATAGTTATAGTGTGATTCCCCTTTTCTTGCATTATGCTGTATTCTATTTTCTGCCACTACAGTAGAAAATAGATATACTTAGTTAAGTTGGATACAAGTGCAAACAAACAGTGGCAGTAGGGTCTGTGGTGTTGGTGTATAATTGTGTTTTGTGTATCATTTTAAATTAGATACAGCTACCGGCAAGAGTTTTTTTCTACAGGTTGTAAGTAATGAAACGATGTTTTTATGTTAATTATTTATTCTTCTTGAATTGTTTTATGTTTTCCTTATGTTAATAAAAAATTGCTTCCACGAGTGTTTTTTCGTGTTTTCAAGTAATTTATATTAACCGTGTTTTATTGGACATCTATCAAAGTAAAATAAAGTAGAATCTTCAATACACAATCGGCCTTACCAATAATCAATCACTAATGTCGACAACTAGTTAGATGTCAGCTTTAGTAAAAATGTACAGCATTTGTGAAATGGTACCAATAACCAATTAGACCTCCACATTTACTAGTCCGAAAACTTTCTTAGAATCTATTACATTTGTTGTCACTGCAGAATTCAAATTTCATAATTTGTTTTCGTGAAAAACAAGGTCAATGGTCTCTTTCACAAGGAGGATTTTATTCTAAAAGATGGAATACACAAATTGCAATTAAATTTGCCCAACACATATCTTTCCAATGCTCTTTGAGACTTAGTATAGAAAAAAAAAAACAAAACAAAAAATAGGAAATGCACAAAATATCCGCTGATCTGTCAAATATCATATGCAAATCATTAATGCCATATCGTTCGATCGGCCACAATTTTCAGTACTTTTATGGTACACTTTCCCATGTTTTCTAATACTACCTTGCGATTTCTTTATGAGTCCATTTGTGTCGTAATAAAATCTATTTCAAATTATTCAATAAACGGAGCACAGTTTATTTAAATGGTTTCATTTATTCGTAGGCTGACGATGCAAATCAAAACTTATTAGAGGTCTAAACATCACAATTGCGTCGTTAGCAAGTGAATATTTTTGAAAATAGAAATAATAGCTGGCTCATTCATTTCAGAATAAATTACAATCGCACGTAGGAAGCGTGTTAAGAACTTATCGCTTCCGTATTTGAAAATAAATACAATTTAACCTATAAAAAATTTAATCGCTTATAATTAGACTTTATTCGGGAAACTTAGAAACCGACAAAAGTTGAAATTCGAACTGAAAAATTTAAAACGCACGTTTTTATGCACACATATTCTCGTACTATCTGTTACCCCTCCAGAAGTTAATAAACTTGTTATTTTGCATGTATTTTGCTGAGTGCTGATAATTCTATTTTTATAACTATATTTTCCGCGAAGTGAACCTTTTCACACCAACCATTGTCTCATTAGAGATCCTCATTCTTGGTAAACAAACACATTTTACAAAGAGTTTGAAAAGGGTTTGGTTGCAACAAAATATCTACCTGAGTCACCTAAGGTACTGAGAATTGTTGCGAAAAGGTATGAACCGTCCAAACTTAAGTAAGAAGATATTTTATTCTGTCTGCGATGACTGTCAAGAAAGTCTTGGAAATATCCCAAAATTACATACAATTTAGTTTTTATTAAGCAACTATTTAAAAAGGAAAACCAATCATAAAGCAAGAACTAGCGGTAAAACAAGATAAAACAAAAAAAAAAAAAGCACAGAAATATACCAATCATAAAGCAAGAACTAGCGGTAAAACAAGATAAAACAAAAAAAAAAAAGCACAGAAATATATGCTTCACATGTTAAGAAATAAAACAAAAATGCAATATTTTTCAATATTTTGCATACATTTGTACAAAATTGTTTGTTAGACTTAAAAACCAACGAATAAAATTAGAAAACATTCATAATTTACTAAAATCAATTAATAATTGCGTAAACGCTAAGGCTGAACAACATCGTATAAAATTACGAAATTTAATACCGTGGGTTGGGTTGGGCAACACTTGTCTTCAAACTTACATAAGGGAGGACCTATTTAGCTAATGCCCGAGATAAACATGGCTTTCTCAACACTAACATTTAACCCTACAGTTAGCGATAGTCTGGAAACTATAATTGTTTATTGGTAAAGGGATTTTGGAAAGTGTGGAGTCTTTTCGTAAAGTGCCAGACTAAAGTTGATTATTGGTAAGGCCGAATAACAACAACTACACTCTACTTGACACTTATGTATAGGTGTTGTAATTGCTCTCTACTTTACTTTACTTTGCTAAGATTGATTTCCAATAATAATGTTCTACTACACCTTAAATCCGCCACGCTTCATTTTCAACGAGTTGGGCGGGCAATACTGAAATCGACATGAATCAAATGGCACAGTCGATGTGGACAGCGCCACCACACATGAAACAAAATTGGCTTCTCGATTGATCGATAATAGATGGCGTTTCGTTGCGTGTCTATCTGACAGTTCAATTGTGATACGATTTATGTTACATTAAAATTTGAAATGTTATGGAGGGTAGCACAAACATTTGCAAAAACTATTTTTCCGTTTTCCAATTATAATTCCAAATCAACATGAGGATTATGACAACATGTAATTCAATGTTATAGTGAATTATTGATATAAGTTTTGTACCTTTGTAAACACCAATATACCTACATTTCCACAATATTTCTTGCTTTTGCGTGAGGCTCATTATTATTAATATTATTTGAGAGGGGTTATTGTACTGCAACCTTTTGGTCTATTGTACCCCCTGCTTACGCCTTAGAGTGGTTTATTCCCTCAAAAGAGTTCCCCTCATAGTATAATTCCTTTCGAAATCATCTTACAGGTTTTAGTACTCTTCTTTCTCCTTGGCGGAAGAAATCCGTCCTATAGCACTCTCTCCAGTCCAGTTTTCTTTAAGAATCTAAGGATGAGAACTGGCTCTAATGACTGTATTTCCTCATCAGATAGTTGGTGGTTGGTTGGTTGATTGGTTTAGGTGGCTGTATTTCCCGACGAGGGAAAAACACAAGTAGCGCATTGAGCGCCGTTTTGAAACCACAACTAACGGAACCTGAAATTAAAAGGGGGTAAAGGAAGTTAAAAGAGCTCAAAACCAGCCTGTGGAGTTGAGGAATTTGATAATCTTGTGGAAGTGGATGCTTTGGATGGCCGAAAGGTCATCAAAAAAGGGATGCCCTAGTGCACTGCGTCTGGTTTTGGCTAGGGCCGGACACTCACAAAAGAGATGGAACACCGTTTCACTCTTGTTAGTGTCAGCACAGCTACGGCAGTGGGTGGGGGATGCCAAGCTTGGCTGCGTGAGTTCCTAAAGGCCAATGACCCGTACTAATTGCCGTTAGTCTGGCGACATCTATATACGTGTTCTGGCTTAAAGGCTATTTGTTCTGGCATCATCGTAGGTTGGCCAGATCTTCCTTGAAATGACGCAGTTCGTCAGGTTTTACCATCTAGTCTCAGCCCATGAGGTGAAGTGCAGGAGGATTTCACTCTTTACATATCCCAGCGGAGGGAAGACTTCCTCCGCATGAGACATGCACAGATATGAGCCAAATCTGGCAAGTTCATCGGCCTTCTCATTCCCTTCGATGTTCCTATGGCCGGGAACCCAGACGAGAGTGATATCGAACCGATGACAAGCCCTGGACAGTATCTCCCTACATTCCACAACAAGTTTGGACGTTGACTTAGTTGAACCGACAGCCTTAATCGCGGCCTGACTGTCGACGAATATGCCTATTTTTCTTTTGGGAGTCGCACTATTGTGGAGCAGTCTACACGCCTCCTTAATTGCAAGTACTTCTGCTTGAAATACACTGGCTACGTTGGGTAGGCGAAGACTTTTACTTACTTACTTACTTAAGGTGGCGCTACAGTCCGGGGTGGACCTGGGCCTCAACCAACAAGCGTCTCCTGCCAGCGCGATCTTTAGCTAGCTGTCTCCAGTTTCGCACGCTAAGTTGGTTAAGGTCCCCTTCCACTTGCGTGCGCCACCTGAGTCGCGGTCTTCCTCTACTGCGCCTTCCCTCGGGTATGGATTCGAAGATCTTCCGGGCCGGAGCATTCATGTCCATTCGCTCTACATGACCCAGCCACCTCAGTCGTTGGACCTTCACTCTTCTGACTAGGTCGATGTCTCTGTACAGCCCGTACAGTTCGTCGTTAAATCTCCTTCTCCATTCACCGTCAATGCAGACGGGACCAAAAATAACACGAAGAATTTTTCTCTCGAAACAACCGAGAGCTACCTCACCCGCTTTTGATAGAGTCCATGCCTCTGCGCCATATAGCAGAACTGGGATGATAAGGGTCTTATAAAGGGTCACTTTAGTTGTTCGAGAGAGGGCTTTGCTACTCAATTGCCTTCATAGCCCAATGAAACAGCGATTGGCAAGAGTAATTCTACGTTTAACCTCAGCGCTGGTGTCGTTGTCTGAGTTCATAGCGGAGCCTAGGTAGACAAAGTCCTTAACCACCTCAAAGTTATATCTGTCTATTGTGACGTTTTAGAGATGTTTAATTCTTTTGAGAAAATGCCTGCTCGTACTCCACAGTCCATCTTGGAACCATCTGTGAAGATAGGTATGTCGAATTCATTAACGACCGCATTCTCCTCCCATAAATAAACAACGACGCACATGACAATATAGAATATTTATTAATTAAGAGAAAAAACGAACTCTAGCAGAAAGCGGTTTCGTAAAAAAGCTATCTAGCTTGGGCATTTTTTTTTACTTTCTTCTCTTTCTTGGCGTTGTTTCCGCTTTGTGGCACCGCTACGTTCCTTTTTTCTTTCCATAATTTTCAATTGTTAACTATCGAAATTTTAGAAATTCGGAGTACTTACTGAGATTTTCCTTTATTGCTTGTCAATGTTTAGCATAGATTACAGGAAGCTCAACAAAAAAGAACCATAAAACAGCTTGTTTGGTAATGATGCGGTAAAATCAATATTAACTCACAAGAAGATATTATAGTTTCTATAGTAGCTCGTTGTCAATTTGAACTTGAGTTTAGAACAAAGATAGTAAATAAGAACTGATGCAAGGCAAGAGCGAATGAAAACTTCTTTAAAAAGTTGATGGGCGGAATTGGCGAATTGATCTCACGACCGTCAAGCACGTGAGCTGATCCAATGTGCTACGGGCGTACTCATCCCAACTACCATATAACTGAAATAACGATAACAGACAAACAAACAGCACATGCTTATTGAGGACCTTGGCGCATGTGTTGAAAATGTCAAATAAGGAGTTTTATCAATGGTGATGTTGATTGAATAAAAAAAATAGAAATTGAAAAAAAACAGAATCTTGTGAGCAGGCTCGAGACTCGGCTCGAGACTCGGGGCTCGAGCCTGCTCAAAAGAATTTTATTTTTTTTGGAATTTTTTAAATTTTTAATTTTTTTTTCAAAGCTGAGGCTAGAGGGCCCCCTGAGCTCCGGGGCCCTGGTGCACTGCACCGCCTGCCCCTATGATAGCTACGCCACTGTATGTAGCCCAGTGCCAGACTGCTTCTTAAAATTCTTGCCAAATATGGAAGCAATTTGCCTTGCCCTTTTTGTAGTAGGACTGGCGAAATTCCGTCCACCCCCCGGTGATTTATAAGGCTGAAAGGAGTCAATTGCCCATTCTAGTCGCCCTCTGGAGAAGATTTCGGTTGCTATTTTCCAATCCTCTTTCCGAGGTCTTCGAATATTGGTCGTGCTCCTTTCTTCTGTGATCGGATGACTACCAGGGAAATGAGTTGAGTGAGGCTCATACAAAATAAGTATAAAATGTACATAAGTCATTACTTATACATTTGGTAGCATTTGAAAAATATCTGAAGTCAAGTATTTTTCTTAAAATTCAATAAAAACTCTTCAGTTGCTTGCAAAACATACAAATCAATCCAAAACGATACCTCATTAGGTATCGCTCAAATTGTATCGTCAGGGCGATAGCGTTTCGACGATTATTGAAATTACGTGAAGCAAAGCTATCGTCGAAACGCTATCGTCTGGCGATAATCGACATACGGAATGAGTGCCCTGAATAATTTTCGAAACATGTATACCTAAATTGTTAAGAATTTTTAATTTTAATAAAACAAAGTAATAAACATACAATACTTATACGACAAACAAAGTACGATTTCAAATAAACAGGTGAACTACACATTATGCTTGGTTAATTTGTTATCGTTTTATATAATAAATAATTGATCTGGAAGTATACTCTTTTTCAATGAAAGACAGAGAACATAGAAAGAGCACTTCTAGATGTGCTTTGATAGAAGGGCTATTTTTTTCTTTAAACGAAAACGCCGTAAGAGTTTCAAATATTTTTAAGGAAAAACTAGTAATATTCTTTACAATTTCAAAATCGAAATCTCAAAGTGACGAAATCAGAAGTGACAACAAAAACGTAATCTCAAATATGATGAAACAGCTCTGAATATTGGGGGAAATTCTTTCGTATCTTCAACGAAAAACGCCAACAGTGTTTATCAAAGCTTTGGTACGAAATATTTTCGGAATTAATTTATATAATTAATTAATCGCCCTTAACAATACAAGGAATTCCTATAAGGTTACTGAAAAAATTACTTACCCAAATTGCTTCGTGTTTTGGACATCAAATATAAGAATAATATTAAACAAAGTATGCGTTTCCTTAGAATGTATTTATTTTATTTGAAAACACCCACATAATAACTACTAAATATTTGATTATTTTAAGAACCTGCGCTAGTTTACCGCAAAGCTAAGTAGCAGTTCTCGATAACAGCGGATACTCGCAAGTTTTCATTTGTTATCATTTAAAAGTTTTGAGCGCTTTATATGCTGATTATAAAGATTCCATATTGATTCTTATTGTGATTGTGAGTACAATTACTCAAAATAAAACATAAGCAGGTTGACGATTACCACATTTGATTGCAGTTAACTGCGATTAACTTACAAGACTTTTATTAAAAAGTGTATAGTTAAGTGTAGTTAATTTTATAGGGGATGCTCTGTATGGCGTGGTATAAGTTAATAAATAAAAGAATAACACTTTTTTTTTTTTTTTTGCAGTATTGTTGAAAATAATGTATAAGGTATAAGTTAATAAATAAAAGAATAACACTTTTTTTTTTTTGCAGTATTGTTGAAAATAATGTATAGATAATGCGTTTTAAAATGTTGTACTGTTTTTAAACTGTTTAGACAAAAGCAGAGTGTTGCTTAAAATATTAACAGGTATGTTAATTTGAGATTTTTTCTTAAGATTTTCGCATAATGTATTTCAAAATATCATGGTTAACCTTTATATGCATGAATGTGTATAAAAAATCAATATTTTTAAACTTGTATTTTTTTTTTTTTGTGAATTTTGTTAAGATACTTTTGGTTTTAAAATCCTTCGCCGTCAGCAGCGCTAATACACTTGACTGTACCAATAACACAAACAAAAAAAAAAAACTTTTTTCCAGGAGATCGGTGAAGTAACAACAGAGACCTTATGAAACTCAGAAGACTAGAAATTGCAATATAGTTTGCCGGTATGTCCCGTACAAAAGAACAGCATAAAGGTGGGTTTAAATCTCGTTCGTGGACAAAACAAATGCATACGTCAAAGAATGTTGAAAATGATCGGGAATTATTTTCATGGATGGATGCGGGGAATACGCCTTCACCAACAGAACATAATAAGGCCATAACAGATGCTCCTTTTGACCGCATTCTAAGAAGCTGCGAACCTGATCTTAGTGTAGTTAGATTGGCAGAAGAATATGATCCTGAGGAGAATGCTATTACAGGGCATTTAATTAAGGAAGAAGAGAATGTACGGTCAAAACTAATCACTGCAAATATCGGAGATGAATCAAGCGATGAGGAATTATAATATAAATAATAATATAATTTTTTGGCGCAACAGGTCCGTAGGGACCCTAGGCCTAGCTTCTCGCAACCATTCGTTTTGTGTGAGTTTTCGTTTTTGGAACGAATAGAAGGGATCTACAATTTTATGCCGATTCCAAACGGCTAATTGAGAAGCTCTTTCATGACAGTTATACTCTCGGATGTTTGTCAGACGTTCGCGAGAGGTGGCGCAGTGAAAAAATCCTGAGTTGGAAATTGGGTTTTTGCGGGATTCGAACCTGAACCCCTCGCTTAGTAGTCCAACACACTAGCCACTAAGCCACTGCATTAATACATTTTTGGAAAGTAAACAAGAAAAAAAAGTGAAGCTAAATGGGAAACAGAAGAGGATTGTAACACTGCAAAAATAAAAGGGTTAAAATCAAAAGAAGTTTTATCGTGAAACAATCAAACAATAATAAATAAACATGGGCAGTGTTGCAATTTGGTTGGAGTCTGAAGGAAATCCGGAAAAAAATCAACAAGTTGAACGAAGGCCGATAAGAGATAAATCTAACATAATGGAGCTAAGAGAAAAAAGGTTTTTCTGATGAGTATTTATTTAAAGGCAGAATCAAAAAAAAAACTTTATTTCAGCTAGTTGAATAATATTTCAGCAGAACCGGACAAATTAATTTTATTTTTTCTCAACTTGCCTTTGGTATGTAGTATGCGCGAGAGGTGGCGCATTGCAAAAACCCTGAGTTGGAAATTGGGTTTTTGCGGGATTCGAACCTGAACCCCTCGCTTAGTAGTCCAACACACTAGCCACTAAGCCACTGCATTAATACATTTTTGGAAAGTAAACAAGAAAAAAAAGTGAAGCTAAATGGGAAACAGAAGAGGATTGTAACACTGCAAAAATAAAAGGGTTAAAATCAAAAGAAGTTTTATCGTGAAACAATCAAACAATAATAAATAAACATGGGCAGTGTTGCAATTTGGTTGGAGTCTGAAGGAAATCCGGAAAAAAATCAACAAGTTGAACGAAGGCCGATAAGAGATAAATCTAACATAATGGAGCTAAGAGAAAAAAGGTTTTTCTGATGAGTATTTATTTAAAGGCAGAATCAAAAAAAAAACTTTATTTCAGCTCGTTGAATAATATTTAAGCAGAACCGGACAAAGTAATTTTATTTTTTCTCAACTTGCCTTTGGTATGTAGTTTAAAATCAGCCCAAACCTAATGAAACAAAAATAAAACAAAACAATTTATCAGTGTTGAAACTTTGTTTACCTTTTTTCATCCGCTGCACCGTGCTGCAGTGGATCATCAGCATTCAAATCTTTGAACAAATTAGTCCACATATTTTCGGATTTTTGAATGAAAATAATTAACAGAAATGGTACAAAACAAACATTATACATATATACGTTACTATATTTATGAAATACCCATGAATTGTTAATTTATAACTTTTATTTACTTACATTCTGAGAAAAAAACTTATGAAATAGAAGACCCAACAAGCAGCAAAACAAGTTAGCCTTACACATCTAATGAACAATTGCATTTAATGTTTCCAACAATCACGCCGAAAACTAGTTCAAGTACGGCTCTTGACGACTCATCAACATCAGCACCTCTTACTGACATTAAAGTTTGAAGACAATGAGAGAAATCGCCTAATGTTTTCAGGTCCTACTCCGCCCCCATATAACCGTGGAATGTTTAAAAGTAATCATAATAAAGCGTGAATATATTTGGTAACATATGCTTGTGTGTTTGTTATTTTACCAAAACAAAAAAAAAATCCAAATACATTGTCTTTCACAAATTTTAACATACATATTTTACAAAGATTTCAAAAATTCTCAACATTTAAATAAAGTTAGAATAAAAAATAAAAGTAATGTAAGCTGTGAGAGGTGAAGTGAAATAAAGCAAAACTAAATAAGGATTCCCAAGGCCAATTTGTTTTTGGCCAATATGTTACCCCCCTGCAACCCCTCTGCTAAACAACGTACGTTTAAATCGATTTCAGCTTTTAAAAGACCAAAAAATATAGTACCTACCTACTGTGAAAATGTTCGTAAATCGAAGTTACTTTTGCTGGTACCTTCTGCTGAATTTATTATTGAGATAATTATTTAAAGACTGTTGTTCTACAAAGGTTAAATATAATTCGTGCAAAATGGCATGGCATTATTTTAAGCAGCAATTTGACTCATAATTTTCCAATTTAATTTAATTAATTGTCTGTGTTTGGTACTAATTAGATTATTATCCACAATAAGTAGTTGAAAATAGTGTAATAAATTAGGAACTACATGGAAACAAAAGTTGTAAAAAGTACAAAATAGAAAAAAATCTTTGTAGGCACTCTCTCATCACATAGTCCTCGGTATAAATATTTTTTTCGATTTAAACTTTTATTAAAACTCTAAAGACAAATACAGAAACTAAGGAAAAGGTTCTTTTTCACTTCAATCGGCTTAACTTGTTTATAATGCTTCTATCTGGAAACTCTAAATGTAAAATTTTGTCTGAACGTGGTTCAGGGTTAATCATGAAACTCTCGAAAATCGCCCTGTTCTTTTTGCATGCAAAACTTCTTTTCGTAAATACATTTTGTATGTGTAACTCACGTCATACGTAAAGTCTGCAATGATACGTTAATACTAATTTTGACGGAGGCTAGATCTGTTGACCTTAAACAACAAATAATACTTATATTTGGCTTTGTAGCAATTTGCTTATAAGTGTATACAATTTTCTTTTCTTGTTGTTTAATTACCTAGCTTTTTTTAGATTATTGACTTACGCACAAATGGTGTAGAATCAAATTCTAGGTCAACATTCTTCGTTCTTTTCCACTCCGATTCATTTTGCTAATCGTTGGTTATAAATTTCATATAAATTTCCTTTCATGTTACTGAGCTCAAAAAAAATATAGATCTGGTCGTACATTATACAGGTTAACAGATCATATTCTCCTCCGTCAAGCGAAAATTAGGATTACCAATCTAAAATTAAGAGTTAAATTTTGTATAAACTATACCCTGAATATGATAATGTATTTCTTTATAGGCAGCGATGTACGGAAGAGAACGATATTTCAGTATGATCCACTTAATATACAAGTCAAATATAAAAAACGATTCACAGAACAGATTATTGGAATAGAACAGAAGCGACTTGCTACAAGTCCAAGTACCAAATCATCAACAATACCAACAAATCAAACTGTACCATTCGATTTGGAACAGTACGAATTGCTGCTGCAGAACATCCATTTTGAAGAGGACCTTAGGCATCAGAAAAAACTCGATGAGCAGTTACGACAATTACTTCAAAAACTTCAGCACCCACGAAGAGATGAAATCCTTCCAGTGGATTTCGAAGTTTATAAATTAATGCTTCAGAAGTTACAGCGCAAACAGCAATAAGATAATTAACATCCCCAAAAATAACTTCTAAAGCAACATAAATAACAAGCAGATTTTAATATTAATTATTTGACTGTCTATAGGAGTATCAAAAACCTTCGAATTCGGATTAATTGAAGAATAGTAATCAAGACTTGTATGCGGTATAAATATGGTGTCACAATAAAGCTCTTAACAGCTCCATCTTAAAACTTTTTTAAGTTGATAATAAATTATTTGACAAAGCAGTGTTTAAGAAAACACTCGTCATTAGGATTGATATTGTAAAGTCGTCTTAAGGCAGCACTATACTCATCCAGAAATCATTGGGTATATAAATAATGGCGATTAGTTAATGAAGATTAAGATCTTGTCCCGATGAATTGTCAAAAATTGAGATAACAAAGGAAATTAATGTTGTATTTAAAACAATTTGTATTAAGGATCTTATGGACAGGAAATATGAAAATGAAAAAGATAGGTGTCAATCCAAAAAGACTCGCTGTATTGTGGTACATCCCTTTAAAATATACTATTTGTTCTAACCTTTGACAAACGTGAAAAGCTACTGCTACTGCAGATTATATTGTTAAGCCTTATATTTTAATATTTCAGCTTTAATAAATCGAATACCAACAGACTTCGCCATAAAGGTATAATATAAATATTGACATAATCTGATTTGCAACAGCTAACAACAGTACCAAAAAATGGATATGACAAAGTTATCATCAGACAAACAGGGAATGATTTGTCGAAAAAGAAATGCCGCGTATAATACAATTTTGGCATCTACAACAAGTTTACTTGATTCATACTTACAGGATAATCAGCAGCAACCATCCTCACCAGCGTCATCATCGACATCACAAAATACTGGTGATACCACATTTGAGCCATCAATAGATATGATGGTAAATGATTTTGACGACGAGCAAACTCTTACTGAAGAAGAAGCATTAGCCGAGCTTGAAGCGCAAGATCCCGCCGATGAGATTACAACGCTTCAAAAAGAGAGCGAAATGCCATTGGAAGAACTATTAGCTCACTATAAACAACATGTTGAACAGAACTATCAAAGACGGCACAAGAGAAAAAAATCGTCAAAGAAAAATCGATCACAAAAACAATCAAAAAAACAGTTCATCCAAGCAAAAGCAACGGAATTAAATGATCCTCCGTTTACGTCAATAGACGAAGTTATTGTGATTGAAGAAAGCGACGAAGAAGTGGAAGTGATGAAAACAGAACGAATTGATGCGGATATTGGAGATGATGGTAGTATAGAGGACGCACAAGAAAAGGATGAAGGTGTTGATCGCGACGATGACGCCGACTTCACAGAAGATGATGGGAACAATATAGATGCTGAATCGGAATACACTGATAAGGCAGTTGATTTCAGTAAGCGATCACATTTATTGGAATTATATCCGGAGAAATTCACAAATATTAATCAAAAGTTTTATGATGGTGAGATCAGTTGGGATTCATTTTTCTTAAACTCTTCATAACAAATAAGTTTCAGATTTATCAGAAGACGACGAGGATGATGACGATTATGATTTAGACTACGTAAAGAAGACAATAATGGTAGGCTTGGCTTTTCAAGCCACTATCCCAGTTGGTCTTTCAAAATACGGTGATGTCTTGCCATATGAAAATGAAGATAAACTCATATGGGAACCCTCCCAAGTAAGCGAACAGGAAGTAGAAGATTATTTAATGCGAGTCAAAGAAGTCAAGTCATCAATATCACCAATACTGGAAGAGGAAAGTCCATCATCATCGGCGTCTGTAATATCTGAATCGGATCTAGGTCTCGGTTGTAATCTCGTTAAAGACGATGAACAAGTAGGTTGAATGGCAATAACATACATGATTATTCTAACTTTCTTTAAATCAATAGGCCTTACATCTGTTAGTACAATGCGGCTATAATTTTAAGGAAGCTTTGCGTCGTAAACGTTTAAATGCCGTACCTTTAACTGGTTCCATGAGCCTCTGGTCCGAAGAGGAATGTCGAAATTTCGAAGAAGGTATTCAAAAATTTGGTAAAGACTTTCGAAAAATTCGACAAACTCAAGTAAGTACCAGATGGAAACAAAGTACCTACTTTATTATTTGCAAAAACTATGTAGTCGTGTCGTTAATAGGTGCGGACGCGCTCAATACGTGAATTAGTGCAATTCTACTATCTGTGGAAAAAAACGGAACGTCGTGACCAAGATGTTGTAGATTCCGATACTGTTGATCACATGGACATATATTTGGATTTTGATGAGCGCGATACAGGTTCAAATGGAGGTGGAAAACAAACTTCTTCATCCCTAGTTGGTGAATGTTTTATTTCAAGTAAGTAATTGTTAGTATTTATATCTATTACTCCGATCTCCAATTTCAAAACGGCTGAAATATGTAATATTGTAGTTTTCCCTTTTAAAAAGGTTCAGCAAATTCAATACAAAAATTAAACTTTCAAAATGATTTTTTTTCCCAATGTTGCTTGGTTAGAAAAAATCAATATGAATGAAATTTATAATTTCTTCTTTCAAATCCACTATCGAAATGGATAAATATTTAATAGTTTATCCGTGGATAGATGAATAAGTGTCGTCCTGCAACACAATTTATACCTAATCTACGGAATAGGACACCAAATGAGTTTGGTGCAAGTGGCCCTAAGTGAAGTGAAGCCAGAAACAGACGACACAATAGCTTAGTTTTGTAATAGTAGGGAGTAGGGACTTATTAATTATGTAGTTATAGCTTGTAGGTATGTAGTATGTTGTATTAAATTTCATACAATTCTTTCAATTCCATACGCCACGTTCACGGTGGTCATTTGTGACCAAATTTGGTCATTAATTCTTCTCTTGGTCACATTGCCATTTTTACGCCAATTGGTAATTTGTTTACGAAATGCAAAAAGACTATCGGCTTTAATTTTTATGCAACCTATAACGCTAACTCAGTACGCCTGTCTCACTTGGCGAGCTGCATTGTGCAGACCTACTCTAAACTGTTATACCTATGAGCAGGGGGGAATTCCTTGCTCAACAAAGCTAGATCGAGTTGATGGGTAGATAACATTTAGGCTAACAAACACAAAACACAAAAGATGCATAAAAAATAGAAATAAAAAAATTTTTATTTAAAAACCAAAAAAAAAACGAAAAATAAAAACTAGACACGCGCTTGGACGTTTCAGTGCTTAAAAAAATATTTTAGTGTTTTTCTAACGCTGCCGCTGCATGCCGCCTTTTTGTCTACTTTTGCACAGGGTCAATTTAAAAAACAAATTTAATGTATGTAGGGTGCCTATTATTTTGCAAGTTTTATTGAAATATTTTTTTTATTTTACATCGCACTCGCTATGGCTGAATATGAATATGATTTTATTGTTGTTGTTTTTTTACTTCTATTTCTTTTTATCAACTTTCGAGCTGTCTTAACAAAAAATTACAGTTTTGGTGCCCAAGAGGTGAAAATTAACGCTGAAAATGTTGAAAACGTTGCTCAAACGCCAAAATGACTTGGCAACGCACTCCACTGGTGTTGGTGGGCTGTTGATTGCAATGACCTACGCATATCTGTGAAATATATAATGTGGTATTCGATTGGGCTTCTTCAGATTTGCTCTCAGATTCCAGATTTCGTGTGGCTTATCGAACATAAAAACGTCACTTGCTCTTTTTTGTGTTGTTGATATTCGTGTGATTTGAATATGTGTAGTCTTCGACACTTTTCTAAGCGATTTCCATTCACTGGTTAAATTTTGTATTAAAACATTTGTAATATCCGTGCCGATTGATTTCTAAATATGTATATATAAATAATTACAAAAATACATTCACCCGATGCAGTGCCTTTCTTTGCTAGAGAAAAAATTCACTAAAAGTGTAATGTATCTAGATTCCCAAAAGTCCTCTGAAATCTGAAAAATATTGCTTTTTCTGGTACCAAATACCAAACGAACATAAAAATTGCTCTGAGAGCAAAAAAAAGTGCTCTGAGAGCGCCCAAGTCTCAAATAATTACATTTTTGCTTATTACTTCCGTTATACGAATCAGAAAATAATGACTGATACATCAATCTCTTCACCGGGAAATGCACTAATCGAAGAATAAAGTCATATTCAAATTTGTTCGGCCATTTCATAGTAACATATGTGTAAACCATAAAAATGGTCTTTTTTTAGTTAGAAAATCATATAAAATGGGTTTAAAGGACCAATAACGGACTTACGATACTAAAAACATCCTATGTAATATCGCTACTCACGACAAATCGATTGATATATATATATATAATATCAATATGGTTTCGTTACGCACCTACTCCCTACTCGCGGTTCGCGGACAAACAGAAAAATGTGTTCTCTTTTATAGAGGTAGAGAAGAGAAGAGAAGATAAAATGTCGCTCTAACATGATTTAAGCGTATGAAGAAATTTAACTGTTTTAATTAAATCGTACATTTACAAAAATTGTCCAAATGAAAATATATAATTATATTTAAAGAAAGTGTTTTTCAATTTTCCTACGTAATAACTAACTCTAAAAATATTTTCAGATCAAACATTTTCTACGAAGAAACAACATCATAATGGTGTCTCAGCCACATTAAGCAATTTTTCTATAATGAATGAAACTAAACGCTTGGTTGCATTGAGCAATCACCAAAACAAATTATCTGGTAACAAGAAATCACATAACGATGGAAACAGAAGTCAGAGTAACCAAACAGCTTATCGGCGGCGAGGCGGCCTAATAGCCAACAAAGCTCATCATAGTGAAAAAAATGCTACATTTGGATCAAAATGCAAATGGGATGCATCTATGCTTACAGGAGCAAAAAGCTGGCACAAACATTCTAATAATGCAACTACAGCACCTGTAAACAGTAGCTCAACATTCGTCCACTGCGGTAAGAAGTAATGGCTACTTTGGTATCCAAAATAAGTTACTACAAACTCATCTTTAGCTTATATAACACTAAATGCTCTCCTTCATTTATTGCAATACACAGAGAAGGCACAATATTATGTTTTGTCTGGTTTATGTAAATAAATCTTGCTATAATTCGGTTTTTAAAGTATGTTAACAAATAGTTATATAAGTAAATTTAGTTACAATATAAAGAGTATACTGGACTAAAGAGGGAGGAATGTCAGGTCCGATCTCCGGAAAGACACCACCTGCAGCGAAAGTCTTACAAACATGCTAAAATATATAACTCTCCTAAAAAAGAAGTTTAGAAGATAACTTGTGTGCCAATATCATTTTTTATTTGCTCATTACTATTAATTTTATTTAATTGAATAATAATTAACAATAGAGGCAGTTTTGAGCGTATTGATAATATTTCATTGAGCGAACAGCAACTCAATATCAAATTGATTCAATCTTGTATATTCATCCACTCCTATGTCCTCTTTCTGAGGGGCTCTTTACAACTTTAGCTCCAAGAAATAGCATTTGAATATTTTTATTATGAGGTACTACGCCCCTTTATTATTACGTTTATTACTTTATTGCTATTTATCAAATTGCCTGATTTAATTATTCCAGTACTAATCTATCAGTCAGAGAAACAAAATGTAATTTTTTGCACGTTTGCTTGATTTTTCGCGCTACAGCAACAAAATATACTGACTTAAATTTCGCCACACTTTCCATTTTATCTATTCCCTGACCCTAACGAAAAATATAGCGGTGTAAAGTGTAGCTTTGTCAATTGACAGATAACCAAATTTTCAATTCCTGTGTATAGTATTGGAAAAAATAAAGAGAATGAAAAATGCAACCAAAAAATGGACTATATTCTGCTAGATATTAGAATAAGTTTGTTGACGATCTGAAAAAAAGACATAAAATTTCGCAATTTTACTAGTTCCGTTTACGAATGGTGTATAACAGTGGTATTTAAAAAAAAATGTGTTATAAAAGAAGTGCCGCTCCCCGTTTCCCATCACTCTTATTTTTTTGCAAAGTGCTTTGTTTTTACAATGCACATCAAAATTCAAACTTTAACAACATTAGCTCCCATATACATATATGGAGAAATAGCGTTTCGAAAGATTTTCTGTACAGAAAGTTACACTGATTCTGGCAAACACAGGAACACCTTGGAATCAATACCAAAGAATGTATGCAAATTTAAGCTCAATAGGTTTTTTGGCTTCGGAGTTCAGAGATTAACAAACAGACATGCATATTATGTTTATCTACATATTTAGATACCTGCATTTTACGGTAACTTACTGCGCGCACATGATATCATGCAATTGCAATACAAAATAGCGCACACTCAATTAATTTTGAACGAAGAAAATCTGTGGTCTGGTCAGATTCTGTAAGGCTGGAACAACACATACACTACACATCCTCAAAATTTCATTGAAGTGAGCTGAGAGGTTTTGGACATTAGTGTAAATACACAGTGACATGTGATTTTTATATATAAGAAGAAGATTACGCCTGCCTATGGAATTATTCACTGCAAAAACCGAATTATGTTTTATTCTTTAAATAATTCATTAAGGCGACCAGCGAATGTGAATAGATACACACAAACACACAAATAACTACAGCCACTGCTGCGTGAGTTGGAGCAGTTGGTTTGGCTGTGAGATGCGTCAATGGAAAATTTTTAGTGCAGATTTAGTGACTTTTTTTGAGCATTCCTCTTATTTATGGCTTAAAATAATAAGGGTCTAAGTATGTATAGCCATTTTTTTTTTTGTTATAAAACCGAGTAAAAACCGTGCATTATAATATTATCCCCAGACCACTGCTGCATGATAATAGATAATATGTAATGTCTTAGTTTTATAAGATTGTTGCGCATAGCAAATAGTTCTACATTGTAAAGAATGGGCAAACAAATAATACAGAGTTAACATGTAGGTACTTCAAAAAGGCATACAAAATATTTAAATGAAAAACAATACTTATTTCAGCATAAATTTTATCTTTAAATATATATATATTTTTTCTAAACCTTCTGACTATGCCTAAGCAATAAATATAAATTCAAAATCAATACATGTTCAATACAAATTTATATTATGACCTGAGTATATTGTATTTTATTAATAAAGAAATATATATCGTTATTATACAAAAAGAATATATATGTAGTTCCTGAGTAGAATATCAATACACACTTTAAGTGTTATTCAAAATAAATTTTTGTTTAAATTATTAATATTAAGATCCTTGTTTTTCGTGACTATGCCTATATCCATTATTTGTACAGAAGAATTTAGTTAAAACAGAACAGCGTATAAAATCTAGCTTGATCAAAGTTGACTTAGTGCATAAGATATAAAGCTAACATAAAATCAAATAAGCATAACATTAGTACATATAAAAAAAAATATTTACTGAACCGTTTTAAAACAAGAGACATTAACCAGTCTTCTCAAGATATTACCAAATCTTTTTATATTCAAGGGGACGCAATGTTGAAAATAATGTTGAGAGTTGTGGCTTGATTATTTGAAAAGAGATCCAAAGCCCATACATAGATAAAGAAAAAAACAATAATGTAAAAAAAATAATGTTCTATCGAGAGTTTCAGGTTCTTTATTGAGTTGTAAGCCATCTTTTAAGAAATATAAGAATCTATAACAAGCGACTGCCTAATACGCACAATGTTTTGTTTTTAAGCCACAGAAAATAAAACGCATTCAAAGCGAAATATTATACGTGCGGACAACTAAACAAATATTCAATTACGTTTTCAAACCCACAATTCACAGTATTAATGGACACGAACATATTTTCTAACTTATTTATCCCAAGTATTACATAAATATATCTGAATGGGGAACACTTCAGCTGTACTTTATTCAAGAAAATGAATTAACATTATTTTATAAATAAGCGAGTAGGTACACTCAACGTGTAATTTTGTTGATATCTTACTCCCTATATACGGTAACGTATTGGTTATGTGAAAGATGCAAATACTCTTACTAAAAAAAATATTATAAAATTATGTATTTGAAGTTATTAATGCACTATTAAAAGGCAACGTAAACTACATGCATGTTTTTGAAACCTATAGGTGTTTAAATAAATGTCGTTTTGGTGCACAAACAGAACTTTGTTTTAAATGGTGTTTTTTTTCAATGAATTCTAATTTGTTTATTAAAAATAACTTTCAGTCATCGAACTTTTATTACTTACTTATGTGACCGCATAACTTATTTCGTTAAAGATCCCATTAAATGAAACCCATACCGTTAAATTGCATTATTATCGAAATCAATAATTGTTAATCAACTCCAGATGTTAATCAATTTTGACATTACCATGATTAAACGGCTGCCGGGATTTGGTTCAAACTGCGGATTTGGAGCAAAATGATTATATTGCTAGAAATGATTATATTGCCTTAGAAATTAATTTTTGTTACAATCGTATAGACCGTTTTCGAGATATGTCAACATTTCAAAAGTTCCGTTGTTCGAACTTTTAGCCAAAAACTGGGTACGCAGTCCTGGTAACCTCACCTACTTAAGCTTAACTATCAATTTTGGTTGAAATCGTTAGAGCCGTTTTCGATGTAATCAAACTGGTACGAAAATGTTATATGGGAAGTAACGGGTGATTTTTTAAGAGGTTTAGAACTTTTTAAAAAAAAAAAACACAACAAATTCGAAAAAATGAATGAAATATTTATTTGAATCGATAGTTTGAACCTTGAAATTTAATGTTTAAAGATAATTTCATGCAAATGTTGACCGCGGCTGCGTCTCAGGTAGCCCATCCGCTGAGTCCAATTTTGGCATACTCTTTCACACATATCGGCCGGTATCTCACGAATGAATGCATGGATGTTGGCTTCCAGTGCGTCAATCGAAGCGGGCAAGCGGGCTTGTCCCTATACACATTAGCCTTGACATACCCCCACAACAAATAATCTAATGGTGTCAAATCGCACGATCTAGGCGGCCCGAAACGTGAAATTAACTGTTCACCAAACTCGCCTCGCAATTGCGCCATTGTTTCGCGTGCTGTGTGGCATGTGGCACTGTCTTGTTGAAACCACATATCATGCAAGTCAAGAACTTCCATTTCGGGCAAAAAAAAGTTGGTTATCATCGCTCGGTAGCGTTCACCATTGACAGTAACGCTGCGATTCGCATCATCTTTGAAGAAATATGGCCCAATAATGCCGCCGGCCCATAAACCGCACCAAACAGTGGCTTTTTCGGGATGCATTGGTAGCTGTTGCAATGCTTCTGGCTGATCTTCACTCCAAATGCGGCAATTTTGCTTATTTACGTACCCATTCAACCATTCAAGAAGGTCGAGAATGCCGATCATAAAATGGAAGCAGCGCGCGATGAACATTTCGAACCGAGCACGAATTTTGATAGTAAAATTCAATAATTTGCAAGCGTTGTTCATTTGTAAGACGATCCATGGTTAAATTGCAAACCAAACTGAAGCTGTTTGACAGTGACACAAGGTACTAAACACACGTCAGCTGTCAAAACCAGTGTTGCCAAAACCAAACCAGCTAAAAAATCACCCGTTACCATTAATATTGAGGTTACCTTGAAAAAAAAAAACACCTCCCGAACTGTAAGCCCAAAAACTTCAAATCAGAGGTTTGAACGTAATCCGGGAAGCCTTTTAGGCTGTAGGCCTGTGGAAGGACGGACAGACCGGACAGAATTTTGCGACCCACTTTTTTGAGTTCCTCTATCATCGTAATATCAGAATTGATTAAAATCTCGAGTTCGAAATTTTGTACGAAACCAATATCTTTCTCTTAATACGTAATGGAGAAAGTTAAAAACAGAAAGTCGCAAGGACAATCGCTTGATATTATTTGTGGCATCAATTCTTGAATTCCCATGTTTTTCACGTCGGCAACATTTTCCGATTTGTACGTCGTGTACCGTAAAGCACTTTAGTGAAAAAGTGGAAAGTTGGCTGACACGTCAATCATTGCGATTTGATTTGAGCACGTCGTCAATGCTATACTTTAGTTATTTCTATTTTATTTAATATTACAACTTTTGTTAGATATCAGCTTAAATCTCCGCTTCCGGACAGCGGATAATGATTAAACGTATCCTAAATTCTAATATCGACAATTTCCAATGCAATTGTGAAAACCGAAATCAATTTCGTGCAGTACTTTTTGAGCCCAATGCACACAAACTGCTTAGAGCCGGAAAAAAGTTACAGTTTTATTATAGTAAGGATAACTTTTGAATACAGAATTTAAATTGACCGAATTACATTAAACAGCATTTATGTGCATTGTTCATTATCGGAATTACTATTTTCATTACATTAACGAGTTTGAGCGGAACGAAGTTCGCCGGGTCGACTAGTTGGATATAATACAGCTACTGCGACTGACGTATCCAAAGTTGATTTTTTTTTTAATTTAGCAGTTCCAAATACCCAGTAGCAAAAATGTCCATCATGTGTTCGAACATTTCTGTCGCTCCATAAATTAATAACACCAAATCTAAAAACAAGAGAATGGATTTTAAAAGGACTATGTAAAAGAAAAATTATGGGACAGGGGTTTTGCAAAAGGTAATTTTAACATCAATCTTAGTTTTATTAAAGATTTATCTCCGCAAGGTAAAGTAAAATCCTTGCCCACAATTACAAGTACAACAACTACAATCTCATTAACGCTTAAAAGATTCACAATAGCAGCCGTATTCTTTAGAATTTCTAATATATACATTGCGAAAGAATGTACGAGCCGGTTATTTTTTAAGCAATTATGCAAATTTAAAATTATTACCTATATGCATCATTTTCTTCCCCCATCAGCCCTAAAACAGCAGCGTCAACGAGCATATTGCTTTACGCAACTCTTACAAGTACATTTTGAAACTATTTTCAGAGAGCGTGATAATAATTGAGATATTACGCAATCCAAACATATATTTTTCGGTACTGGATCGGAACTTTGGAAAGACGAACTTGGATTAAAATAGAAAAATGCAGTCCGTTCTGTTTAAGTCATAAATCGCACTAGATGCTCTTAAATTTTATAAACAACTTCAAATAATTCTTCTACACATTTCAACAAAGAAAATAGTAGACGATTAACACATACGATCAGTCTAGAAAAACCTCGTTGTTTACAAATTGATCGTATAGAAGACATTACTTTAACTTTATCGTTTAGTAATGTTATAAGTGAATGAATATAAATACTTGTAAATGCTCCAATCATTAAAGCAATTGTTAATTATTTTTAAACTTTTACAAGGAAAATGTATAAAAATATTATTATTTTTTTTATTTTTTTTATTAAAACATGTCAACTAATCGCTAACAAACAGCAGTTTGCAAACTATTTCAGGACCAACGACCTAAGAATGTTAAAAATGCAGACGCAAAAAAACTCTTCAACTTGTATGTCATCGCATAATCTGCAGATATCTGTGATTCTTCCTATCTAAAGGACCATTCACATGAGAGCGAATTGGCGAATATTCGTAGATTCTGACACTTCATATACATGAACATTTTTTTAGTCACAGGTACCAGCGAATCATTTGTATTGTTGTCGAGCGAATTTTTCATTCGCAGGTTTGCGGATCGCGACTGTTTTATGTGGAATGTGAATAAAGTGTGACAGTTCGCGGCAAGAATTTTCAATTCGCGGGAGAATTGCTGTAATTGTAAATTTCGTTATTTCAGTCAATCGACTCGTTTTTTTTTAGATTAGGTGTTATATTAATTGAATATAATGCTTTTGTGGTAAAACAAATGGCAATTTTCAATTCATAAATACAGATAAATTGATTTGTTCGCAGTTCTCGCTCATGTGAATGGTCCTTAAGAAGGTATCGAAAGCGTATTCGTTAAAGGTGTCACTCATTTCTAGGTTTCTAAGATTATCGACTTTACCAATTATAATTTTTTTCGAGCGAGATAAAAAGTGTTGATTGCCGTTTGCTTTTCTTGTACAATTCCTCTGGAAGTTTTCTAGAATCACCTATTTGCTTTCGGCACATATTTCGTCATTCCTTGTATGTAGTTTCGAAGCCTGGTCAGTTTCAGAAATAACTACGCACAGTTTTTTTTTCACCAAGTGCTTAGATCGCTCTAACCATTTTACCTGCATCGACTTCCTTCAGCAAAAATAATAATAGCAGAGGAATTAAAAGAAAGAGCAGTATTTTTTGAGGAACATCATTGTCTGGATTTATCGGAGGTAAACGGAATCAGCCCATACATACAAATGTATATTTACGTACCTACTCGTATATCTCGTTTATAGATGTGAAATGCGGATCCGCATGGATCATATGCATTTTGACAACTGGTAGAAATTCGTAAGGAAACGGGCATGTCTTAAAAATATTACCGTGTACATTATTTAACACAACAAATTAACTTTCAGTCTGATAAGAGTCGAACAGACAATAATTACGGCGCAGGGACATAAGTCCACGAGACATAAGTTCATAATGGACTCTTATCAGACTGAAAGTTAATTTGTTGTGCTTCATAATAGAATGGTGGCAACTCGCGTGCGCCTAATTTGAAGTATTCGATGCCTATTGGAGATCCACGACGTTTTGCTAAATATTATCTATGGTAAAATTTGGGACTAATGTCCCATCTTCGACAAAACGATTTTGAAACTTATGTCCCGCTTCGATAGGACATAAGTCCATTATAAAAAAGTGGACTTATGTCCCACCGAAGTGGGACGTAAGTTCATAATGGACTTATGTCCCTGCGCCAATAATTACACCTAGTAATAACTGTCAAATATGAAATGTATTTTGCAAAATCTAGCGAATAACTAAAAGTCATATACAAACTATTCTTTCGCTTATTCAAAATGAGATTTATGAACAATGAACATGTTTTTATTAAACAAAGTAGACTTTAGATTAGAGAACACGATGTTGGATGATTTTTATATAAAAAAAACTTAATCATGCTCAAACGAGTTAATTATTCATATCTATCTTGTGCTCCCATTTTGCCTTGGGTATATAACGTAAACAAAATGTGTGTGAATTCTTAATCCTTTTACATACCTACATAATGTACCTAGATGCAAACTTTCATTCCATTACAAAGCTCACTTAGCGACGCAATGGTTGGGAACTAACAATATACATATACAAAGCTTTAAGGGTAGAGACAAATCATTTAAATCTCATCATAGTATTCTCAATGACAAGTAACTGACTATTGCGCTTGCCTCCCCCAATACCAATGTATTTATGTCAATTCCTGGAAATTTTACTCAACACAGGGCACAGCAATTTTTGTTTTTTCTTCTTTGATGTTTCGTGCTTTCGGATACCGGAGTCGGGAGTAATTGAAAACCGATTTTTTAGTTTTCGTTTAAAATATATATCTTGCAATTATTATTATTTAAAATTAAATAATATATGTGTATACATACTTATTCACTTCATGAATATATGAGTATATGTTTATACAATATATTGCTTAGATTTAATAAAAAAAAAGCAAACGAAAAAATGTTCGTTACTTGTTCAATGGGTGATAAATCGATATCGATACAAATAAAATAAATAAAACGGAAACAAGAATTGGATTTATATGTGAAAAATTTTAGATCGAAGTTAAAAAAATAATTCAGTGGAGTTCAATTATTACCACTATTTTTTCACGGTTACTAAAGACAACCAATTTTAGAAGTCGAATTTCAAAGCGAAGTTATTTATTTCTTTAATGAACAATTTTTCTATCGCCCTTGTTACATAAATTTGGTAATAGAGTGTCACAGCAACCTCAAGCTTAATTTAATAGTGTGTAGGTACTAGATTCACAATATCCAAACAGGGTAAAACCAATTGGAAAAAGCTGCTTTGGAGCTTATTCCTTTTTCTTAAATTTAAACAATTTACTATGTGTGAGCGAAGAGATAAGAATGTACGTTTCCAAGAGCTCAAATACTGCCAAGAAAATAACCCAAAATATATCGATTTAGTTGTTATACTATTATGTTCTTTCCTGTGTTTTTCGTAATCGCCTCAGCCGTTGCTCTGGCTGTCGTAATTGTGCCCGTTGTATGGTGATTGAACTCAGCGACAAAAACAAAAATACATACGTATTGTATAGACAATACACTAACATATTCGGTTTATATTATTTGAGAAAAAAATAGATTTCAAATTTGCAAACAATTGGGAAACATACCGTACGTGTACATTTTTCTAGAATTTTTTTTTATACATTTTGTGTTTATTTAATTTATAAATAAATATAGTTCTGCATTTTATTATCCGTTTTGTAAAAATATGTGTGCCAAAAATTACAATTATGCCAATAAAGTGTAAGCAATGTTGATCAAAAATTGATTGCAAGAGAAATTCTTTGTTAAAAAGAACGACTCTTGATAAAACCGGTATATATAGAAAAAGCGAGCACCCCTTTCCTAGGTGAAACATTTCTGCTGAATAAATGTTTATTCGAATCAAAGTGTATTGAAGTTGCATATGAAGGAGAGTGCCGCCTAACCTCTTTGTAATAAGGTCTTGGTAAGTGTTCTAAAACATTTGTTTTATAGTCTAAAATATTTGTTTTATAGTCCGTATATCAAGAATGATATAAACTTTTTAGCAAATCGATATTATAATTACGAATGAAACAAAGTTCATAAAGAACACAATAATGTGACAGCTTTTTCATATTTTTTTTAATTGTAATATGTAGTCCTAGATTCAATTTTTTTGTGACTACGTTTAAGTCGCTAATTTTATTATCTGCCATCACCTCACCACCACCAGAGACACTGGCGGTAAATGGAAACATACAAAGGTATTTATATAGGATCAATAAATACATTGCAGGAGTCACAAACTACTGACGTAGGCACTACCTATTACTTCCTAAGTAGTTTCTGAGTATAAGCCTGATGCAAGCCTATATCGATTGCGATGGCAGTGAGTCATAAACATTAACAGATGACGATATTGAAATCACTTGAATCGGGTATATTAGAAAAAAAAGTTTCTACCGGTCACTTGAACTTGAAGAGAACTTGTTTTCTTTCTCATTTATGATTGTATAGATGAATTCGTTTTTGAAATGTTGAATTGGAATAGAACACCTTATGCCATTAAATACATAAATTTCGTCTAAGATTGCGTACCCCGACTTTATATTCGGTGCATGCTCCTGCACTAGAGCTCTAGTTAAATTTTCAAGTTATATTATTTATGTTATTAATATTTTTCCTTATAATTGTTAAATAAAGTTTTATTTTGTCTTAAAAAAAATATTATTAAATGACACTCATCGCACAAAAAGTAGTGTGGTTTTATGCACAAGCAAAGAATACGTGTCTTTTCAACATTGTCAGTCCTAATGATTTCCCAAGTGCGAAGTAGCAGTGTATTTTTGTAGTCTGCAAAAACTCAAGGTGATTGCAGATAACATTATTTTATTCGATAAAAATAAACTGATATTTCTAGTAACACTTAGTTTTGTAGCACAAATCAGTAGTTCATAGAAAAAATAGTTCACCCAAATGCCATCTAATATTGGCAGTTCTATAGTTCACCCTGACCAAATATCTATTTACGGTCAACTCAGTGCTCTACTTAGGCGCTCCAGTGCTCAGCCCCCTCCACAGGTGCTAGTTAAGTGCTAAATCGAACTCGTTAGGGCACGCCATACACGCCAAACAACCAAATTTAGACTCCTTTTACCCAAAAGTAGAAATTAAATTAAACTGCGTGCTAATAACCAATTTAAACTTGGTTCAATTCTTGCTTTAAACAGAAAAATTATCATTGTACCTATGTAGTTGTCATTCAAAAGTTGGATGTCATTTATCCGGCACTTATCTGTCTTTATCTCTATTTACTTTTAAATGTATTTATTTAGCTGTGAAATGATTTGCTTTTAATTTTTATTGATATTCAATCGATGTGTAGAAAGCGGAAGTGTAACAAAATTTAAAAATTTATTTTTTATAATTTAAAGTGAAATGACAAAATTTGCGGTTTTCGTTTTGGGAAATTATAATATTATA
This sequence comes from Cheilosia vernalis, assembly GCA_949126925.1. Classification (NCBI taxonomy): domain Eukaryota; kingdom Metazoa; phylum Arthropoda; class Insecta; order Diptera; family Syrphidae; genus Cheilosia; species Cheilosia vernalis. The sequence continues at coordinate 20,301,901 of OX421363.1, read as the reverse complement.
CATTAATATTATATTATACAATCGTTCATACTCGAAGATGTTACAATTTTGTCAATATGATACCCCAACATTTTTGTAAATTGGTTAACCTGATGGATTCACTGGGAAATTGATAAGCAAACCAAAGGAGTTTTTGTTACTAATTGGTATTTGCTTGGATACAGCAACTGTTGCCCTTAGGTCAATTTATAATAGGTACCTACTTAAAATAGGCAAATAAACTTTTTGATGATATGACATTAAAATTGGCGATTAACAAACCTGGTCCACTCCAATGAGTAATATTAAAATAGTGCTCAGTGTGGTTTAGGGTCGTAAATGCTGCACATGACATCAGAATTTAAGATGCCTTAGAATTTACTACACAAAAGGGACGTGTCCCATTTCACCTCATGACATAATTCCTCCACAGACTGACATCATATAGACATGCGCAATATATAAAAACAAAGGCGTTATCAGTATATCACAACATGTAGTACTCACATATTGCGTTACACTCCTTTTTCGCTTCCACGTGTTGACCTCGTGTGCCCCTACCGTGTTTTGCATTTTCTTGGAAGCACCCACAATTCCCTCTCAATACGTCTCCATTGCTTATAATGCGGTCATAGAGTGGTGTGCTTTGGTAAAAAAAGCGAAGAAATGTCTATGCGAAAATGATGTAAGATATTTTTAGACTAATACAATTTAACAGTCCCTTCCCGCTGGCTTGAATTTATTGTACCTTTTGAATATTCATTTACCTTAAGAAAAAAGACGATTGAGTGCTAAATCACCTAAATCCTATTCTTTGAAACGAAGTGGATAATTTTTAGATCCGTGGTATTAAAATAAAGGGTATTTCGTCTATTGTCACTCGTGTATTTCTCTTGAGAGTACGCTGCGGCAGCCAGCGTGACCAGGCGCTTGACAGGCGATCACACGTAGTGACGCAATTAGGATAAGTGCTTACGTCATAATGACGTCGGTATGTCAAAATTTGCCACGAAAAATGACACGTGCAATCTTAGCTTTAGAGCTTTTTCAAGTATGTACTAGTTTGCCCCACTCTTCAACTTTTTGTTAACTTAATACAAAAGTATTTCCCTTACTTTCTTAACTACAACTCTATAATTCTCCACAAACAAACAAAACGAAAAGTGACAATACGCGTAAAATGTAATAAAAAAAATTATACATACAAATTGAAAATAAACATAGCACACATAACTGTATGTAACTTTGTTCGCCTACTTTCTCACCAAATATTTTTTAATTAAACATACTGTTTTTTGAAAATAACCGCCGCAAAAAATAACAAGATCTTATAGAAGGACAGAATACAAACACTTTTGTTAGAGAGGGGATCTACTTCCTACGAAAGGCACAGTAAAAACAACAACAACACTTACCATAAGAAAATATACCAGTTTTAAAGGCCAGGAATCCGTTCTTTGGCATTAATTCAATAGTTTTTGAAAAAGTTACTTCTAAGCTAAAAATTTTGAAACAGCTGTGAAGAGCATAGCCTGTATCAACTAAATATTGTATATTATTAATTTTATAGTTTCGATGTGCTTATGATTTTCCACTTAACTTTTATTATTATTATATTAATATGAATATAATCGCATAATTTTAAACTCTTAAATTGTATTGTAAAGCCCTCACAAATTATGAGATACTATCTTAATGTGAAACAATTATTATAATAAATAAATAAATACAAAATAAATAAATACAAAATGTAACATACCACAATTTTGCAGCCCAATCTAATTTACCTTGCACTGGAATCGTGTGCTTTTTTTACTTAGGGCTCGATTATATAAAATGTCGAACAGGAAAGATTCAATAAATCGTTATAAGTAATTCTGTTATAAGGAAATATTTAGTTAAAGTCATAATCAGTATGACGACTCTATAACAATTAACATTTTATTTCAAAGTCATACTATTATCTACAATATTCCAGTTACAGTTTAGATAGGTATCTTAGAAATCTTTAAGTTCTGTTCCGGATAGTTGGTGTTTACACGACAGTTTGTAAATAAGTTGGTAATTTCCATGTGGTGGAAATTGGCTAGCCGACTAAATGTGCCAAAAAACCAACATAATCATACTTCTTCAGAATTTTTCTGTTAAATTCAGTCGGATGACGTCAGATGAAAAAAAGCTGTAACTGTAGAAATGTCTATGATGTAATATGCATGATAAATAAACACTAAGATTCGGGTTTATGTTTTGGGTAGCCAACAAGGAGCTTTCGTTTAGTTCTCATAAGCTTTAAAATTGCTTCGATTCAATTTTCTCCTGCGCGCAATGACCCCCTTTCTTCCTGTGATAAATAAATAAATAGGAATTTACCAAAAATAATACAAAAATTCTGTTATAGGTCATGGCAAGATAACATTTGTCAAAGATTGTATATTGTATAATGATGTATATAGCTATTGTGTTAAGAAATATCTTACATTTATTCTTTTATTGAGCTAAAAGAGAAGTAAAAGAGCAAGTATTTCATAAGATACATTAGCGTTGGGATGGTTGGTCCTGCTAGAACTTTCTGACAGTTGTCTTTAGAAGCTATTTGTTCAGGACATGCGCAGATCATGTAAATTAAGTTCATTTCTTTTGAGTTTTACCCACAGATGATATATCTCATTTCCATCTGTGTTGTCTGGTCCTGGTGTGGTGTAAGCAGTAGTCAGCTTTCGGATTATCGCTTTGCTCTCCGACTCAGAAGTCAGAACTGTCCTTTCACCCTGCAAGGGTTGACTGCAGAATAGCCTCTAACCATTTGAATCATCATTAACATTAAAAGGAAGTACATATTCTGCTTTTGTGTTTAATTGTCTCAATAGTAAATCAACGTTTATTTTTTGGAGGGCGGGCCGGGTGAGTTCATGACGGAACTACTAGGAAATGAACGCTTACAAGGCCAGTAGAATATGTGAGTAAAAGAATATCCCAAAGGGAGAATAAGAAAAAAAAAAGAGTAAGTAAACATACTTACGAGTAGGTACATATTATGTATGTCATCAAACATTTATCCATCTCATTTATAAAAAATAACAGTACAATTAGGTTAAGTTCCGCTACCCGATTGTGGTATGGGTATAAATTTGCTATTTAATTTTAGGCAAAATACAAATTTATTTTATTTTATATATCACGTGGACTCTAGTCCAGTCAATGAAATTTGGTTAAAACCGAGTGATATTAACAATTTATTTCGGCTCACCGTTGCTCTTGAGCACATAATATCATGTTCCACTAAAATCGGCCTGCAAATAAATGAGTTTAAGCCACTTTATAAACGATCAAGAATTCTCATTTGACATACCAAATTTACAAATTGTAAAGAAAAATCACTAAGGCTTCGTAACAAGTTGCTGTGCCAAAGTATATAAACTTACAATTGGGAAAACCTCATCTATAAGATCAAGAGGCTGTTTTTTATTCGTATAACTGATCATTTTCTATTTTGTCATATAAATATTAAGGCTAGCAAATAAACTCGTACGCTTATTTTTTTGTTAATTCCATACCTCCTTACCATTTAAGCGAACAAAGCAAAATGTTTTACTAAAAATTTTAGTTAAGAAATTAAAATAACTTCTGTAAACTAAGACCTTACTACAGCAACTTACTGTTACAACTTGGGTACCACTGCATGCCAGCAATTCTGATTCTGAAATAATTTGCGCTATTATAGCTTTTCCAGTATATATAATACAATTATCTTATTCGGAAGTCGTCCAATGCAGCAGTAGTTAGCTTTAGGCAAACGGGTTTTTCTTTCATTTAATATGTGCGAGAGATTCCGATGTCCCACCTGTAGGCTGTAGCACACGTCTGAAAAACTGCTAAGAGTATAACTCATATCTACATAAAGTAGTATCGGGCAGGATTTTATTTGTGATTTTAAGGATGACTATTTAAAAAAAAGCCCAGAACACAGAAAAAAAGTTTCGGTTGATAAAAAAATAATTATACAATACACATGTTATATTATGTATGTTTACCTCTTGGTGTATTCTAAATACAGTATTGCTCGAATGAAAACGCATATTCTCATTACTAAGCTAAATACTCATTCACATTAAAAAAAATACAGTAACTGTCCTGGTTTAAAATATATATTTGTTCTTTTAATTGTCAATGGCAAGAATCTGCATTAGTGCTTTTTTTCTCAAGACACATCTTCAGTTCATTAAAGGAAACAAACCTGGCAACATTCTTACAATCCTAAAACGCTTGCAACTTTATAAACGATCAAGAACTTACACACAAAATTCTCATTTGACATACCAAATTTACAAATTGTAAAGAAAAATCACTAAGGCTTCGTAACAATTGGGAAAACCTCATCAATAAGATCAAGAGGCTGTTTTTTATTCATATAACTGATCATTTTCTATTGTGTCATATAAATATTAAGGCTAGCAAAGAAACTCGTACGCTCATTTTTTTAATTCCATACCTCCTTACCATTTAAGCGAACAAAACAAAATGTTTTACTAAAAATTTTAGTTAAGAAACTAAAATAGCTTCTGTAAACTAAGACTATACTACTGCAACTTACTGTTACAATTTGGGTACCACTGCAAGCCAGCAATTCTGATTCTGAAATAATTTGCGCTATAGCTTTTCCAGTATAAATAATACAGGTATCTTATTCGGAATGCAGCCGTAGTTAGCTTTAGGCAAACGGTTTTTTCTTTCATTTAATATGTGCGAGAGATTTCGATGTCCCACCTGTAGCACACGTCTGAAAAACTGCATAAAGTATTATCGGGCAGGATTTTTTTTTTTTTGTGATTTTAAGGATGACTTTAAAAAAAAAGCCCAGAACACAGAAAAAAGGTTTCGGTTGATAAAAAATAATTACACAATACACATGTTATATTATGTATGTTTACCTCTTGGTGTATTCTAAAACAGTATTGCTCGAATGAAAACGCATATTCTCATTACTAAGCTAAATACTCATCAACATTAAAAAAAAATTGCAGTAACTGTCCTGGTTTAAAATATTTGTTTGTTCTTTAAATTGTCAATGGCAAGAATCTGCATTATTGCTTTTTTCTCAAGACACATCTTTAGTTCATAAAGGAAAAAAAAACCTGGCAACATTCTTACAATCCTAAAAGGCTAAAGACATTGAATCTCAAATTTGGCGAGTAATCTTAATTTTTCAACATTTATTTATAAATCATATTCCATACAAACAGTAACTGTCCTGGTTTAAAATATTTGTTTGTTCTTTAAATTGTCAATGGCAAGAATCTGCATTATTGCTTTTTTCTCAAGACACATCTTTAGTTCATAAAGGAAAAAAAACCTGGCAACATTCTTACAATCCTAAAAGGCTAAAGACATTGAGTCTCAAATTTGGCGAGTAATCTTAATTTTTCAACATTTATTTATAAATCATATTCCATACAAGAATAACTTTAAAAACCAACTAATTAAAAACGTAAATGAAATTATAATTAGGCAAGCTTTTTGCCTGTTAGAATGAACAATTCAATCGATAGAACTTTTTTAAGACTGATTGTTACTGGAAGTAGCAGCAAAAAACATACATTTTTGTTGAATTTACAACAATCTGTAATAGGTAGTACCTATTTAATTTTTTTTAATTGCGCTAAATTTTACGCATATATATAACGTAATTTTCCAAAGAATCCAAAGTAAAATATTTAAGGTAGCTAGTGGATGCATGTGGGTACTTGCGTATTAACTTATTATTCTCATTTCCGATTAGGAGTTATTACAGAATTTGGACCATAACGTAACCGTTACCCACCTCCTCTGATTTACTCATATCAAGAGCTTATACGAATAGTGAGTCGATTTGTCAACTCCAAATTTAAAAAATATGAGTAAAATTGAGGTACACTTCTGTTTTGTTTATAATCCAGAATATTTTAAACACTTTTAAAGTTAAATAAATATAGTCAAAGCGCGAACGTTTTTTATATGTCTACAGACATAGCTTCTCGAAACCATTCATTTGTGTACCTTGCAATTTTATCTCGAGTCGGAACTGCTTAATTTGAAAGCTTTTTTCAGGATAGGTATATTCCCGGATGTTAATCAGACGTTCGCGATTCTAAAACCAAAAGATTTAATTTGTGTTTTTCCGAGCATGAAATCTGAGACCTTTTTTTACCACCATTTTTGTTAAAATTTCCAAGGATCGATGTATGTAACCGGTCAAACTTCTTATTAAAAAATGATTGTGACTCATTCGTGGTTGAAAAAAAAAGGTCAACTCTATACGCAAAATATGTATAAGTACAGACCTCAAATCAAAAATCTGCATATGTATCAGAAAAGAAAAAACATATCATATGTTTTAAAGCATTTTTCTGTGAAATCATCTATTTTTACCCACATTGAAAGTACATGTGACAGAAACACACGGATGATTTAAAACGTTTTTGAAATCGTCCGATGTACAGGAAGACCTTCCCCTCATTTCTCTCAGCTAGAAACACACATTTTCTTGTTCCTTGTGATAACTGAAACAAGTGATGTCTTTTCAAGCTTTGTCAAGTAGGTATATGTGCTCTAATGAACTTAAAAGCTATTACTCACTACTCCGTACAACTTCCTTTGCGCAGGATTGTCTATAACTTTCGGGGTGAATTTGAATTATGTTAAAACAGTTCACTACGCTCTCGGGATATAATTTATAAAAAAGTAATAAAGAATTTGAGCTTGACAGTGAGAGAAGACTTTAACATAAACACTATATTGCTTGTATACAAATTTTCTATTTTTAAGCGCTTTTGATAAAAAAAAGTTTTTCCAATAACGTATACCAAAAGCATGAGATCGTGCCAAAACGTGCGAGAGAAAATTTGCTCAAAATGTGCTGAAAATGTATTGAAATTTAGTTTAGAATTTGTTGGTTATCGAGAGCTAGAAGTTATAATAAAATTTGAGTTTGATTCTCCTTATAGCTTTTCTGTATTTGAGAATACTCTCTCTTCTCGTCCAGTTTTCAACCACCCGAGAATTCAATTCTAGTGTAGCGCAGAGCAATAGGAAGACAGAAAGTTTACGCCAGAAGAAAACTGCAGTAGGTTGTGGTCGCTCTTCGGTCTTTCTCGCGTCATTTCGGGTGCCCGGGCTTACATTCGGCAAGGAGACGTCGGTCGTCGGGTTTTTGCATGAAGCGGGTCGTATCCTGTTTTTTTTTGTTGGTGTTATGTTGTGTGCTTTAGTTTTTATTAAATATAAGTAAGCAGAACAAAAAATGTTTTTTCTTTTATTTTTATTAATGCCTATTTGAAAGCCATAATAAATAAAAAGACTTAGGTATTTCGAAATTTAATTTTATTTTTAGTTTTTTTCCTATTTAATTATCTACAAATATTCATCGCCCATGCAACTCTGCTGGCTGCTGTGTAAAATGTATCTCAGCTTTGAACAATTGTAGCCTTTTTAACTACAAATTGTGCCCAAGTGTTTGTTCTGTGCAGCGATTATGTGTGTTTACGAGATTGTGCGTGTGTATGTTGTGCGTATGATGTAAGTGTTAATGACAATCTTTCAGCCACGTTTTACTTGGTTGTCAAGTCAGATGTCGTAAATTACAGTAAAATAAAAACTGGAAATTGTTTGTAATTATAGTTTTAACATATACCAACTACTATATCTTTCAAATGACTTTCATATAGTATTTAACAATTAAAAGAAAAGCAGCAAATTTAATTTTGTTTCCATACATACATTAACTTCAGGAGAGGTAAAATATTTTTTTTCCTTTTAACTAACTTCCGACTAAGCGAATAAAATTATAAGGGCATAACTTCAATAATTCAATATCTTATGCATAATTATAAACATGTACCAATCGGACAAATTAATACGGATATGATACAAAACATGTATACTAATTTTATCTCTGTGTTCATATATATGTATATGATATGGCTTAACAAGTATGGTGTTGTGCTATTGCTATGTATATATGAATTTATTTATATTTTTAGCTCACTGTAGTGTATGTGAGTCTTTTTGGGTGTGCTTTATATTGTACTCTAATACAACGAAAATCCTTATTATCCTTTCGTGTATCGAAATAAAACTGGCGAGACTCGTATCGTAGCATTTTCTTTTTGCTATTCGCATTCTGGACTCTGTTTTTGTTAGGTTGCTTCTCCACTGCCCTACTAAATGACTATGGTGATGATGTTGACTATGGCTATATTAAAGAAGGTGAAGGTTAAGATACATAGAAGACCAAAAAACATGTTTAAGCGTACTCCCATAATACTTACTGATATTTATGTACTTTGTTTTTTGTGCTGCTCCTGCACTATACCTACTAGCAAATTTCTCCACCGAAGTGAGAATCACTTGTAATCACTATCTTTTCAATACCATCCAGAAATAAACCCCTATACTTCCATGCCCTGTATGGGTTTGAGTTGCAATAATGCACAATAAGAAACACTTAAGGCTATAATTTCGCACGTTGATTTTTCCATGCATGCAATATCCGCCGTACTAATAATAAATTTACTAACATAGGCAAAATATGTGCCTTTCCACTTTGCACAAATGATATCAACACCCCTTCATCATCTGCAAAAGTACATTCTTCTGGGGATTGCTTATTGAAACACAAATGGGACATTTAACAAAAAGTCTTAGTCATCATGACATGACATTCCTATCTTTACACTTCTTTAAGTTGTTGTCTGACTTGATACCCATGAATACTCGGCAAATAAGCAGGTACCTAATAAACACACAGTCTTTGTTGGTGCTGGATACTTGAGTTTCAGTCATACTTTGAACTCTAAATCTTTCGATTGCCTTAGAAAAAATAAATAGAACATTAGTAATAAAATCGCAAAAGAAAACATCTTTGGTTTTTGTTGGTTGAAATTGTGGTCCGACGAATTTTATGTTTCTACAACGCAATAGACAGACAGAATCGGAAATCTTTCAACTACTTATGAAAAAAAATGTATTGTAAAGTGGTATACTATTGTTTTTTTTTTAATAGAACCTAGGAACTAAGTTATAATTTAATCGTTTTCGAGCATAGATATTTTCAGAAAATTTAAGAAAAATATAGTCTGGAAATATATCTCTTGATATTTCATATGCTTTTTATATAAAGCACTTACCTAAAGAATTGTTGGCTTTCTAAAAAACTTTAATAGCTAAATATAAGTAGTTTACTTACAAATTCACCTTAAAGTAGGTGTAATTTATTTTCAGCTGTTGTTAACTACTTAAATCTAAGGATCGAATGTTATCTACATAAACCCTGTATTTTGTTTGTTACTGAAATTTTGTTTGTTACTGAAAATTTAGAGTTAATGTTGAAAGTTTGAGAGTTGTGGAAGTTTGACCTGATTATCGTCCAACCTTTTATCTTTACCTTTATTAATAAGGCGCGACTTTTATGTTTTCTCTTCTTTCTTTAACCAATGAAATATTTTGTTTTACAATCTTTTTGTAAAAATGTAAGCACATTAAACTTATGTTTCTGTCCGTATCTTTATTTCAGATTATAACTTTGTCATCATAAATACTTAATAAAAATCACGTAGTAAATGAAACGGTGATCTCTTACAAATATCTGTTCCAAAATTGGTTTGGTAAGTAATCACATACATAATTTATAATCGTAAGTAATTAATAAAACCACAATGCTTGAAATTGTAAGTAGTTATCAAACCTGATAACCGCCAAAGACTGAATTGGTATAAACATTTTTATTTACACACAGAGCAACCAAATCTTGAACGAAGTTCGCACCGTTATATAATTTTAATTCCATAACGGCTTTGCCAAATATGGTTTGTTCGTAACTTCTTGTCTATAGTAAGATATTAGTTCGTGTTGAAAATAGTGCTTTTATATCCGTTGTCTCAAATATCAGAAAATATAATCATATAGGAAGATATTAATTAATAGAAAGATGCAGAAAACAATTCATCAAAATGGCATAATAAAGGGTCTCAGATACAGATTCATATTACAAAATTCTTACAAACTCACACAACTTCAAAACAAATAAATTCCTTGTTACAATTTTTTTTACAATAGTCACTTATAAGTCAGGTACAAGTTCAGGAAAAACACATAACACTTACTCTAGGATTTTGTTCATTCCTGTTGAAAGAAACTGGACTTAGGCACCACCTGTTGAGCCAATTTGTTTTTATTATATAGAGACCTAAAATTAATCTTTAATTGCATTTTGATTATTAAATCGTATTTTGTGAAAAATGATGAAGTGTATTACAAAACCACAAAATAAATACAAACAGAATATGAACCATTTTCAGCAAAAGTATCTATTGTTTAATCTTGGCTGCGAAAATAAAATTCAAATCCTCACATTTTTAAATGAGCAAATGGCTATAAAATTTGGCAAAATATATCTAAAAATCTGAATTATTAGTTTAAAATTGCAACAAATTATAGAATTACGTGAATGATTTTCAAAAATGGATCCAGCATATATAGCTAATCGGACAATTCTGTTACATTAAAGTTAAGAGCCCCTTACGGTGCTACTTATGAACATGAAACACAATCCAATAAGATATAAATGCGTACTATCGCGAAGTCAAAAAAATATCAATCTCTGCCTACGACATTACCCCCTATTCGAATACGTCAACACTCCGCCATAACTACCCCACTTCAAACATCTTTACCATCAGTTTTGTCATCTTTGTCACTAACATTTGCAGTTCTTATCTACGGTTATCATGTTTTTTAGCCTTGGTGGGTTCGGCAATCTTATATGATTATTTTGCTTCTGACGGCATAGAATACATAGAATCTATTACCGCACAATTAATTTCAAATGAAATATTCTCTATTTTTGTTAAAGTGTTCATGCTCGCAACCGTGATCGTGAATTGTTAGAGTATGTCTGTCATCAATGACGTTTGAAATGCCATGAATTTCGTCTTCTCAAATTTTTATCAGTTGGGAAAAAAAGTAAAATGTCTGACGTTAAACTTTTTGTTATCTTGACGCTTGGCTGTTGCAATTCCCATACACGTTGTTACCTATTTGTACAATTTGTCTGTCCTTTTTTTTAAGAGGTTTTGACATTTTTATTAATAAAACGTTTGCGCCTGCCAGTTAACTAAAACCCCTTATCGCGTACAGATTAAGATAATTGAATGAATCTAGGCAAAGCATTTTTGTATTAATGAAAGCAATGTTTAGCTCCTATAGCAACCATTCGATAGATTTTTTGGACGAATAGAAGAGACCAATTTCTTTTTGACCACATTGCTGATCGTCCAAATTAAGGATCCTTACGAGAGAGACAGTCTGTTATTCATATTCTCTAGTGTTTGAGCCTTGAACCCTTGCTCAGTGCCCAGTTGGTTTAAGTGGCTGTATTCCTTTTACCGACGAGGAAAAAACACAAGTAGCACATTGAGCGCCGTTTTGAAACAATTACCTACTAACGGAACCTGAAATAAAGGGGGAGCTCAAAACCAGCCTGTGAAGTTTTTGATAATCTTGTTGAAATGGATGCTTCGAATGGCCGAAAGGTCATCATAAAAAAGATGGAACACTATTTCACTCTTGTTTGTAGCAGCGCAGCTATACGGCAGTGGGTTTTATGGGGGATGCCAATCTTGGCTGCGTGAGTTCCTATTAAGCCCTTGAGGTGAAGAGCCGAAGGATTTCTCTCCCAGCGGAGGGAAGACTTCCTCTGCATGAGACACGTACAGAGCAGAGCCACGTCTGGCAAGTTCATCGGCTTTCTCATTCACCTCAATGTTTCTATGACCGGGAACACAGACGAGAGTGATATCTGCATTCCACAACGTTGACTTAAGTTGAAACGATAGTTGGAACCGTCTGTGAAGATAGGTATGTCGAATTCATTTACGCAGTGCCCAGTACACTAACCGCTATTTATAGTTATTAGAATATGCTAACAGGTTCTTTTAAACGGGGTAATTATGGTTTTAAGATTTAAGTTGAAAATTTTATTAAATCCTTAGGAACATGTATGTTTTTACATCTCAGATACTAAATCATACAATAATAAATATATACAAATGAATTCATGATTTATGCTTGCGAATATCGATGTGAAAAATGGTGAGGTGAAGACAATTATTAGCCGTACATAATATTTCACATGCAACAAGGTATTAGTTTAAGCTTAAATACGAAAAGAGAGAGAGAGTCTTCTAAAAAGAAAAAGACATCAGCGGTCATTGATTTTTCGTTTCTGAATTTATCCTGTATTTTGGTGTTAATGGGTAATTTGTGACTATGTTTAGAAGATAAACCTTAATGTTTTATTGTATAGCTGGTAGATACAATACAGTTGTTCTTAGATAAAGCCAATTCTGGGGATGTGAAAATTTCTTAGTACTACTAGTGCTATCATTGAATTTACATAGAGGAAATATTTTTGCATTATTCCATAGCATTTAACTACATCTGGATGAAGCAATGTTGTAATCTGAATTAAAATATTTAATACTCAAGCATCGACTGTATTTATTTACTTAGTTTATCCATGTGTGTCTCCTTGTTGTTTTTGCATGGCATATCCATCACTTCATGTAGCAGTGTATCAACCTCAAAGCAAACTGGAATTGTAGTCTGTGTGTGATTTAACCTTCTTCTGACGGATGTAATCCTGATAAGAACTTGATATAACTCATTCTGCAGTATCTGAAATATATATTTTGTTTCTGTACGTATGTCTACACGAATATTCTACAAAAGGTTATATCTGATGTAGATTATGCGAATTATCACATAAACAAATAAGACGATCATTTATAAATTTGGTTTCAGTAGTTTAACGCTCTTCGAAGGCTTCGGTTTAATTGCTCTGATGAAATTTACAACAAACCTTAAAAAGAAAATATCGCCGGGTTAACTATTGTTTTGGATAATTTGTTCAGTGACATTCTGGAGTAATAGTTTTTTTGTTCTATTTTTGTTTGGTGAACGTAAAATGTGAGTATTATCGTTTGCTTTTGAAATAGTAGTTTAACGGCTCTTAAGAGATTTAGTATATTACTTTCAACATGCTCCATGTAGTACGAAGCATAGGTACATGTTATGTGCCAAGGAAAAATTAAGAATTCGAAATTAACTGATTCCAAGTTTTAAATAAAATTACTTCAACTTTAATTTTGATCACAATTATTTGGAAACCTGTACCAAATATGCACTTTCAACATTGCGTTTAAAAGCGGAAAGCGTTTAATATAATTTATGTTATGCTATTAACTGATTTCAAGTTTTAAATAAAATTACTTCAACTATAATTATGATCACAATAATTCGGAAACCTGTAGCAAATATACAAATTTAATATTGAGTTTAAAAGGGTTAATCGATTAATATAAATTATGTTTTATTAATGTAAACATTTTATATTTGTTTAAAACTTGCGAAAAGTATTTCTATCCGGACATTTTTTTAAAAAAACTTTTTGAGCAATTTGTAACTTACTACTCGTATGTGAAAGATATTAACGTTGTGATTTAAGGTTTCAATATTTGTGTGTTATGTTATTGCTGTTTCCAAAACAATTTCTTCTCGAATACAATTCTGAAAATTTTCCCGAATATCCAGCAGCTGTTTTCGAACGGTCTTTTTTTATTGGGATGACCGAGTGCAAATGCGACTAAGATTTTGTCTTCACTTATGTGCCTACATTTGAAAATTCACCTGAATAATGTCTTACCTGCTCGTTTTTCCTATGTTTTAGGTCATGGATGGAAATTCAATTTTATATTCTCATCGAGATAGCGTATAGTCACAAAATTAGCTTTAAAATATTTAACTGATTTATGATATTTTCACCATACCAATAACAATATAACAGTTACCCCAATAGAGGCAGAGAGTTCGAAGAGCCCACACGTAAAAAATGTAGTTAGAGGCATAGTTAATTTACTCATTCACACCAGTATAATGTCTTTACTTATAATAAGCGATACATCCGATCTTGTCTAAGATATATAGATAGGTAGTTACAAAAAGTTGTTGAATACTAATCTTTAGCGTTAGGTTAGGTTGATGGGTGGATACGGCAGAGCGAGTCCTGCAGTACCCCACTTGGGTCCATTTGGACTCATTGTGTAACTTGAGTTTCAATTTCATTGGGTTTTTAACAAGTTGTGACCCATTAAGGCCCCTACCAGTTTGAATAACAACCTTCCATCAAAGCGCATCAGAAGCTTTAGCGTTCTGTTCCATGTATTTATTAAGCATCTGATCGCAGTGACAGCTTTTGCATATACATACATGTGCTTTGGCATACAAATGTCAATACGTACAGTGCATTAGAAATTGAAATTTAGTATTGAACTAAACTAATATTTTTTTATCTTTTGTTATGAAATTTATATTAAATAAATATAACTTAAACTTCACACTTTTCCTGTTGCATAGTGGTTTTGGCTGGTAGAGAGGGGTTTAAATAGTCGTTGTTGCCGAAAATCGTATGCTAAGAGGCATTCTAATCAAAACAAAGCATTTTTTTGTTGTATCAGTTTGAATTATTACATTGAAAGCTGTTAAAAGTAGACAATAGTCTTTTCTGTTCGATCCCAAAAATAGGCGATACTGTTTCAGTTATTTTGTTATTTCCGTCACATGCTAAGAGTGATCGTGTATATGCCTTATGCAAACGCCTTTGGGATATTAAAGCCAACGGTAATAGTTCGACAATAGCAAGTCAAAATAGTTTTTCAAGTTGATGAGATAGATAATTATTTTCATAAATAAGAAATCTCTTGCAACTGATAAACTTATCTCGTTCACTGCGGAACATGAAATCTTTTATTATCTTCGTTATTATTTGCATTGCCTCATGATAACCTACTTCACTGTCACAGCAAGTCAACGTGACACACAAATTAATATAAAATATTACTATTGTTCCGAAATTATCTACTTGCAATAACGGTTTGATCAGATACTCTAAGCATCCGCATTGATTTGAGTTTTTAATTAGAATGTACTCTATTTCTATATGAATATAAAAATGTTCATTCGAGCTGCCTGGTGGGGATAGGATTTGTGCGCTTAATTGACGCCGCACGCACACTTAGGAAATTCAGAAAAACAGACTTAACAGAACAGAGCCTTACTCAACCCTACTCCCTTCGTTTCCCAAAACTCAACTTATGTGGTTTTCGATTGGGCGCTCTCAGAGCAATTTTTATGTTCGTTTGGTACAGGAAAAGCAATCTTTCATATTTCAGAGCACTTTTGCGAATCTAGATATTTTCTCAGATTTACCAATACAAGTACGTTTGAGTTTGACAACTGATGGAGTTTGTTTACATTTTAAGTGAATTTTTTCTCTAGCAAAGAAAGGCATTGCTCGGGTGAATCTATTTTTGTAAGTTATTAATGTATAAATATTTAGAAATCAAAACTCGAGAACGGATCGTCCAATTTGAGCTACATTTTCTTTGATTAGACTGTATGCCCATTATGCATATGAATACCAAAAGGCAAATGACCAGTTAAGCTGTCAAATGAACGAAATGTCAAAATTATAAAAGCTGTATATAAGACCATATGACCAAAATTACCAATATGGTTGTTTAAACCTAAAAACTAGAGAAATTAAAACGCGGATTTTTTGTTTGGGAAAAAGAGACTAGCTCTGAAAAAACCCATCTTTATTCGCTGGCTGACTTGCTGGAACTAACTAACTAAAAAAGGTACAGTCGTACGCGCAGTAGTACGAAGGTACAAAGATGTGTGTGTGTACAATACATATTATTATTTATTCTTATATTAACTCGTATGTGTAGCATACGATACAGTGCCACCGAAAACGAACGTTTTCCTCTAGGCTCCCCTCGGTATCTTCTGGCATCGTCTTGTTTACTTCTGGCTCTCATCATCTGAGGTGTTGACTGGCAGGATACAAATCTTCTGTACTGGTCTGGCTAGCTGTCCAGTTTCGGTTTGAATTATCACTGATCTGACAAGACTATCCTTGCTTCTGATTAGCTGGCACACTCTTCCTATCGACCACTGCGCTGGCGGAAAATTTTCACTTTTAATCAAAACTAGCTGTCCAACTTGCAAACTTTCCCTTTCTCTCCTCCACTTCTTTCTCTCTTGTAATGTCACAAGATACTCTTCTCGCCATCGATTCCAGAAATGCTGTAACATCGCTTGCCTTTCTCTCCACAACTTAACCCCTTTCGTGTTCGACTGTTCCGTCATTGTAACTGGAGGTGGCAAGACTATCGGTTCACCAACCAAGAAATGAGCTGGCGTTAAGGCTTGCAGATCTGCTGGATCATCACTCAATGGATGAAGTGGGCGTGAATTCAAGATGCCCTCTATGCTGATGAGTAATGTTAAGAATTGCTCACACTCTAGCACTCGCTGTCCGACTATCCTTTTCAAATGATGCTTCATCGATTTGACTGCTGCTTCGTATATGCCGCCTTGATGTGGGGCTGCTGGCACCATAAATTTCCATTCTGTCCCCTTCAGACTCAGACGACTGAACACATCGTTCTCTTGCCACTCCTTGAAAGCTCGCTTGATTTCCCTAGCTGCGCCGACAAAGGATGTACCATTGTCGCTGTACATACGCTGGCACCTACCACGTCTGCTGATGAAACGATCATAACAGGCGAGAAATGCTATTGATGTCAGGTCGCCTACTACGTCGATGTGTATGGCTCTCGTCTTCAGGCATACAAAGATGGCTACCCAAGTCTTCCTTCTGCTAATCTGCTTTCCTGCTCTATCCAACACCTTCAGCGTAAATGGGCCTGCATAATCAACACCCGTGTGCAGAAATGGCTTTCCCACTTGCACTCTATCAGCTGGCAGTTCAGACATAAGCTGCTGTTCCAATCGGTAATTGTATCGTACACAAGTTACGCACTTATGTATAAAATTTCTCAGTTCATTCCGAAGCTTCGGAATCCAGAATTGCTGGCGGATAAACTGCATCATTATTTGCACTCCTCCATGCTTTGTTGCCTTGTGTGCATTGTCCATTACTAGCCATGCCAACCGCGACCCATTGGGTATTATTGCAGGATGACGCGTTTCATACTCTCCACTTGCTCTGTGAAGGCGTCCACCAACACATAGGATACCATCCTTATCGAACACGGGCCTAAGAGACTCGATTTTGCTGGCCTCGGGTAGCTGTCCTTTGGTTCGCAGGGCAGAAACCTCTTTCCCATAACTCTCTTCTTGTGACTTTTGAATCAGATACCGCATAGCAGGTACCTTTTCATGTGCTTGCAGTGCAATGGATATTACTTCACCCCTTCGCTGTCTTCTCTTTCGTCGCTTCGCCCTTAGAGCATTCACAAAACGAAATACATATCCGAGAATACTCACAGCCCTTTCCAGGCTGCCTGCGTATTCAGCAATTGGAACTATCGCTTGCTGGCGCGGCAACCGAATGCCAAGACTTTCCATAAAATTCGTCACTATACATACATGCATCTCCTCCGATGCAGCTGCTGGCACCTTCTTTCCCATCGGATTCACTGGCCAGTCACTTTCCGCTAGAGCCAACCAAGCTGGCCCGTGCAACCATAACTCGCTCTTTATCAACTCCGCTGGCACCACCCCTCGACTCAATAAGTCAGCTGGATTGTCTTTCGTACCAACATGTCGCCACTTGGTTACATCGGTGTTGGTTTGTATAGATGACACTCGATTTGCTACATAGGTCTTCATGTTACACGGAAGCTTCTGCAACCAGTGCAACGTCACCATCGAATCTATCCATAATACATACTCGTGATTCACCCATTCCATCACTGTCCGCAATTCCAGTAACAACCGACTCAATAGTTCAGCTGCTGCTAATTCTAGCCGTGGTATAGTTACCGTTTTGAGTGGCGCGACTCGTGTTTTCGAGACGACCAGCTTGCTCGTTACTTCTCCGTTCGCTTGCTCAACTCGCACATAGATTACTGCACCATAGGCTGTCATGGAAGCATCCGAAAAACCATGAATTTGTATTTTTCCCTGGCCACCTGTCCCTAACCATCTATCTATTCGGAACTGTTCCAGATATCGCATCCCTTTCCAAAGCACTCTCCATCTATCTCTGATTTCGACTGGCAGCTCCTCGTCCCATTGAAAACCCAATCGCCAAAGGTCTTGAATTAAAATCTTTCCCAATACTGTAACTGGCGCAATATACCCATTTGGGTCGTATAATTGAGCTACACAACTCAATATCTTTCGCTTTGTAATCTCTCCAGCTATCTCTTGGGTTTTGACTATGAAGGTGAATTGATCAGAGTCTACTAGCCACTGTAGTCCTAAAACTGTCGCTTGCTCGTTAATATCAAAAACCATTGTTTTTGCGCTGTCCAAACTGAACTTGCTCGCTAGCCATTTACTATTCGATTTCCACTTTCGTAGTTCAAAACCTGCTGTCTTTAATACCCTATCAATTTCGTTTGCTAATACGCATGCTTGCTGTTCACTATCGCTACCTGATACACAATCATCCATGTATAGGTCACTTTCGATTGCCTTAGCTGCTGCTGGGTATGATTCACTTGCATCCCTTGCGCACTGTATAACCGCCCTCACTGCATTGTAAGCAGATGATGTCATACCGTACGTGACAACTGTCAGCCAGTACTCTTGCAGTTCATCGTCTGGTGACTCGCGCCAGAATATTCTTTGTAAGTTCCACTGTCGTCTTGCTACTCGCACTTGCCGGAACATCATCTTGATGTCAGCACTGAACGCTATCCGATGCCTTCGAAAACGCATCACTATCTCCGCTAAGTCCCGTTGTAACTTCTCCCCAAGCTGTTGCACTTCATTGAGCGACATGCCTCTGTCCGTATGACAGCTGAAATCGAATACAACCCTGAACTTCTTTGTAACGCAATGATGCGGAACATAGTACACTATCTCGCTGGCTCTTGGATGCTCGCTCACTCTTGTCATGTGTCCCAAGCTTTCATACTCACGCATGAAGTTCACATACTTTTCCCTTAGCGCTGGCTCTCTTTTTAGTTTTCTTTCCAAATACATAAATCTTCGCAATGCTATTTCTCTTGAGTTCCCAATGTTGTTTATGCCTGGCTTTAATGGAATCGTGACAATGAAACGACCTTCATGATCACGCTCCGCTGTTCGAATGAAGTTATCCTCCACTGCTTGCTCTTCTTTCGTTCTGGTTGGATGAGAACCGATCTGATCCATCTCCCAAAGTTGCCTCACCATGGCATCCAGACTATCCATGTCACTACATTTTGTAATCGACAACACGTCTCCGGTCTCAGCATCCATATTCAATGGGTGAGAACCAAAAACTACTATCCCAAAGTCAGTGCCTATTGACATGACATCACCTATGCTTCGGGGAACCGAGCTGGCCAACATCCTTGCGAAAAACTTCACGCCCAAGAGGATATCAAATGGGGCACTCTTCCAGTAGGCTGGATCTGCTAATGGAACATTTCGGGCTCCTACTATCGGCTGTAAATCTACTTGCGGAGTGTAAACTGTCCAGTTCGATTCTTTTGGCAGAATCCAAAACTCATCCTCTATGCTTGTGTTGGATTCAAACCACGGTACTAATCTGAGTATTACTCGCTTTCGTAATCGAATGGGGTTGCCATCGATCCCTATAACCTTCCTTGTCGTTGACGAGGCTTCAATGTGAAGCGATTGTACAACATTGTGTAGAATCAAATTTGGCTGTGCTCCTGAATCGAGAAGAGCACGGACTGGCTCGGAGAGAATGCCTTGCGACTGAACTCTCACATTCACTGTTGGCATTAGCGCCGCTGTCCCGCTCCCTGTATACCTTGGGCAAGAATTAAACGAATTTAAATAAGTGGCAAAGAGGTTTGCATTGGCTTTATTACGGATATAACTACTAGCGGTACTACACTTTTCTGTTTCCCTTCCCCTTTCCATGAAAGCGGCACTATCTCTGCTGGCTGTCTTCTTTCGTTTGCTTGCTCTTTCCTCGAGTCAATCGGTGTGACACTTGCGTTTGCTGGCTGCTGTCTCGACTTTCATAACGGCGGCTGGCTTGTTGATGTCACGAGAAGGGCATAGCACACTGTTGTGCAGCTGTCCCCCAGGGCATCGTGGACATGCCCCCTGGTAGCACTGGCTCGAACTGTGCCCCTTCTTTAGGCAATTCTCGCACAGCCCTCTTGTCCTGACGAACTCTCTTCTGGTCCTCAAGTTTAGTTCTTTGAATTGCTCGCAATTATACAGCTGATGCTCTTCGTTGCACACCTCGCACTTGTGACGACGAGGTGCGGTGCTGGCGCTGGCTTTTGGGACTGGCTTTGCTGGTGGCATCGATGTTCTGGCTGGCTCCTTGGCTGGCTGGCTGGCAATACTCTTGCGCTGGCTGGCACGTTCACTCTCGAATCGGTTGAAACGACTGTCAACGCGATTCTTTTGTGAGCTGTCCGGCTGATCACTGCTGGCTGAAGCTTGCTTGTCCAAGAATTCAAGCATCTGCTTGGCTGTTGGTGTTTCTGACTGGCGCTGTAGCTCCCACTGCTTGCCGGTCTCGCTGTCTAGCCTCTCATGCAGCATATGAACCACGAACATGTCCCAATGCTCCGTGGGCAGACCCTGGGCTCGCAACTGGCGCAATGTCTCGTGCGTGACGTTGGACATACGCTGAAGGTCGTCCGACCCTGGATTCCCTTGCAATGCTGGCAAACGGATAAACTGGCGCAATAGCTCCCGACAGGTGGTGTACTTCCTGTCGTACAACTGGTTGAGACGCCCCCAAGCTTCCTGGTAGTTCTCATCGGTCAACTGCCACTCGCCCATGGTACGTGCTGCCTTGCCAACTAGCGACTTTTTCAAGAAGGAAAACTTGAACGCTGGCGATACACTTTCGTTGTCGTGGATCGCTGCCACAAAGCGATCCCGGAACCCTTGCCATTTGGTCAGGGTCCCGTCGAACTCACCCCAGGAGTTCTTAATATCCTGGAGCTGCACTGGCATCTGGACTTGAACGGCTATCGGCTGTAATTGATTCGCTGGCGTCCCTATTGGGTCTTGCTCTTGCTGTTCGGCTTCCTGCTGGCGCTGCAACGTCCCCAAACGACGCCGGAACGTTGCCTTTGTGTCATAGTAAAGGGACTCTGCCTTCACCATGCTCTCTTCCAATGTATCTTGCTCCTTTTTGCTGGCACTCGTGTTGAGTAGCTCGGCGTGCAGGGTCTCATACCGTTCCCAAGCACCGTCAAGCCGCTCAAGACGCACTCTCAGTCCCTCGCAATCGTTGAGGGCGAACTCCACCCCTTCGGCATATGCGGCTAAACGCTGGATAGCACCCATTGCTGCCTCAGGTGTCTTCACACTTGCTGTCGGTCTGTAAGACAAATTGAGAAAAAAAAAGGAAAAGGAAGAAAAAATACCACCAAAAAGGCAGAATTGATAATTAGTAAACTTGACGTGCTGGCACTGCTGTAAGGAAATGTTATTAATTATACTCGCTCTTCTTTCGAATAATTTTATTGTGCTGTGGGTGTTCCTGGCAAAACGAACGTAAACAAAACGAACACTACTTGTTCTACTCTCTCTACTTGTCTGGCTCTATAATGTCACACTGTCCCTCTGAATACAACTCATGAATTTATTTTTAAATTCATCACTATCCACTCGTACTGTTCGCTCTACTTGCTCAGCTGTCTATACATACTAGCACACTATCCGTCTCAACATAATTCCTGAATTTATTTTTAAATTCACCCTTATCTACTCGCACTGCTTGCTCTGCTTGCGTTACTATCTACGCTGGCACACCATGCCTCTGCAGGTACACTTTTCCACTCGCACTTATTTATTTTTCATCGAATTTCATCTCTTGTGAATATTCGGACTTTCCGCTGTAATCACTGGCTTCCTACCTACTTTGACATGCGCATGTCATATTATACAATTTCCCTCTTGTGTTTGTGCAAAAACACAACACATAAAAAAAAATAACCCTTGCCTGCACATCTCCGAGTGTTACTTCGGTTGTGTGACTATATGTTGCTGGCTTGACTGTACATGTTCAACACGAATCATGACAGCCACACTGTACACTATCCTCTTTCCACTTGCACATACCAACACTCCCATGCCGGCAAAACAAACCAAAACAGCCAAAAAATAAAAAAAACTATGCCCACGAGAAGAACAGGAATTTCTACCTATACCTACACAGTCCCATCGTGAAAGGGAACAGAGAGAAAAACAAAACAACAAAAAAAAAACAAAACCACCACGCCGCACACAAAAAAAACTTCAGAACACTGTGCTCGCTCGTTTGCCAAGAAACCACCCTTGTATATATGTTTGCTTGCACTGCACTGCGCGTATGCCTATTGTATGAATACTAGCATTAACTTGCACTTTCACTTGCACTTACTTTTTCTTGCTCATGTTGAGTAATTATACTGGCTGTTGTTGAAAGTTTATTTTAAAATTGATTGACAATTATGTTAATCGGTTAAAAGGTTTGGTTGTTGCGCGTACCGTGAACGATGAAGCACTAATGCCCTTTCGTATGGTATCTGCACGCACAACTTTCGCAACTCAGCTGGCTTACCTGTGCACGCTGTCTGCCTCGCTCACTCGCACGCTTACCCTATCTTGCTGTAACCATCCTACCGTATCTGGCGCTTTTACTTGCTCGTTGTGTGTGTGTGTGTGTGCCGCCGTCTGCTGGCTGGTTCGTCTTCGACGCAGAATATTTCTTGCACGTTTTGACTTGCTTTTTTGTCACTTTTCACGATATATTATTTTATATTTTTTCACTATGCACCGAACACTCGCACTTTTTTCACTGGCCGCTGGTACTATCCGGCTCTACATGGACCAAATGTTTAAACCTAAAAACTAGAGAAATTAAAACGCGGATTTTTTGTTTGGGAAAAAGAGACTAGCTCTGAAAAAACCCATCTTTATTCGCTGGCTGACTTGCTGGAACTAACTAACTAAAAAAGGTACAGTCGTACGCGCAGTAGTACGAAGGTACAAAGATGTGTGTGTGTACAATACATATTATTATTTATTCTTATATTAACTCGTATGTGTAGCATACGATACAATGGTCATACTTGCCTTGATGGTTATTAATGCATTTGTTATTTATCACCCAATGTTGTATAAGAGTAATGTTGTTAAGAAAAAGAAAGCAATAAAGTTGAAGTTGGGAATTTTCTGGTAGTAACATAATAGGTAGATACCTATTATTTTGTCTTATTTGTTCATGATGTTTACTGCTCCAAATTGATTGTGGTCAATTTTATGTAGTGAAAAATGAATGAAGAAGTTGCGCATTAGTTTTGACTTCATTATTTCATTAATCCACAAAAAAGAGAAAGAAAATGAAAATAAATCCCAATTCTACGAACTCATCAAACTTTGATGACAACAAAATAATGCTTGTTCCATCAAAAGACTTTATGCTGGCATTCGTGCTTTTTGTCCGATTAAAGTATGCTATTTGGGCATTTTTATCTGTCAAAATCAGCCTGGTCATATGTGGCATTCAGGTCATTAGAGCATATGAGGATAAGCCCATTAAGGAAGGTTCATACAGTGAGAAAATTGGAAAATTTTATAGGGGGATTGGAAAAATTCGTAGAAATTGATTTTCCATAGGGGGATTTTTTTAAAGTTTTAATCGTAATGTACAGTGAGATCTTGTTTGTCAAGAGTTCTGGCTGATTTTCATGATTTCGGAAATTTGTTTCACGGAAATCATTTCTTGTGCTTGCAATTGCAATCGGGTTTTGGGTAGTATGCAACAACTATTAGCGGCAACTTCACATTGTTTCAATGTAATCTCGAGTTTAAGAACGCTTTTTCTCGACACTCATGGCAGCTAATGTCGATTTCCATTGGGATTTTACAGATTTGCTCTCAGATCTCAGATTTTTCGTGCCCAATGGAACATAAAACGAGATTTTTCTTCCTCCGCATTTGTGGTAGTGCGTGTTTGAAAAGTCAGCTGTTCTTAAATTGCAATTTATGCTTATAAAAATCCACTCAATTTGTGTTGATATCCATTACGCCGGCCAAATGTAAATTTTTCTTTATTTTTCACAGACTGGTCTTCTAAATACGTAATTAATACACACTTTAAAGTTTGACAAAAGGCAAATGTTTTGGTGTTAGTGTAAGTAGGTGTGAATCTTGCTCAGATATCGAGATTCGAAAAATTGCTCTGACTCTCAAAAAAAGTGCTTTTTTTGCGGCCAATGGAACATGAAATCTGACAGCCAGCTGATTTCGAGAGCAGAAAAACTGCTCTGACTCTGAAAAAAGTGCTTTTTCTGTCCCAATGGAAATCGACATAAGATTCTGCACTGTCAGAATAAGGGACCTTGCTAAGCAGGGCGGGAACAGTGAGTAGTATAATATATTAATCCCTGAGCTCTTCAGGCTTAATACTCTCATTTTGCAAATTCATATTCAAAGAGATTGAAACTGATACGGGGGTGAGTTTCTAATGAAAAGTAAAAATGCTTTGTGTAAAACTCAAAACAATTAGTTAGTTAATTGTTTTGATCTTTCATTTTTGGAAAACCACAAATTGCAAGAGAATTTGAAAGATAGGTAGGTCTAGGTACAGATAGATAAATGATTGTATCGAAATACGGCAAATTGTACTTTTGTACTAGAGCAAACTCATTTGTATCGAATTCGATACAATTGTATCCATCAATTTCCATCCCTGGTCGCCATTGGCAACGGCTTACGCGTTACTCCTGAAGTTGTGCGTGAAGGAATGTAGCTGAATTTGTATGATGTATTTAGCATGTATAGGTATGTATACATAAAAAACATGTTTTTTTGAGTTTTGAGTTTGATGAAAGAGATAAGAGGAAGAAAGGAACGTTTTACATGATTCGCATGAATATTCAATCAATTTTGCGGTGATTTATTTTATGTCGAATTGCCATTACAGGCCATAACTAAATTCATGTGAATGAAATGTCAGAAACTACGAATATTCACTTGTTTGAAGTTCACAATTCGCTGTCATATCAATAGTCCTAAACTTTTGCACTAAATATTTCGTAGGATAGTATGGATAATGTATTGTTCCGGAAAAAGAGACATTCAAATAGAGCTATTAATAAATGTAGCAAAAGATTTTGACACGAAACTAAAAAAAACTAACATTTAGGTATACCTTCCCCACACACCTTTGCACTCGATAACCCACAACCAGTGTGACCGCTGCGAAATTCTTAAAAGTCGCAAAGAAAAGGTCCAATGAGAAAAAAGTGTCATTTCTAAAGTTATTCTTCAAATTTACAATTTTTGAACCATAACACATTAACATTTAAAAGGTTTTTAGCTAGTAAGGGTAAGAGCAATTTGTAACATTTTCCAAGCTCCTTTTCGAACAAAAATTTTTCCCAAAATAGCAAAAAATTGTTACAGACTCTGGAAAAAAAATACCAAATTGCAACTTTAATCGCACAATGGTCACGCTGTCCACCACACTTGACCAACCAAACAACTGTTATTCTGCAACTTCTGAGATTTTGTTAGTGTGTGTGCAGTAACGGCGCTCCCTTCCCTTGATCTATACGGACACAAAGTCACAAACACATGAACTCATTCACTCATTCTGGGTAACATCAAGGTAGCATGCCGCAATTTGTAGGCTATGGTTGTTTTTTGGTTCAAGCTGGTAGTCTATTTATAGGCAGCTTGTGGTTTTCCTCTCAGCCGATTTCTGCTGCTTTCTATTGCTCTCTGTTGCACTTCAGTATTTTTGCACACAGCTAAATAAAAACTATTAATGTTTATATGGTGTGTCGTAGCTTCTAGCAGTAGTAGAACAAAAACTATATGGAGGCGAATAAATGGTGACGGTGAATTTCGTTCGTATTGTACACAAATTAAAATATGAAACTGTATGTGATGCCAATTAACTATTATTAAAATCATCGTCCAAATAAACTAAAATTGATTTAACTAGGTAGGTATTTTGTATTTTATCCGCCATTTAACGAATTTCCAGTTTGATGGTAAAAAGGTTGCGTACAGTAGTAACTAGTAGAAGCACTGAATATAACATTAATAAAAACAGTGAAGGGAAGATACGTTGCAACTGATATTTCAACATAGAAAAAAATAATAATATTACATCAATTAATTTCCAGTTTGATGGTTATTTGCGTAAAGTAGAATGCAGTGGCATCACTGGATATAACCTAAAAAGAAACACGTCGAACGACAAGATTCGTCACCACTCAGACACTCACCACCTCAACCCTCAACGGCAATCACGGTTGCCACTTGCTAAAAAAATTAGCGACCAAAATTGAAAAAAAAAGTTACCATACCAAGTCAAAAGTTACCAAAAATCTCGAAATTGGATAAAACACACCGAAAGAGACAAAAAAGCATACCCTATCTTCTTGAGCCAATATGAATACGATTTTAGAGTTTTTTTTGAGATTAACGAACTTAATACGCAAACATTTAACAGCAGTGGAAAAATGTATACACATGCTTAGTTTTAAGAAAAGCGTAGAATTCACATCACTTTATTTTTATTTATAAAATACATTTTTAAAACATAAGGTTGTAATTCATTTAGGTACATTAGTCAAGTAGGAACTTTATGAGTCTTAAAGCAGTTAAACAACGGCTACTATACTCACCATCTGTCAGAATTGAAGAAAATGAGTGCATTCAGTAATTGTTTGAATAAAACAGGTTTTCATGGGGAGCATGTGTAATGCGTTCACTCAGAAACAGTAAAGTATGTATGTTTGGTGCTCTCGTTCAAAAAGTTACCAAAACCCGATAAAAATTACCAAACTACCAAAAATTACAAAGCAACAAAAAAATTACCAAATTTGGTAAAATATTACCAAAGTGGCAACCGTGACGGCAATAGCGAAACAGCATTGTGTGCGTTTGCCGGGCGCAACATTGCTTTGCTTGACGGTCGACACCAACAGCGACATATAATCAAATTCAAGGTGTGAATGCTTGAAAGCGTTTTAATTCCAATAGTTGGGTGAAAATAGTGTGTTCGCGCGGTCGTACACTACGCATAGAGTAACTAAAAAAGAGATAAATGTGAGTGGCAGTGCTACGTTATGTTGCATTGAGGTAGTCGCTATCGCTGGCCCATGAGTACATTATATGAATACGCTAGAGTACACGAAAAATACAAGCGCGACGGTCTATCTTAGACGGTATTGCGGGAACGTGAACTACTCGAACTAATAATAATAAAACGCTATTGACAGACAAGAATTGAGAAATAATAATCAAACAAAAGCACAACAAATTTGAAACACGCAAAAATATATTATTTTTAATTCGTTCCGTTTTTTTTTTATTTTTTTTTTTTGACTGTTGCTTTTCTTATCGTTTGTTCGTTTTTCTGTGTGTGCACGTTTGCTTAAAAGAGGTGACAACAAAAAAAAAATTTAGAAGAATAAAATTGTGCAGTGTTCTTTTTCTTATTTAATTTGTTCAAGGTAATAAGGAAAATATTTTAAGTATTCTTCTGAAAACAAAGAAGCCGCGTTAGTTATTACATTTATGTATGATTTTACAGAACTTACTACCTAAATTCATTGTTATCATCGCGCAATGTTGATTTTTGTTAAAAGAAAATCACGAATTGAAGTGGCTTGAGAAGTTGCAAGAAATGCGAGAGAACTGCTAGTTACACGAAACTAAAATAAAAGTTCACTCCCAGTTTAAGTTGTTTTATGTAATATGCTAGAAAAAAAAACAATTAATTAACTGCCGCGATTAGGTCACTGTTGACGAATTAACAATTGCAAAAAAAGGCTATAAAAAACAAAGTTGTACTGTTATTTTCAAGCCTCTGTGCATTGGTATGAGAATTATTTAACAAAATTAATCCTTTTTTTTTTTAATCAATCTGCGTCAGGTCACCTTGTCCCAGACACTTATTTCTTGTCACGCTTTGCATTTTGTTTTATGGATTATTGTCTTGAATGTAATATGTACCTAAACGAATAATCTTGCATACTATTTCTTACTACTTTAAACCGGTAAAAACTCAGTTACCGCGAGTTTTCCTCACACATGTCAAAGTAGCGAACCGAGTCAATTCACATTGTGTAAAAATTCATGATATATTTGAACACGCACATCTAGTCGGTAAGTTAAATCTTTTTCCTTTTATGACGTCATTTACATTTTTCCAACCTAAGTACGAGGCAGGAAGTTGATTTGATCGAAAGTTCGTTTTTTTTTTTGGTTTCGAAGATCCACTCATTCTGAAATACAATGAAAAAAGGAAACTTCTTCGAATTGAACCCTCGAATGGATTCTTGAAATGTGAAAAATGAATCTACCATTCACGGTTGCTTCCAGTTGTTACAAAATAAATGAATTCCACTTGTGTAAGTGGGTTTTGAGTGGATTTTGCTGACTTACTTCACTTGATCTCGAGAAGCGCAATTCTCTTCTCTGAATTAAGAGAAGAGTATATGTTTTGCCAATGGAAAGGTTTAAGAAGTAATTTCATTGATTCCGGATGCTGCCGAATTGTTATTTTTCTCAAATATACCAAAACTATTTATTATTTATTTAGTTATAAACTACCAGAGATTTTAGCAGAGGGTTTTGGTTTAATTAAATAGCTCTTGAATCATCGAGTAAATTCCCCTGAGCTTAGGTTAATCAAGTAACACATTACCTATATATTTCGATTGATCGTACCTACATCATACTATTTTATTTGCTTGGTTTGCCGCATTCTAGACTTACATAGGTATAGCTTATGAAACTACACATCTACCTTCTCGTTCGCCGTTTATTTCAATACATCCACACATACCTACATACAAGGTTGTTGGCCTCTGTACAATATTTATATCTCCACAAACTCCGAATTGTTTTGTACTGTTGTAACAGAATAAGGTACGATGACGTGTTGATGTAGCAAGAAATGGGCCGCATTCAATACGATTAGGGCATAAATTCGCGGGTGACATTTTCTCATTGAATGACAAAGTAAAAATAAAATTGACACTTTCAGATACCTACCTATAGCCAAATTGAAGAATTTCTTATTTTATATTTATTATGTGACCAGATTGTACATAAAAATATTTATTATTACCGCAAGAATTCAATTAGCTTATATCACACTAGGCGATTAATCGTTCTGAAACCATTTCAATAAAAAGAAAGTTTCTAAAAAAGAAAACGCAAATCTAAGCACTTTCACATGTACATACGGTGTATATGGAATAAAGCCAATCTCATCTTTCGAGTTAAGATAAATTTCAAAAATGTCAAGCTCGTTTAAATCTATATCTGTCCCTGATTTGCTTTGTAATTTGTGTATTAATATGGTTAGTCCGCCTATATACCTAAATACGATCGCTGGAGTAACTTCCTGAACTTAATTGAGATTTTTTGTTGTGTTTTTCATTTAATTTATTTTATTTGACTAAAAGTCAATTTATTATTTTTTTCAAGCAACTAACAAATTAATTATAATTTGAGTCATGCAAAATTTAATATGCATATGTTACATTATGTTCCATAGAAATGGAAAGTGACGCAATTTTTGAAGAAGCTAAGCTGTAACGCATGTGTCATTCGTTTCACACATTTCTGTAATAAATTGTCTTACTTACTTACTTACTTTTGGTGGCGCTTACAGTCCGGGGTGGACCACGGCCTCAACTAACAAGTCCCTCGCTGGCTGCCTCCAGTTACGCACACCAAGTTGCTTGAGGTCAAATTGTCTTGCTACGAGTATATACAAATGTTAAGTGAAAGAATGATTTTGAGATTCATTGCATTGCAAATGTTTCGCACGAACTATGTCCATGTAAATTTTATATATAGGTATATAGATATACATATATATCTATAAGTGTAGGTATTGAATTTAATGTCTGTTTTGAGATTATACTAATGTCGGTTTTCTTTAATACATGCGTATGTACATGAACCCATTCTCTTCAAAATTAATCAAACTATTCCCTAACATTGTTTCCACAAAGTTAGTTCAGGTTGTTTGACTGGTGACTTTTCTGCGGAATGTTAAAATGTATCTAAAACATTTTATCAGAATAAACGAACAAAAACCAACGTTAATTTTAGAAAACTAAATAAAATTACTAAAACAATGATTCGAAATTACTTAGGCCCATTTTATTCACTCGAAGTTGAAGTTTTCCATATAAAAATTCCCAAGTTGTGTTAAACTTCGAGTGAATAAAATGGGCCTTATTGTATTGCCTACAGGTACCGTCATGAGGGGTTTATTTTGTTCTTTTTTGTCTTGTGACGTATCTAACGTAATATATATTATATTAGATTTTGCAAGTCCATAACCGAACAAAATATTGTAAAGATGAATTCAAATCTTTGATAATCAAGTTTTCTGTCCTAAATCAAAAACTATTGAGATAAATAAACTTTTCCAGGATAATCGGATAAACCCATCCAGAACGACAATTTTTTTTTAATACATAAAAAAAATTTGTTTATCTTCATACAAAATGTGTTTAGCTGCCTTGTCTTTAGATTTTTAATTAAATATTCGAGGAGCTCGTAATAAAGAAAATATACGTGAAAATTGTTATTTAGCTCAACCTCAATTTTATTTTTAACTCTCCGCGAAAAAAATGTTTTCAAACTTTTTAACTAACAAAAAAATACAACTAAATGTACGACAGATATAAAACTTGACTTTAAAATATTATAATTCCTAAATAAAATTATTCATTCATGCCATAATTAACACGTTATTAAAGTCCATTCAAATACAAGCAAGCACGTAGTGGAATACGTCAGCAAAACGTGAGTAAATATGTCTGACTATGACACTCAGTCTGTCTCGCTGGGAACTGGATTTAAATTGTTCAATAATAATAAATGTGCCATTCGGGAAAGATGCGATCTTTTTCTCCCACATTTGTTTCCTTTTATTTACTGAGTCATTCATGACAGACATAGTGGTAACTCGAATTTTGTGTTTGTATTATTTAATTAGTTAGATCATCGATTCGAACTACAAAATTTTGGGTGTCAGTAGATAAGGTAATAAATGCAGAACTGGTTTTTCTTCACATAGGTACGAGTTGTTCTAGTATTATAATCTCTTAAGTTTGCACAATTAAGAAGTCAACTCATCTATGAACTTAATTTGAAGCAATGGCTCAGTATCTCATGGCCTGATTGTCTTTAACGTATTCTTTTTTTAAATAATTCTAGAAAAAAGTCTTTTATATTGGCTATTTAATCAACCTAACGATAGAAAGGTTAATCATATTCAGGTTCGGCGCTTGATGATCAATGGTCCGCAATACGCCATAGAAAAGTATTTATGTTTCTTTGATGCGTTCTCAATAAATTGTCGCTAAATTGTAGGTACTTACAGATTTTAAGAGTTTAAGTGGTTAGGCTACTGGACTGATTGCTATTCAAATAGCGGAAAACACACAAATTATATCATAAGCGTATTTTCTTTCAAGAGCCTGGGACAAAGATTATAACTGCACAGAGAAAAATTCTCAATTGAGACATTGAAAATCAATCAACTTTCGGTTAAAAAGTAATACTGTTAATATAGCTCCTACAGAGTTAGTGGATTAAAAATAACCGAGTCAACTTGTTTAACGAAACTCGGTTAAAAATAACGTGTAATGTTTTATATTGTGATTCAATAACTTTCATTAATACACTCGATGCACCTTTCAATACTGGGAGTGGCACAAGCAAGTGGTAACAATAAATGAATAAATAAATTAACTGATTATTGTATTCCTAACAGGGAGAACTTTCTTTTACATTGAATGCAAAACAAATATTTCACTGAACGTTCATTGCTAAGGTGGCGCTACAGTTCGGGGTGGACCTGCATCTTCCTGCTAAGTACAATAAAAACGCAGAAATTTTAACTTTAACCGAGTGGAATTCTTGCTCGGTTAGAGAAAAATTGGTTGAAATTAACTAAGTCTCTGTCTCTCTAAGTCACTTTATCAGTTGATATCAATCACGTTACTCTGTTGTTATTAGTTAGTTTGTTATTTACGACCGAGAAAATTTGGAGAGGAAATGATCTCATTTGGTCTTAGCACTACAGTACAACTCGTTTTTCGTTGTAGTATCTGCTAAATGATGTATAATTCTACAAAAAAAAAAAAAAAAAAACGAAAGTTGCTAGACAATCGTTTAAATTTCAAATATCGATTTTTTGTTTTTCTTAGGATTATTTATTGCTTAATTCTTTCTTCGGTTAAGAAAAAAATACAAACGATTGTGTTTAAACCAATTAAAAGCAATAAAAAATTGTTAATTAAAAACTTTCGTCCAGCATTTGTTTGTTTAAATTCAAATTTACAATATAGAATACATTATTAGTACGGCGCACAGTTGTGCAAGCTCTTTGCGAAACCGGTTATGACTACTTTGTTTTCCTCAACTCTGCGAGCTTACAACATTTTTATTTAAAAAAAAAAAAAGTATTAAAATATGTAAATAGTTGGCGCGACAGGTCTGTGGTGACCCTACCTCAAAACCATTCGTTTTCTGAGTTTTTAATTTTTGGAACGGATGGTAGGGATCTACAATTTTATGCGGAGTCCAAAGGGCAAATTAAGAAGCCCTTTTATGACATTTATACTCTCGAATGTTGTCAGGCGTTCGCGAGAGGTGGAGCAATGGAATAAAAAGCATATGATTTGTTGGGATTTGTTTTTTTTTTCGGAATTTGAACCTTTATCGAACATTTATATTACATTAAACATTTTGAATTGGTGCCGAGACGATTCAGGTTCGGTATACAAACAGCCGATAAGTCATCATTGTTTAAAATTAACGGGTGATTTTTTAAGAGGTTTAGAACTTTAAAAAAAAAAAAACACAAAAAATTCGAAAAAATGAATGAAATATTTATTTGAATCGATAGTTTGAACCTTGCAATTTAATGTTTAAAGATAATTTCATGCAAATGTTGACCGCGGCTGCGTCTCAGGTAGCCCATCCGCTGAGTCCAATTTTGGCATACTCTTTCACACATATCGGCCGGTATCTCACGAATGAATGCATGGATGTTGGCTTCCAGTGCGTCAATCGAAGCGGGCTTGTCCCTATACACATTAGCCTTGACATACCCCCACAAAAAATAATCTAATGGTGTCAAATCAGGCGGCCAATTGACCGGCCCGAAACGTGAAATTAACTGTTCACCAAACTCGCCTCGCAATTGCGCCATTGTTTCGCGTGCTGTGTGGCATGTGGCACCGTCTTGTTGAAACCACATATCATGCAAGTCAAGAACTTCCATTTCGGGCAAAAAAAAGTTTGTTATCATCGCTCGGTAGCGTTCACCATTGACAGTAACGCTGCGATTCGCATCATCTTTGAAGAAATATGGCCCAATAATGCCGCCGGCCCATAAACCGCACCAAACAGTGGCTTTTTCGGGATGCATTGGTAGCTGTTGCAATGCTTCTGGCTGATCTTCACTCCAAATGCGGCAATTTTGCTTATTTACGTACCCATTCAACCAAAAATGAGCCTCATCGCTGAACACAATTTTTCGATAAAAAAGCGGATCCTCGGCCAGCTTTCCAAGAGCCCATTCACCAAAAATTCGGCGTTGTGGTAGGTCGGCTGGCTTTAGTTCTTGCACCAGCTGTATCTTAAAAGGCTTTACGCCCAAATCCTTCCGCAAAATTTTCCACGTAGTGCTGTAACAAAGGCCTAACTGCTGGGAACGGCGCCGAATCGACATTTCGCGGTCTTCTGTCACACTAGCTGATACGGCCGCAATATTTTCTTCACTACGCACAGTACGTAAACGTGTTGGTGGTTTAATGTCCAACAAAGTAAATTTGGTGCGAAATTTGGTCACAATCTTCCGAATAGACTGCTCAGAAGGTCGAGAATGCCGATCATAAAATGGAAGCAGCGCGCGATGAACATTTCGAACCGAGCACGAATTTTGATAGTAAAATTCAATAATTTGCAAGCATTGTTCATTTGTAAGACGATCCATGGTTAAATTGCAAACCAAACTCAAGCTGTTTGACAGTGACACAAGGTACTAAACACACGTCAGCTGTCAAAACCAGTGTTGCCAAAACCATATAAATGATGGTCTTTGTTTGGTGAGCAAAACTGGGCCTACACCATCTCGAACATATAAAAGTTTATAAAGTTAATCTAAATTTAGAAAACCTACTGTTTTTCCTTAAAATTAACTTATTTTCGTCTGTCGTTAAGGCTGCAGAACGTTGTTGGAAACCTATGGAAATTGATTAAAAAAGAAAAACTCGAATGTAAACTATGATCACGTAACAAACGCGTCGCAGAATGAACTATGCAGATAAGATGTTATTTTTGCACAATTGGTGCCCTGAGATTGTTTCCAACAACCATTGTCGTTGTATAAACATTTGAAAACAGTGCATTTGTATTTCTGCTAACTTTATTTTTACTTAAAATTTATTATGTATAATTTTTTTTTTGTTTCGATGTATGTTGGCTGCAGAAAGAAATGTGATAGAAACATGACAATTCAATCTTAAATAGAGTTACGTACGTATAGGAAAACAGCACATTCGGGTATTTTCACAATTATTTAAAGACAAAGAAAAGCCCGATCAGATACGATTGACTATAGTGTGCATTGAAAGCATATTCAAGGTTTGCGTCTTTGGTACCGTCTTCGTTTCGGTCTGAAAATAGATACCGCATGATTGTTTTGATCTCGCGTTCTTCATTTATTTAAGTTATTTATTATAATTTCGTCACACTCTACTGTCTAGGAGTACATAATGTCTACAGCACTTGCCTGTTGCTTTGGCCAAGCGTGGCCGATGATGACATTTTGGTTCTTTTTTTTTCGCTAATTTTTTGGCAAACTTTTACATCTTTTGCTTGTCGTAAATATTTAAATTAATACAATAAAGCCGCAACTATTTATGTTAAGACAGATGGCGGGCGGTTGTAGATATGTTACTACTCAAATTTTACACTCGGCATCGCTTCATAAGTTAGAAACTAATCTAAAAATTTAAAATAAAATATTAAGCATTTTTAAATGCAGATCTTAAATTGTTTGGTTTACCTGAATTTATTCTATTTAAGTATATAAGGCGGACAATCTAATTTTTTAACAGATCATTTAATAGAAATTGAATTAATCTGTTGACCAAGCGAAGTCTCTAAACTTATATGTTCGTTCCAAACATTATGCCCGTATTATATTTCAAATAATAGACAATTTACATTTGACACCACTGATTTGTTCGTAGATCTGGACTGCTTTTCTTTATTAAAACAATTTAAGGAATATTAAAATATGTGAATAGAAAATTATAATTATTATTATTATGAATAGAAAATAAATGTGAAAAAAAAAACTTCTGAAATTACCAGTAAGTACTTACGGGCTTCGCGAACGTATTGATAATTTCCGCGAAGAGTATCTGCCTGAGAAATTACCAATAGCAAATCCGTTTTCAAAGCCAAGCTCTTGCCTCTAAGTTACTGTTATTGTGGGGCTTCATCTTTGCGTTACCATTTATGTCATTGTCTCTTTTCTATTTTGTTTAATGTTATTATTGTTTTAGTTCTGATTCTACATTTTTTCAAAGGAGTATTCCTAATTTAATGAATCAAATAAATGTGGTTAGATTTTTTATCACAAGATACTATATCTAATAGATCATCCAAAATAATAATTAAATGAAGCAATTGGCTATTTATTAAAACGTTTAGAAAAGAAAAGCTGAATTTTCTATTAACGAGAAATAATTTGAGAATCTGTGTCCAATAGCAAGTTCGTATTTGTTTGAATAAATCGATCTAATCTTAATATATGGAGTAAATGTTTTTTTTTATAATTTCTATGGTTCTTGCAAAACTACTTCCTTTAAAAAGCAAATATCTATAGTATCCCCATATGGATTCTATAATCACCATACCTATCCACAAAATTTCATTGAAATCGGTTGAGTGGTTTCGGAGATCGACAACAGCGCCACGTATCGGATAGACCATAGACCGTCAGCGCACCTACCCGATTCCCCCGAAAATTTTGAAAATAATATTCGTTCTTAGATTTAATAGCTGTGAATGTGTTAAGAGTCATAAGGGCATTGTTTTCATTAATCTTTACTGTAACTCTCTTCGGCCGTTGACTCTCTTTCGAGACGTCGTTTGTAGTTTGTACGGGAAGAACGAAATAAAAGTTTCTCCCGGAATCATAGTTTGCACACAACTGCGTAGTTGAAATTTAATGTACTAAAAATCAACCTTTTCCATTTTAATATTTAAAAAACGTAAAAATGCAAAGATGAGTAGAAAATTTCAGTATTTTGACACTTAATTTGGTTGAGCGTGGTAACCGCAAGAGGTAAAAATACACTACAGTATATAAATTGCACAAGAAATATTTTCCTAACCATGGCTGGATTGTCTTTCCCTTAATACTATATAATTTTTTAACTCACCACTACATTTATCAACATTGCCCCTCATGTGGTAATGGTTATGAATTATAAGAGCATGACAAAATTAATTTATGTAGGTAAAAGTATTTTCAAAAATGTATTAATTGAGGGCCGATAGTCTTTGCAGCTAGTGCTCTTTTCAATTTAATATTAGCCTAATAATTTTTTGTAATTATTCCGTCAATAATAAATAATAATAATTTATTATTTTTATTATTATTTGTAAGCCTTTGTAAACTAATAAAGGTTTTAATATGTTTTTTTTATTGCAGATTTCATCGTAACAAATGGCCACAATAGATGGAAGACCGGCGCAATATGGGATCTCTCTTAAACAACTACGAGAGCTCATGGAAGTCAGGGGCCGGGAAGGCGTAGCAAAAGTAAATGAGTTTGGGGGTGTGCAGGATGTTTGCAAAAAACTATACACATCGCCAAACGATGGTAAGTATCTATTTGATAGAGATTATTACATGTTTTAAATCGCCGTTACGTTGATATCATTGACATTCAAATAAATTATTGCAGCTTCATCACTTTACTTCTGTCTATTTGATAGTACACGAATTTATTTACTTCCTCAATATTTGTTATTTGAAATTCCAGGCCTAAGCGGATCAAGATCTGATATAGACCATAGAAGGGAAACTTTTGGTTCGAACGTTATACCACCGAAACCACCAAAAACATTTCTAACACTAGTCTGGGAAGCTCTCCAGGATGTGACACTAATAATATTGGAAGTAGCTGCATTAGTATCACTTGGTCTATCGTTTTACAAACCCGCCGATGAAGATGCTCGTAAGTAGAATTAAATTACAGTGTATTTATCCTGTACGAGTTACTTTTTATAATAAGAAATAAGAAATTTGAAATCAACAATCAAAAGATTTCCCACACTTAAAAACATTTTTTTTTCCTATAGCTCTTCTTGAAGAGGAAGAAGATCACTATGGCTGGATAGAAGGCTTAGCTATTCTTATTTCGGTTATTGTGGTTGTGTTGGTAACAGCATTCAATGACTACTCGAAAGAACGACAGTTTCGTGGCTTACAAAATCGTATCGAAGGCGAACATAAATTCTCTGTTATACGAGGCGGTCAAGTGTGCCAAATATCTGTTGGTGACATTGTTGTGGGGGATATCTGTCAGGTTAAATATGGCGATCTTTTACCGGCTGATGGTGTTCTTATTCAGAGTAACGATTTAAAAGTAAGTTTACTATCTCATGTTTATAGCACCTTCATATTCGGGCATCAACACTAATATTTCTTATTGTATTGACTTATATTTTATATTAATAATACATAGGTTGACGAATCATCGTTAACTGGTGAATCCGATCATGTTAAGAAAGGACCAGATACGGACCCAATGGTATTATCCGGCACCCATATTATGGAGGGTAGTGGTAAAATGGTCGTCACCGCTGTAGGTGTTAATTCACAAGCGGGTATCATTTTCACCTTATTGGGTGCCGCGGTCGATCAACAGGAAGCTGAAATCAAAAAGATGAAAAAAGGTGAGCAATCGCACTTATATTTTATGTACCATTCCTTATTTAAAAAAAACTTAATCTTTCGTCTTTAAAAAACATTGAATGATAGTTATCAAAAGTTAATTTTAGAAATAATTAGAAAAGAGACCTACGTGGAAAAACGCAACATTTTCGTTTCAGTTTGGTTTTATAATGTGTTTCGTATTTTTGAATGTGTTGTTCCCTTCGAATGCGGTCTTTTTATCATCATAGAGCAAAGAGATTAAATTTAAAAACATATTTTCCCTATTTTGAATGTAGCTTGTAAATATTTTGTTTTTGTATACTGGGTTCACAGTCCGTTGGCGCGACGGTAAGTCTTTTATTTTCCCCCTTCGTGTTAAACATAACATTTCCTTTGATTATAAGTGATACATTTAGGTAAATATTTTGCGTTTCGTTTTTAGAAAATGCAAGACTAAAACTCGCCACTGTTCGCTGAATTATCTTCAACACTAAATCTCAATGTATAAAACAGTCAGTATTTTCTTGTTTATGCATAACGCTTTTTCATTTCAATATTTGAATAACTGTCTAACAAATTATGACAAAAACAGATTGAAAACAGTTACTGTAACTTTGTAGAGTTTCTAAAGAAATGAATGCTGCGGTTTGAATGTCTGTTTCCTGTCTATTTCGTGCATTCTTTTTCTCATACATTTTTAAATATGCAGTAAGAAAATACTCAATAAACAAGTATTTTTTTGCGTTTGTCTCATTTTAGTCAGGGCTGAGCCAAAACTTTTGGTTTTCCAAGTGCAACCCAAATACAGGGTTATTCATTTCGTGGTGTCATTTGAAGTGTCATAATATTAGTTGCATTGTTGCCATTTACGATAATGGATCGCTTAACAATCGAACAACTCGATATGGTCGAATGATTCCCGATTTTGTTTGTCCGGCGATCGAAGGTCATGATTTGTACGATATGTGGTTCCAACAAGATGGGCCAACACAAGATACAAGATACATAACACGACTAATTATGGCTTCATTGCTTGATAAATTTCCTGGTCGCGAAATTTCACGGTTTGGTTCGATTTTTTTCTTTGGGACTACCCAAAAGACCGTGCTTACGCAAATAATCCCCGAAGTCTAGACGCATTAAAAACCAAGTTATGGCCGAGATACAAAAGTGGTTAAAAATTACCTCAAAAGAATCTTCCCGAGGCAGCCATTTTAATGATATTGATAATTGAACAACTTCTTTAAGAAATATTGTACGAACAAAAGATGAAACAATTATGTTGCAGATTTGTGTCTGTTCGTTGAATTTTAAAACCTTCTAAACACAGCATCACGTTGTGATATACCCCTAGGTTACAAGATTAATTAAACATGTTTTTGATTAGCCCGAGTAACAATTAGGAGTATAATTGTGTATTAAGTTGCCAAGCTCGATCCCATCTGTATTAATATATATTTCATTATATAACTGCCATAATAATTTAATAGTTATTTGTGAGTTCACTTGTAATATTTTAAATCTACACAATAATGTAGGTAGTCGTTATCTGCAAATGAATTCAATTATAATTATTATTAGTGTAGCTTTATGGTACAGGCGCATTACTTCGACACTATAATTATTGTTTCTATTGCAAAAAATAGAATTAACTCCGGTATTTTATTTTAGTTGAAATTTATTGCGCTTTTATATATTTTCTTTTTACATAAAATTTGGTTGCCTTACATTAATTCAAATACCCATACACTTTTTTCTCCACTTAATAAATATAATCAAAAATGGAAGATAAAAGATAAAATTTCATTTTACTTAAATTCGTGTGTATTCAAATTACTGTAGATTTTTCTTTTTAAATTTTGATCAATGTACTCTATTTAAATTGATATTATAATAAATTGTTAAAATAAAAACTATTTTATTTTCTCTTTCTTTCTTTGTGGAAATGATATGTATATATGTATATATAATATATATATATATGCCTGTATCCGAATACATATTTATATAATCAATTACAAAAAACAAACGAAACTGAATATTTCGTGTTGCATGATGTGATTGATCGCCCCCCTCCTCTTCATCCACACCACTCTTCACCATCAAAAACATGAAAATAAAACAATATACAATAAATAAATATTTATAAAACAATAAACAATTGATAATAAACACACAAAAAATCATTGGCAGAAGCTAAAAAGGCGAGGAAAAGCAAGAGTATAACAGGTGATTCCCTATATTTGTTTTTGTTTATTCATTTATGTCACTTATTTATGTTTTATTTTTTTTAATTAATTTGTTGGGTTTCATATTAGCTTTAGTGCTTAGTCTTTTCACATGATGTATTCCAATAATTTTTTTTTGTAACGCATGTATAACATACATACATAATTTTAGGATTATTTATAGTTTGTTCGGAGATAGTTTGCACTCGCGCTTTTTTTTTTTGCAAAATATTTATAAAGATAACTAAAGAAACCTTAAATTGTTTAAATAAATGTTTTGCGTACGGAGAGCAAAGAGAAACTAATATACCTTTGTGTCACTTACAACAATTATATATACATATAATAAAATATATTTAATTTATATTTGTCACAGTCTTTTTGGAGAATATTCGTAAAATAATTTATTTGTAATTCTTTTTTAACGCTTTCAAAGACGATGGTGCAACGCCAATCAGTAATAGTCATATGAGCTCACCAATGCCGGTGGATGTTGTTAAATCAGAATCTGATGATAATCATGTTCAACCAACGACCTCAAGTTCCGAAGGATCCGGTCACAAAAAGGAAAAATCTGTGCTTCAGGCTAAGCTTACCAAATTGGCAATCCAAATAGGTTACGCTGGGTCAACAATTGCTGTACTCACGGTTATCATCCTGATTATACAATTTTGTATAGAGACATTTGTCATACAAGGAAGACCATGGAAGAGCACATATGCCAACAATTTAGTAAAGCACTTGATTATTGGTGTTACCGTATTAGTAGTAGCTGTACCTGAAGGTCTGCCCTTAGCTGTTACATTGTCATTAGCTTATTCGGTTAAGGTGAGTGATATATAAAAAATATTATTTAAATAAAAAACAAAAAACTGTATATCTACTACCATACATTTATATATATTTTTAATTCGAATAAAAAGAAACTCGCAATGGGGACATTTTTCATATAAAATTATTTATTGCGACTAAACGATTATTAGTAAGGCCAATTGTAAGTTAGGACCTTCGCAAAAGTCTGACAAACTATCCTAGATAATTATACCATTTGTGCTCAATATTACATTCACCCTTTTAAAGCCTTTCAACAATGCAATCACTTAATTTCTCTTTCATTTGCTATTACAATATACCTATAGTGTATCAATATATTTATTTGTCTTGGTTTTTTCAATACAGTTAGCTAAAAATAACATAATAATTACTAGAAACTATAACTAATTAAAATAATATTTTCAGAAAATGATGAAAGATAATAACTTGGTACGACACTTAGACGCATGCGAGACAATGGGCAATGCCACTGCCATTTGTTCTGATAAGACTGGAACATTAACTACCAATCGTATGACCGTCGTTCAGTCATACATATGTGAAAAGCTTTGTAAGGTGTTACCAAAATTTTCCGATCTACCGTCGAATGTTGGCAATTTAATTGTCCAAGGTATCTCAGTAAATTCAGCGTATACTTCAAATATTTTGGTAAAATATTATTTAATCGAATATTTCTAAAGTTTAATACTTATTTTTGTTTTTAGCCTGGAGCCAATCCTGGGGATTTACCGATGCAAGTTGGTAATAAAACTGAATGTTCCCTATTAGGATTCGTACAAGCGCTAGGTTGTAAATATCAAACAGTCCGAGACGAAATAACTGAAGACAAGTTCACTCGTGTATATACATTCAACTCGGTGCGCAAATCAATGAGTACAGTAATTCCAAGAGCGAACGGTGGCTTTAGGTTATATACAAAAGGCGCCTCCGAAATTGTACTTAAAAAGTATGTTGCAGACTTGTACTAGATGGGGTTTTTTTTAAATATTTTTTTTATGTTTGTTCTCACTAGGTGTTCTTTTATATACGGTCACGATGGCGTTTTAGAAAAATTCACACGAGACATGCAAGATCGGCTAATACGTGAGGTTATTGAGCCAATGGCTTGCGATGGACTACGTACCATATCGATTGCATACAGAGATTTCGTTCCCGGTAAAGCGGCAATAAACGAAGTACATATCGATAATGAGCCGAACTGGGATGATGAGGAGAATATTGCCAGCAATCTGACGTGTCTATGCGTTGTTGGAATTGAAGATCCTGTCCGTCCTGAGGTACCCGACGCGATCCGCAAATGCCAAAGAGCTGGAATTACGGTGCGTATGGTTACTGGTGATAACATAAATACAGCGCGATCGATTGCTAGTAAATGTGGCATTCTCCGACCAAATGAAGAGTTCCTTATTCTTGAGGGTAAAGAATTCAATAGACGTATTCGAGATACAAATGGTGATGTAAGTATTTATTTTCGATTTTGTCCAATTAATGTTGAATATAGCAGTTAATTATATTTTTTTACAGATTCAGCAACATCTTATCGACAAAGTATGGCCAAAGCTGCGTGTACTCGCTAGATCTTCGCCAACAGATAAATATACACTGGTAAAAGGTTTGTATTTGGCTATCTTTAAGAAATACAAATTTTTTAATCTACATTTAATTTTTATTTATTGTAGGTATAATTGACAGTTCAGTCAGTGAGAATCGTGAAGTTGTGGCCGTTACTGGTGATGGTACAAATGATGGGCCTGCGTTAAAGAAGGCCGATGTTGGTTTTGCAATGGGTATTGCTGGCACAGACGTTGCTAAAGAAGCTTCCGATATTATCCTCACCGATGACAACTTTAGCAGTATTGTTAAGGCTGTTATGTGGGGACGTAATGTTTACGATTCGATTGCGAAATTCTTACAATTTCAATTGACAGTCAATGTTGTGGCTGTAATTGTTGCATTTATTGGTGCATGTGTTGTACAAGATTCACCACTTAAAGTAAGAAGAATTTAACAAAACACTTCAACTGTATTTTTATAGCATTTGTTTCTTTTTCAAGGCCGTTCAAATGCTTTGGGTTAATTTAATTATGGATACACTTGCATCATTAGCATTAGCTACTGAACTTCCAACGCCTGATTTACTACTTCGTAAACCATACGGTCGAACGAAACCACTTATTTCACGCACAATGATGAAAAATATATTGGGCCAAGCTATCTACCAATTAACCGTTATCTTTATTCTTTTGTCGGCTATCGGTAAGTGTAACACATATTTTGTTTGCCCTAACTTTAAGTTACTTTCGAATTTGCACTGGAATTAAAGTATTTGTGCTCGATAGTTGAGGCATTCACTACAGGTTTTCAATCACTGTCAGCTCCTTACTTTCCATATAAGGAATAACAATACATGTCATACGTTTATTAAAACCTTGACAACATCAATTGAAAATAGAGGCTTGCATACACGTTGTATACTGGCAGGTGTTTTCTAGGTTCTATATGTAGTCCCACACAAGCACAGTACCTCCAATGATCTTCCCATAGCGGAAATCTGTCCGTATTCTGAATCTGATTACTGTTTGTCTATTTAATCAAAATCTTTTTTTCGTTATAGGTGATTGGGTACTCGATATCGAATCCGGACGTTATCAAGAACTAGGAGCTGGGCCAACACAACATTTTACTATTATTTTCAATACGTTTGTTATGATGACATTATTTAATGAGATCAATGCTAGAAAAATCCATGGTCAAAGGAATGTTATAGAAGGTCTCTTCACAAATCCTATTTTTTATACAATATGGATATTCACAGCCATTTCACAGGTAGGTGCTCGCAACTATTTGCATTTATGCTCAAACATCTTTTCTTTTAACGGAGTATATGCATATATGCACCAATAAAACACTCTTTATTTGCTTTTAGGTTGTCATTGTCCAATACGGTAAAATGGCTTTTTCCACAAAAGCTCTCTCACTAGACCAATGGCTATGGTGCATATTCTTTGGTATTGGAACATTAGTCTGGGGACAATTAATCACTACAGTGCCTACAAGAAAATTACCTAAAATATTATCGTAAGTAAATTCAGAGAGACAAGTCAACAAACCGATTTTATTCTTTGTCTGTGCCTCATAATTTTTTTTATCACATTACACAACTTGTAAGCAAACAGCTTTTAAAGTACAATATACTCGTTTAAACATTTACCTAAGATGAATACAACCAAGAAGGAAATTATCACAAAAAAAGCAAACAAAACAATTATGCACAAGAAATATTAATAACAGTAAAATGATAAATTAATTAGAGAATTTTGAATTAAATAACGTTGAATTCAATTAGAGACAAAAATAATAAAACTTATGCCTATACGATACAGTATTATATTTTTGGATTTGACTCTGATTTCATTCAAGTTTTTTTTATATGTAGTAATTAATTGCTACTAAACATACACAGTATTATTTTGAAATGTTCGGTTTATAATCTTTTATATTACTTAAATAAGCTATTATCTTTAATCATGAATGAGTGCTAAGTTGTCTTGTTTCCCCTTGTTTTGAATATTTGTGTTTTGGTTTCATTAATAATGACTCTTTAATAATATATTTTAGTATGAAAGTTTCAATATTCAACAGCTAAAAAAATAGTAATACACATTTAAGGTTAAATTTTAACTTTAGCACAAATTTATCAAATGTACCAATTGTTTGACACAACAATTGTTGGACATTTAAATTAAATTCTTAGTATTTGACTTGTTCGCTGTGATTTGATTAGCTCAATTGTAGTCAATAATTAAAGTATGAAATGAAGAAATATCATAATATATTAACAGTTGTGATGAGATGACAAAAAATAAATGAATCGTTTGTTTTTGAAATTGTAAGTTATTTATTGATTAAA
This sequence comes from Cheilosia vernalis, assembly GCA_949126925.1. Classification (NCBI taxonomy): domain Eukaryota; kingdom Metazoa; phylum Arthropoda; class Insecta; order Diptera; family Syrphidae; genus Cheilosia; species Cheilosia vernalis. The sequence goes on along the minus strand of OX421363.1, from coordinate 20,256,957 downwards.
CTGGTTGTTAAAATATCAAAGAAAGAAATGAAAGAAAATATGAAAATTTATTAAAAAACAAATAACAAAAATGCCAAATTTTATTTAACAACAAAAAGAAATATTTATACTATTGATAATAATTACTTTCACAAACTGTAGTGCACACGCGTTTTTTTTTTTTTAAAAAAGCTTGGCGTGAATGGTGGTGGTTCATATTTAAGTTGAACTCTATACTTCTGCATCTTTTTTTACAATATTATTAATAACGATCAATGCATACTCTTGTTCTTCGAATTTACGTGGAACCTTGACGTAATTTTATATATTTATCTGACTCTTAAATAGTCCGAATCTTTCATTTTACCACAGCTGCAAACAGTACATTTTGTAAGCAATATAATAACTCAATGACTTTGGTGAGGACCTTCTTATACCCTTTAAAAATAAAAGTGTCTCTTATATCATTTTTGATAAGATCTAAATAAGAATATTTGTGTGTACACGCAGTTCCCTCCTTCATACATAATTATGTAGTATGTATATTACACTGATTATGTTAAAATTTTAAAATACATAAGCAATTTCTACAATTTTCGAAGAAGAGGATTTGGCTTATAATTTTAACCCGTTGTTAATTGCTACAATCACAACATTAATATACATATTTTGTTATGTAATCATACACTTTGTTGTCGGCACTCTTTCACTGTCTGTTACCAGGCAGAACAATATAGCCAGCTTCGATTTTCAGTTATAACTTCTTCAAATCACACAATCGCAAACTTCTATAAGGCCAAAGCTCGTTTAAATGCGTGTGAGTTATGCAATTTAATCGTGATTTTCCCTGGATACGACTTGGTTATAATATAAAAGTGATTTTTAGACTAATCGGATGAAGTTTTTTTTTTGCGTAACTTGTTATGAGCGTTGGTTTTTAATTCAGCTTTCTATAGTTGTCTGAAAGTTTTTGGTCGTACTATTGAAACCTCCACTTGGATAGCAAAAAGTGAACATAGATAATTTACAATTTTTAAAGAGGGCTTAAACAGTATGTCGAACTGGGTATGTACCATTACATTAAATGTTATGTGATGTATGAAAAAACTGTTCAATCGAAACACCAAAATTCAAAATTTCATAAAAAATACCTACAACTGTAAAACAATTTATTATTACAAATTATTTTGTTGTCTATTTTTATTTTTCTATATATATTATTATTTCATTGATGTACAAATACATACTTTGTTCGATGATAAAAAAAAACTTGCTAGCTCTTGCGCTCGCTAAATCTGACTAATACATTTGTAATCGTATAACTATACTCTTTTTTAGCTATACATATAAAACATAACTATTGTAATTAATTGGAATATCTAATTGATAGAAATGTCACCTCTGTTCGAAAACAAAGAGAACTGTTCCATATAAGTGAATATACTGTTCTATATGTCTGCATGTTCTGTTAAGCACAAAATTATCAATTTGTTTATTAACCCCTTTACTAAAATCGCAAGAGTGTACAAAAAAGTTTTGTTCAACATTAAACTAAAACAAAAAAAAAAAAATACGACACATAATATACAAAATAATTTAAAATTTACTAATATCATACATTTTTTTTTTTTTATATTTATTGTATAGCTGGGGTCGTGGTCACCCTGAAGAATATACGGAAGCGATGAATTTAGGTGAGGAACGTTTCGATTCAATTGATTCGGACAAAAAACCGAGAGCTGGTCAAATTCTTTGGATTCGAGGCTTAACACGTTTACAGACACAAGTAAGTTTTTATGTGTTTCAGTTCGATTTGTTATTTATTTATATATAAAAAATTAGAAACCATATTTTTAATTCTAATGCGATAAAGAAAACTAAGCGGGGGTATTGATTTAAAGATAAAATAATATAAGTAAACAAGAAAAATATAATTTTTGTGGTTAGTAAAAAGCGAATATGCGATACGTTTAAAAGTTTCCGAACGGGTTGTAAGTTGTAGGAAATGTTGCCTGGATGATATTCTCTATGCTTGGGGAAGTTTGTCAATGTCCATGGGGCACTATGATTATGTTGCCCAAGCTAAATTAAAAAAATAATTTAAAGAATTAACTTTTTTACGGTTCATTTATAACGGTTATTTTTTTACGTATTTTAATATCTTTTGTTTTACACATTGACTTAGTTTGGTACATAAATCCTTTTAAAACAAACTCTCTAACAGCACAGGGAAGGACCAAAAATGACTCGATTAAAATAAGTTCTACTAAATTTTAATTTCCAAATACAGATTAAATCAAAACCTATGCATAATTACTATCTAGGTTTAGTTTTAATGGATCAATTAAGTTCATTTATTACTTAAGTTTTCCAACTACAAATGCTTTAATGTATTCCTATTATTACTCAATAATATACATACATGTAACCCATTTCTAAATATTGTGACCCCTTATTGTTCGGCCGGTAAAACAAAAGCTCAATAAATAATATGAATTATTGTGCTGTTATGAGAAAAACACATTTTCAATAGATAGTCCCAACCGCAGAACTCGAAATCTTATTTAAGTTATTATTTTTATTTCGTTTTTGTTTGTCTGTGTTTTAGTCATATAGTCGCACAATACATAATGATATTATGAATTAAAAGCATTAAATTTTCTGTAAGGGTATTTAAAACCATAACATAAGCTAAAAGATTGCTTAGCAAATACAGATAGCATAATGGTTGCCTACTACATTCACATCCGATCAACACTTTCATATTCCCCTTATTTATTATTATTATTTTATTTATATTTTCACATCCGCATTATTTATATATATATATACTACTTTTGTAGGTACTATGCATATTAATGTACCATAGTATAATTTTGCGCATTAAGCGAATAAATTTGCCTCAGAGTATTTTTTACAGCCACACAAAACAAACACTGTATACCTTTAACGTTATATAAAAATTATTTAAAACTCTACTGCGTTTTTATTATTACGGCATAGAGAAAAAACGAGAAAGGGAGCTATCAATGATACGTACTTCAGTTTTCAATTTTTTCAACCACATCTATTTATTTCTTGCCATTAACATTTTTTCTTTATGCAATTAGTATTTTATATTTGCTACAATCTCTACCTACTCTATATTTTTCTGTTCATATACTTTTTAGTAAAAAACAAATTTGAAAACTATTCTTAACGAACGATTTTGACGGATTTCACCAAGAATTTACTAGTTAAAATAATTGCATATATATATATATATTTGTATCCCATTTGAAATAGTTTTTTTTTTAAATAATTAATCGTCTTTAAGGATGAGAATACAATATAAAAAAATATGAGATTGAGCTTGAGAGTAAATTTTTTTTTTATAAGGAAGGTTTAACAGTTCTTCTTTCCGATATTAAGTTCCTTTTTATATTCAAAGACTGGCTACAGTTACAAATACTAGTTATAATAAATTTATAATTATTTTGTAAGTAAGAATAGGTGCATGTATTTCGATTTAAAATTTTTGTTGATATATAAGTAAAAATTATAATATTGCTTTGTGACCATTTTCTTCTTATGAGAATGTTTAATTATTATCTCATGCAAACACACAGTTATCTATGCAAAATTAAATAATTGTAAAAACATTTTTCTTCTTTAAATACATATAAAATTTAATTTTTTTCATTGTGTAGAAAAAACATTTATGCGCGTTTGCTAAAACAAAATTATCAAAATAAACTTTACATGTTGTAAATAGCATTGTCAAGAAAAAAAAAGTAGATAGTATAATGGGGATCATTTTAAGACTATCATTTACATTGTATTCGACTTTTTCAACTTATAGTTGTGGAGTGTAACATGACCAGGCCAAAACTCTCCTTCCAAGTGGCATGTACACTTTATTGTAGTGGCAAATTTATAGCCTTTCTACACCTTTCTTAGCAACAACTCATGTTGCTCTGACCCCTTTTATGTCTTTAAATTTGTTATTGAAATTATAACATTCATTTCTAATTGAATTTTTTACGTAATAATTTATTTATATGAAATATTTCATAACAGTGTGTATTTGCATTGTGGACCTCGTTCCAATTCCAAAGCTAATTGAAACCAATTGTAGGCTTTGCAGTTTTGCAGTATCTTAAACATACAGATTTGTTAATGGTTTTTGTGATTGCATGAGTAGAAAACTATTCTTATGTTACATTTTAGTAAAATTTACATGATTTTCTAATTATTGCGTATTTAATTTATATCAATTGACCTATTAGTTTATTGAACACTTTTCTCACCAAAGTACAGTAAGCGACATATATTTTCTTGTATATCTGGACTATCAGCTGGATTAAACGTTTTCGTTTATTCCGCTCGTTGAAAGCAGTAAACTGAAAGAGTCATGGACACATCGCCGAAAGATGTCAACATGAACTCCTACTGTCAAGTCACTTCTACTTGGGACAAATACCTAATGTGAATGTGAAGAATAGTGTACGATACGTTTTTGTATTATATTGCTAAAGATTTTACTCTACGTTATTTTGCTGAGATAGGTGCTCAATAAAACACCAGTAATGATAAGGTGTGGGTCGCACTCCAAAAACATAGAAAAACCAATAAAACCTTGCCGCTGTAACAAAATATTTGACAACAGGAAACTGGTTGCTACTCCTACAAAAGTGTTGAATCCAGTGTGAGTAAAGGTTAATTTGGTAAATCTCGCCTCAATAAGTAGCGCTTTAAATATATCGTCTAACGAGACCTCTATAATTTGTGCTTATTTTGTCGTATGAATAAAACTAGCATTTGCTTTGAGCAAAAGGTTCTAGCAAAGTAAAAGCCCTTAGCAATTGCTTTGAATCGGTATGAATCAAAATCTACTCTGCTAAAGTAAGTTTGAAATCCCGAACATAGCATTTACTTCGCTGTACGTGTACTTGCCTTGCAGTTCCTGTCAAACCTGACAAGTAAATTTGAATTTTTGATTTCTTCTTTAGATTGTTACGACTTTTGTGGAAATTGAATCTAAGAAAAAAAAAATCAGAAATATAAATACAATTTATAGCTTCAATTGCATGGAAAAATGATTTTTGTTTGCCAAATAGCTTGTTGATGCTTCATTTCTTCTTCAGGTGTCGGGAACTGTGTCCGATATTGTTGAACATATTTTTTTGGTAACACACTAGACATTTAGTTGAAGAAGAACTATGAATTACTGAGAGGTTTTTTAACTGTCGACCTAGAAGCACGGATCTCCGCTATATACCTTACAAAGTATTCTGTCAAAATATTTCTACCTGAAAGAAATATTAGCCAAATAGTCCCCAGTCCAATCTTCGCTTAAAACGAAACAATGACTGGTTTTTCCGTAGGCTTTCCTGTACAAACAGAATTAAACTTATATATTCACAATTCTTAGATTGTTTTATGTTAAAAATGTGCGTACAAATTTAACAAAACGTCTGAGTCAACTAAGGCCCATTTTATTCACTCGAAGTTGAGCACAACTTGGGGATTTTTATATGGGAAACTTCCCAAGTTGTGTTCAACTTCGAGTGAATAAAATGGGCCTAAATAGCAGACTCTACCGATCTTTTCGAACATGTCAAAAGTTGAAACTAACTCTTCGCTTCGATTTTGAAATTTCTTTTGAGTAAAAGCAAGTGCTACGTTTTATTTATATAACCCGTTATGTACCACGCAACCACATTATCTTGTCTATTTGTTTTTTAAATCAAAACGGATTGACGAAATTACGAAAAAAAAATGACAATATATATGAAAATCTGGTCTTCTAGGTGGTGGATAGCTACTATTTGCTATAAATATAGTTTACTTAAATGTCAATACATAAAATTTCAAAACAAAGCACAAATCTATACTAAAATATTCTTTTGTATGCAGTAGGAAAATGACGAATAGAAACAAAAGTAAATTTCGAGCAAGAAATCACATTCAGTGCATTCGTATATTTGTATTAAATTTTCATTATTTTTTTTTTTTTCATTTTTCTAAGTTTGTTTTCTTACTTTTGTATACTTTCTATTTCATTTTTATTTTTACACTTAATTTTTCAAAAATATAACTTGTTCCTAAAGCAAAGCCTTAAAGAATTTCTTCAGCTAAAAATATGAAAAAAAAAAAACTTTATTTTACAAAATTCAATTACAATAGTAACCAAAATTTTCCCACAATTGTGTAAAAAACAATTTTTTACTTTTTCTTAAAGTTATTTACTTTTTTATATTTATATTCAATATTTGTTGTTAATTTCTTAAATCAGCCGGCGGAACCAATGCGAGAGACTGAAGTGTAATATGGGGCAGCTATACATTGAAAAATATATTAGTTAAATCAAAAAAACTCAGTTATTTAACAAGAAAGATAAACTCCAATAGAAAGGAAACAATATAAAAAAAAATAATAAACTGAAACAACATAATAAAAAAGACGTCAGTAATAATATTTAACAGTTTTGTAGAAACAAAATAACACTCAAGTGAAAAAGAAATAAAATGATAATAATAATAAATTAATACAACTTAAAGAAATTTTTTAATAGATTAGTAAAACGGTGTTTTAAATGCAATAATACAAAAATACATTTCCACGCGCATATATACATATCTAGATTTTTATTTTACTTTATTAGTTTTTTTGTCTTATTTGATAATGAATGTGTGTATATGCCTGTGTAGTTAACAAAGCTGATAATGGATAATAGTATTTTAAAATTGAATATATATTTAAAGGATGAAACATATTATATACTTTTATTACACAAAGCGGCTATATTTAAATATCTAACGTTCTAAAATAACGCTAAAAAGAAGAGAAAAATCGGAAAGAATCGCAAGTAAAAGAGTAGCAATCGATTCTAAAAAGTTTTAAACGCGATTTAAGCATACCATTTATAAGAAATTGCGAATTACCGTTATTATATCGAAATTTGTATCTGTTGATTTTAAAATTGTTAAATCTTAAAGAAGAACAATAAATTCGGTACATCTACAGAGCGAAGAGAAAAAAAAGAAAATAGTGTAAATTAAAAAAAAGTAAAAGAAGGAAAAGTGTACTTCCTCCAAGCACATACTGTTTACTCTTACAATTTTGATTTCTACTATTTCTGCCAGTACTTCTCCTATCAAAATAAGAACTACACTACGACTGCATCACTTAACATAAAAGTAGTAAAATGAAAGACTTGATCTAAAAAATCGTTATCCAAAGTACGTAGGCTTTACTTCTACCAATTTATTATTTTTTTTTTAGTTTATTACAAATGAAAACCTATACAAAAACATTTAAAAGTCATATGCGGATTGTTTAGGTGACCTTTGTTACTGAATTCGATTAAAATGTTCGTCCCCCTTTTTTATTTTATTATTTATATGTATATATAGATATATATATATATATATCTATAAAATATTTTTCAGTTTAATTTTGTTTCAACACAACAAAAAAAAATGTTTGTGATTTAAATTTTAATGCAAAAATATTTTAGTACTAGTGATAAGTGTTTAACAAAACGAAAACATATTGTATGTTGTTTTAGTGAGAAATAGTAAACAAAAATTGAAATACAACTAGTTTGTAGAGTTTTCTTTGGTTGTTTTTATTAACATAGTGACAACTTCAATAAATAGATACTGGCATATCGTCCCTCAGATCCAAAATACAGTAACCCTTTTTTTTTTAGAATACCATTGTCTTATACGAGTTATTTTGTCTTTTTCCACCCAAGTATATTTATGTGCTTTGTGTGATATATTCAGTAAAATATTTTTTTAACCTACCCTAGTGTTAACACACCCCACCAACCGAAACAGACGTAGTCTCACGATAATAAATTATTTTTTTATGTTATGTTCAATTTTCTTCGTTGTTAGTTATATTTTTGTTGCTTGGGACTGCAGTACTTAAGTTAAGTTAAACGGTTTTAAAGTAAGTTCATATGAAAAAGAAATCCCCCATTGGGTTAAATAGCAAAGAACTGTAACCTTTACTAGCGTATGGTAAAATGTACTATATTTTCATTTATTTCAAACCTAACTCTTCCATTTGAAATTCAAATTAAAAAAATCCAAGAACAAAGCTGCAATTAATCGGAATAAAACCTTTATTTATATAAATAATATCTTATACGTAAACTTTCACTCATTCTCATATTTTCGTTGGATATGTTCAAAAAAATACTTTTTTGTTGTGTTCAAAATCCATCTCGAAATTGTCTGCTTAACATACATAGTGTATTTCATTGGTGTATATATTCTAGTATCTTAGAGTTGGTAGAGTTTTTTTGTGTAAGTCTTTCGTCAGAATTCACTTCTTTTTTTTGCCGTCTCTATATCTCCACCTAAGTACTTGCTCTCCCTTTTTTTGTATAAATAGAATAGTGAGCCGTACATATTTTCTTACACTAAATTGTTTTCATCTAATAGTTGGAAATAGTTCACAATAGTATTTTTTAAACAATATTTTGTGCCACATTATTATATATATAAAATATTATGCGTGCTACTTTCTCTATCTTAATCATCATCTGTTCTACCGTACATTTAGTTTGTTAAGCAATTTTCAACTTTTCTTTTTTTAAAGGATTTTGACAATGACTATCACCGAAAAAAAAACTAATGATTTATACTTATTTCAAATGATCTACTATTACATTTTATTTTTAATAAAAATGTGTGAGCTTGTTGCCTTTGTCAATGGATATGATATTCGCAAAGCGTAATTTCTGTCTACTAATTGCTATTTGTCGCAATCTATTTGACAGATCTAATGTATAAACCCCTTACATTGGTGTATGGGATGATGGTTTATAAAAAAAGATTTCCCTGGAATAAATACGCTCTTTTATTGCATCGAGTTTTATACACCAAACTTCATAATATATTATTTTTCTTTCAAAGTTTCATTCATGATACGTTTATAACGCAGTTTCATTTTCTGTTAGTACCTATATGATATGGTAAATAAAAACACAATAATGTTCATTCGTTACATTTAAAACTTCATTGCTAAAGGTAAACACGTATACAGCGCGTTGGCTATTGACAAATGACACATTCGAATACAGTTAATAAACGCATCGTTATATTAAACAAATCTTTACAGATTTTGTGGCACAAAACTCGTTATTTATATTTACATATTCTAAGCAAGTTTATAATACACATTCTCACATGGTGGTATGATTTAATAAAAATTAAAACATTTATTTATTTCTCCTTGCCAAATATGATGCATAAGTATTAAAATAGTATAACAACATTTTATTTCTGTATGCAAAGACGAAAACATACAACTAAATTCATTTGAAAATAGTCGTTTCAAACAGTTTTGGTAGCATTGTCCTATTATGCCAGCTTTACAGCTTCAATTGTATTATCATTACAAATATTGAATTCTTAATATGGGTTAAGTACGGTTAAAAACAAAACTCATACCACTCATACTTTAGTAAAATAAAAATTCACATAAAATGCAAAATACTATTTTGGTAAGTTAAAAAAATATAAATTGTCAACAAAAAAATGCAACAAATTCGATTAAAGAAATTAACAAACATATTTATTGTTAAGAATACTTTCAACTAATAAAAGTGTTAAAAAATAATCTTCGGAAAAAAATTAAAATGGATTTCTGGTATGTTTAAAAAATCTTTACAGTTTGGTTTTAAATTAAATTTTTAAGTTTTGCATTTCGATTGTTCGTTTTCTTACGTTTCGTTTTTTATATCTACCATTTGTTTTATTGATATTTGCTTTTGTATAAACGCTTACTGCTGCCTTGCCATTTTGCGAACCCCTTTTTGGATATACATTTGCTTTATCATTTCTCTGCATAGAATCTTCCAACATTTATTATATTGTCAATATTTTCTTGTTCATGATAACTTAAATTGAATGTTTGGAAATCAAAAACTATTCATTTCTGGTGGTTTAATTATCTAATATATATTCTACAAAATTTATTTGTCCAAATAATAACTAATAACATTGAATATATCTAATAATTAAAGAAACTGTTTTCATTAATTAGCTGTTTCCAAGATTTTTATTTTCATTCTATAATTAAATCTTTTAAATATAAACTAGCTTCATTATAAGCTCACATAGAGGCAAACTATTTCGATTTTTTCAATTTACATTTACTAATCATAGTTATTTAGATTATTAATTTGTTATACCTACCTATCTGTACCTACCTATCTATATTTGACTCTGCAGTTTTTTTTTTATAGTTATTATTTTCAAAAACCAAGGCCAAATTGTTTAATTCTTGAACGTACAGCTCGCTCAAGTATGAGCCGATTCGACCCAGGTAAACTGTGATTATTATTTAAAAACACTATCCGGGGACAACCAAAAGCTCTCGTTTCTGTACAAACAAATTTAAAAGTTACGCGATAGAAATCATTATTTTAACTTGGTGCGGTTTTGTTCAAGTTTTGAAATTTTGTGATTTAGATAAATATGAATTGTAAATAACTTTGTACAGATATTGCGTGATCAGACTTTACTCTAGAGGCTTGTTAAATATGATCTTGAATGTTTTAATATTTTTAACTTGTAGCAGAAATCATAGTCCAAATAATGTGGTGTAAAAATATATTTCCTACCCAAAACCTCTTAGGATCTTTGCGCTTTAAACAAGACTATTTCTGTCAACCATATTATTAGACTTTGTAAGATAAAAGTATACTTAAGTAGGTACTCCCTGTCATTCGACAACATGCAGCAGTTTACTCCCTTATCTCATTGCATACTAAAGTGTCCCTTTGTGCATAAATAATCATAGCTGTTAATCGCAAATGCATCCGAAATATTAATTTTTTTTCTTATTAAATAAATATAAGTCTTTAAATTATATAAAGCAGCTGACTTCACAGTATTTTTTTTTTGTATATTGCTTATAAATTAAACATAAATTGTTTTGATTTTTAACCCTTTTTGTGTTTTTTTTTTTTTTTGTTTGATTTATAATATTGTTTTTTTTTTTTGTTTGTTGTCTTATTTTGTTTGTTTCAGTTACGCGTAATTCGTGCTTTTCGTTCAACATTGGAAGACTTAACGGAAAGACGTTCTGTGCATAGTCTGCACAGCCTACGTAGTCCTCGTACTGCAGTATCAGCTGGTGGATATCAACTGGTACAGTCCCCAGGATCAGCTAACTTTTATAACGCTGCTTTGATGTATACTGGTAGTGGACGTCAGCAAAATACTTTACAACCACCAACACAGCATCGACCAACACAGAATTTAGCAACTACGCCTACTACATCTGCTATTTTGTCAGAAATATCATTTATCGATGAAGATCCACAACAATTAGGTAGCAATAGAAATGGCACAACTAGTAGCAATCATAACAACAATCATAATAATCGTAGTGATCGTAATAGATCAGAGAGTCCGCAACAAGTTGAGACGAGAATTTAAAATTAAACATCAACAAACACTAGGACTATATAAAATGCTTGTTTACACATTTATTCGTTTTGACTGGTGTTTTTTTTTTTTGAGAACACAATGAAAACACTTTGGCTTTGAATATTATACATCGAGAAATAATATACACTTGCTTATTCTACCATTTATATTTGTTTTTATTTCATATTTATTTAATTTAATTCGTTTTTGTTTTCGATTCATTACATTTAAAACTGTATTTGAGGCGGAATTGAGAATGTTTTGCATTCCGATTAAATGTGTTTGTACTGAATTGGGGAAACACTGTAGGAAAATCACTAATTCAAATATCTTCCCAGTAAATCTTGCAAACAAAAGTCATTTGCGCATAAATTAACAATTTGCTTTTTCTGACAAATTCACAAAACACATTAAAACATTGCTTTAACTAAGTATCTTTTGATAATTTATTTGTGATTTTTCTACCTACATAAATATGCAGATGTACATAATTGCACCTCCACACTAATTTTTGGTATTTTGTTGTAGTGACTTAAGAAGCAATGTATTCTCAGAACAATAAAGTCCGTCGCATGCACATATAATGGGGTGTTACAAGTCATTTCTATAATTAAGTCGGCTACATTTGATTTTACACGGCAATAAAAATAATATGCCTTTCTTAGGTCATTTGTCACGTAACAAATCAATTAATGAAACATGTGCGTAATCTGCATAACCATAGTATTAAATTGATTCATCCGAAAGGTTATCAATTCGTACAAGTTGGTTGCAGTCTTGGTACAATATGCTGTCATAAAAGTAGTTGTAGCACGACAAAGTCCCAATATTACTTAGAACAAATTAATTTCGGTGAAAGGAAGAGTTCTCATTTTCAGTTGAAATATCAGATATTGAGTTACTTAAGCAGCATAGTATTAGTAACATAGCCGCAGTAATATATATGTATATAATATACGAAAACCCTTTTATTTATAAAGTAAACAGTGTCTTATAGCTGTAATTTATATAATTCTAAATATTATTTCTTAGGGAAATATATTTTTTTGATCCTCTGATAACGTATTAGATTCAATATTCTAATGAAACTTTTAAATGGAATCCACATAATGCAAGTATTTGGTTTAAAGTGCATCTTAGTATCAGTCATTACATGTGCTTACAATCTTATTAGTGTTTGCTGCAAACCTTATTTTGCACAATTATTTCGTAAGTGGAAACGCTTGTGGAAAACCAAAATGGTGCTTGATAATTTTCACAAATTTGACAGAACTATCGTCATATTCCTGTTTATCTTCCTCTTAATCTGTATCGACTTAAAAAAAAGTAGTACCAGCAAAAGTATTAGGATATTAAAAAGAATTTGTGTACTTATATGTAAAGAAAAATAACTAAGGTTCTTTAAAAAAAATAAATAAGGTTCTTTAAAAAAAAATATATAAATAATTTGTCTTTTTCTGTTACTTGTTTTATTCCTATGTTGCTACTTTTTGTTACATAAACATTATAAATGATATTCGAATTTATGTCCTTAAAATGAACTCAACTATTTATATATATAAAAAACTCGTTTTTTCAATAACATAAAAATATGTTAATTATATTAATAAAATTAATTAAGAATTGTAATTAAATACAATTTTTACCAATGTTTATTCTTTTATTCATTGTCTACCTCATTTAAGTAGAAAACAAACTAAAATTTTTAAATTGCTTAACATTATCTAAAATTGTTGTGAATCTTCAAATTATTTAATAAAAAACCAAATATATTATTTAAAAAAAAACACTAGTAATTTGTAACGAATTAACAATTACGAAATTATAAATTTGTCTTGATAAAAAATATTTTATTTCTCATCAATTTATTATAAAAAATAGACTTCGCTTAATGACGTTAAAACGTTAAAATATTTTCTTACAATTATTATTATATAGGTAAACGAAAAGAAAATACAATTCCAAAAAATCCATTTATACATTTGTGCGTCTTTACTTTCTAAATTTCTATTTGCCAATATTATGTCGGAATTAGCTCCTTACAACTAAAGCGTTATGTAAATATTTTTAAATAATATCACTTTTGAAATAGACTTATTTTTGTACTTGTTATTATAAATTTATATGATGATGTATGTACTTTCCGGATGTTAATCGAAATTGCTGCATTTTTTACAAACAAAATAATATAATTATAATAACATTAACATTATGTGAATTTTTGCTCTAACTTTGTTTTTATAAAGGTTTAAGATAATGTTAGTCTTGGAATTTGTGGGTTTACTAAGGCGATATGAAATTGAAAAACCCGCTGAAGTAAAATTGTCTTTTTACTTTTTGCCGCGGTAAAATTTTGAAAATTGACTTAGTTGCATCAAATAATATACCATTGATATTGCGCACGACTTCCAATTGTTTAGACGTTCCAACCTCTTAATTAACATATAATATGTGTCCCAAAATATAGTGTACATCTTACTAAAAATACATTTACGTTTTACTTAAAAGTTTATCTTTGCTTGGGTTTTAGATAGAATTCCCATATAGGGTATAGATTTTGTTAAAATGGTATTGACTGTTAATGATAAAATTTTTGGGTGCCATTCACATTTATCGGAAATAAAACAAGATGCTAAACTTATGCACACATGTTCGTATGATGATTAAATGCATGGACAGAAATTGTATATTGCTATACAAAAACCATTGAAGTAGAGATTTTACAAATATCAGCATCCCGGGAAAATCTTAAAGCTTCATATGATCGAAATTCACCAGCGAAAAACAAAGTGGACATAAAATAAGTATTGAAATCAAGAAAAGGACGATGCTTTCTCTTTACGAAAAATCGTAGCAAATGAAATTGTTTTCTTTCTTGCATTCTTAGAAACAGATTCTTGCAGATCCGGATATATATCTAGATTAACACATACTTACAATATAACTTAGAAAGCTGTTTTACATCATTCAGTCAAAATTTGTTTGATTCGCATGCGTTTCCAATATCCTTTTCAGTTGCATGCGTCACAAATCTGAAATCTGAAAAACATATTCAATAAAAAATAACAATATTACCTTTTATTCCACAAACATTTTCAAATGTTCACGAAACGCAAATGGAATCGCTCGCTCGAATGCATAAAATGTCCCCGATCTTGTTTATTTATTAATCCATGTTTTAATGCATTTTTTTTTTGTAGTGAGGTTTTGTATTTATATTTCTTACGATTCTTCAGTGCTTCCCATTGAAGATTATAATTGGTTTTTGGCAAGTGAATGAAAAATATTTAAATTAACAAATTGCGCATACCAATCCGTACATTATTTTTATAAAAACAATAAAAAATAATTACTGCTCTTAAATAATTCGGTATGTTCTTCCTTTCATAATTTTGTTTTCATTCTGTCCCTTTTTTAATTATTTTTATTTTCATTTCCATTTTTTAGTGTTTAACACAACCCGTACTTTATTCTCCCAGAGTAAGTTATGCTTTAGCTATTAGATTGTTATACCTGCCCTTAAATCATACAAATATAAATTAAGATCTGTAGAAAAATACGTCACATATATTTACATATATAATATTTTAAAACATGTACAATATATGTGTCACAGCCAAATCTAAACTTTAAGTGATAATTCCTTTTCATGTTTTTGATTTGGTTTTCTTTGTTACTGTCTTGTCTTAATTTTTCTTAACATCTTATTAATTAGTTTTTTTTTTTTTTTTGTATTGCATTTTGCGTAAATATATTTAGTAAAGGTACAAAAAGTATTTAAAGTAAAACCATTAAAGAAACGAAAAAAAACTCATCGAAGTCAGACAAAACAAATCCATTTCTCCAATATTTCTTTTACTTCTTTCCATTGAAGGTAATAGGTGGTGAATTGCAAGAGCGTTTGATTCCGGTACCCTACAGCAAGAGCTCAACTGATCAAGCTGTAAGCTTTCCTTCTTTCTTTCGTTTAAGTTGATCGTTAGTTTTTTTTTAGTTACTAAAAACGTCAATTATTATTATATAACATAGTAATGAAACAAGAGAATCGTATTTTTCATTTTGTTTTTCCTTACCCTCTAGTTTTTGATTGTGCTAACGTCTCTAAGTTTTCTTTCTTTTTGTGTTGTACTTTGACCTATTTCTTATATTACTTTCTTGTACCATTACCTCTACTCATGCGATACCAATTTTTACTTTAGAAACGCTATCGCTTAAATTCCATACCAATCTTGTTCTAAACATCGCTATTTCTTGTGCTTCTCTTTTACGTAGATACGGATAGATTATATGCATATTCATTAATGAAAAGTAGGAAGCCTCATACCTGCTAAAATATATATTCACTGGACAGAGATTTAAAAAAAAACTGTATCTTTATTATAATTCAGTATTCAGATCCAGAAGAATTATATCTCAACAAGTACCTATGTATTTGTGCACATTCATTACTCCTATACTCCAGGAAATTATTAGTGCTCAACAATTCAATTCAATTCCGAAATCCGAGATATCACGAGAGCGAGTGGAAATTTAGGACCTTTGTTTCTCATTAAGTATTAGACAGTAAACATTCTCCTCATTGCCAGGAATAATATTTTTTTCTATTCTGTGAACAGTTTAATTGTTGGCAAACAAAAGCTTTTAAAAGAAATAGCAAAAAAGTTGAAAAAGAGTTGTTATCTTTTAAGAAAATCCGTGGTACTTTTTAAAGGCATTTAAGATACAAGAAGCTAAAAATCCAAGCCGATTAAACCGAACCAAAGGATCTGGATTCAATAACTACAAAAGTACATGCGTATAAATTTTCATAGTCCATTTAGAAAGTGAGCTCACTTTAAAGATTAGGTTCCGCTGACTGGTACAAAAGAAAATTCAGTTAATACATAGGTTTTTCTATCTGTGCAGAATTCAAGAAGCAATCTGAATTACATTTCTTTATACTTTAGGTTTTAAACATAGCGTAAAATACCATTCAATGGACTTATGTACAAAAATAAAGTCTTATTTTCATGCAGAATGCGTGATGTCTAAGAAGCTCACTGAGATTTATCCTCGATTCCAAGCGTTATCTCCCCGTTTTCGGTTTTCTGTTTTCCGCTTGTGGCTAACTAGAGATCTTCGTTATCACTAATGAGTACTGTATTAGCAATAATTAAATATAAAATGTACGTACTGTTTACTTTTATACATTTTTGTATATATATGTACAAAAATACATCATCAACTGTTACCTTTTGTGTGGTAAATCGAAAGCTAATTAGAATATATGTTTTCCCAATAAAAAACAGTTTTAAAGATAATCCACAATGAATAAATTAATTTCATGAATTGATAATTATTATCGCCAATTCATTGCCCAACTTCATAGTATCGTCAGTTTCTAGTTTTTGAAGTTTGTCTCAATAATGTGTTACGAGAAGAAAGTTTCTTATGTCAGCAAAGTTTATTATCACAGTTCTTGTTTATTTCAATATTTATTAGTTTTGTTTTGCTCTGCACTTAATATGTATTGCTTGTTGCTGTATTTTCCTTTATATACTCGTTTTTTATATAGTTTTTTTAATTACTGAAGTACAGGACAAATAAATTTATTGGAAAAAAATCGTTATCTCTTGTTTTAGTTTGAGGAGAGCATTGTCTTTAAGTTAATGCTACTTTCATTTACCATCTCTAATTTCATGTGTAATTGCATTGATCTCATGTATCTGTCGATAAAAATAACCAATAGCGATAGTAAAAGCTTAAAATATCATTTGCTTCTGTATAATTTATATGTTTATACCTACTGACATACGAAAAATAAGGAAACGTGTGCTTACCAAAGAATCAAATGGCAAAATGTGTTTCCTATTACATCCAATGGAATCTATTCATCGATAATAAAATTCATTCAAAAAAGGAATTTTGCAATCGATGTATATATTTATATATATCAAATCTAATCTGAAAAAAAGTTTTAGTATTTACCTACATTTTATTTTGGTCTTACTTTGTCTGAATCCGATCTTTTTTGTCATTTCCGGCACCATTTATTGAGTTTTTAGTTAAATACTTTTATAAGCTATTACAAAAAATATATACTGTAGATACATATATATATATTTATGTATGTGTTTATTTATGTATGCGTGTGTACCAATGCGGCACCATTTGCACGTGCGTTTTTCTAGACACGACTTTTCAGTCGCAAAAAGTGCAACATATTACTTTCAGTGGGACAACGATAAATTCGTATATTCAAAATACTGTGTTTTACTCTTTGTAACTGAATATTCGTATGACTGCATTTGCCCCCTAGTCTTTTTAGAACGGGTAGAATGCTCTGCCAAGCTAAATATATTTGTTTATCTATATATCTTGTAAATATCATTAACAAATTTGCTTAATCGCTAGTGTGCCAACAAAATGTGTCTACTTATTGTAATTTCCCTAGACTGGTATTGCATCAATGCACTATTTACATACCGTCTACAGGATAGCGAATTCCAAACCGATCGTGTTAATTACCCTTTAAACCAAAGCCATACATCTTTTGCGATTTTTCAATCTTAGTCGAACTTCATATTTCCATAAATGACTTCAAAGGTCATACAGCGAATCGGACATTTAAATTTATCTCTATGTTTAAGAAGAAGTCATCTTATTTTATTATCGATTAGTTCGATTAGGGGTTGTTAACAATTTTTCTTAAAAGTTAGCCTCAGTGTACAAAATAACAACCAAAAATGTTAAGAAAGCTTATAAACGATGTTTAATATTGTTGACGTGACGCATGAGTCAATTCCCACATAAATAAACGTGGTTTGCTACCGATATCTATTGCATTAAAATTACGCTTAGAAACAATAGCCCTATTTTATTATCAGCCGTGATCTATATAGATCATCGATTTACATGCACTTACAACAACAGCATATGATCCTGCTTCTCATCGAGATCATGAACCATGATCTGAAAATTATTTCTACTATTGCTCGCAGCGCTGTTTGGCCCTGTTTGTTTCATTCTTGAATGTTGGTGTGCCTGTAAAAGATAGCCATACAGTCACGTTGCCAGACTAAAAAATTCAATACTCTTTATAGCACAAAAAATCAATAAGCATTTTTTTTACATCCAATAAATTTCCCGTCCTTGGAGATTTTGCTTTTTAATTCTGTAAAGGTATGACAAACCCAGCGAAATATTCCATAATTTTTTAAGTAAATGTTTAACACAAAATGTTTATGAAATGTGTCGCAGTTCGTAAATAATAATTGTTTCACAAGTTTTCCGGCAGTAAGGTGAGAGTTGTTTTTTGTTTTTACATAAAGTACAAATCAGGTACAAATGTCCAGAAAATCTCGGAATAATGAAAAATGTAAACTAGCAGGCTGCATAAATTTAAATTATTTTATAACTGCAACTGTTTTCGCCGAGTTTTTTGGACAAATAGGTTTAAATTTACGTGAAGTGACGATTTTATTTTAACAATCAAACGTATTTTGTGTGTGTGCAGAGAGAGAACTACGGTATTATTATGAAAATCATAATACTTTGTCTCAGAATTATTCCAATCTAAGCAGATCAGATGTGTAAACTGCGGTTTTCATTATATTTCGAACTGATTGTAAACACTTTAAATAAGTTCTTAAAAAACTCTCACCTTCAAAAATTAAAAATTATTAATTTGATTGATATGGAAACACCCCCGACAAGCAACTGAAAAGTCGTTGTACAGAATGTTTGCAATATGGCTGGTGGCATGGTCGTATTTTGAAAGCAACTGTTGCCACAACTCGTCTATGATCCGTATTGTTTTATTTTCGTGATCTGATTCGGATCAGATCACGCTGATAATAAAATACGGCTTATTAACCTTTAATTACAAAATTTTGGAGTTATTTACTCCTTAGAGCAGTCTCTTTTAGTATAATTTTTCAGTGATATAAGGTAAATCCAGCATTACAATAATAGTGCAACTTCAAAAGTCTCTATCTCAAATTTTCCCCGGATATCTGTCGATCTACATAGTTTCAGAACGATACTAAATATCTGTTCTGTTAAATGTCTATTCACCTTTATTTATGTTTTAGAAAATATGGCGTTTTTGTTTTAGTGTATCTTAAACCAAAAATCAAAAGTTCTGACACCCATCACCTATTAAATGAATTTGCATTAAACGACACCAATATTTTAAAGGATACTTACTAATAGGGAAATATTACCCGATATAAGCTTTTTTCAAAGGATTTGTATATTTCAGTATAATTTAATTTAAAATTCATTATTTAGGGACTAATCAGTAAGCATAAATGATTTTTTCCGACATTGTAAAAATCGTTATTCGGTCAATACATAGTCACCATTAGTGTGCAAAATAATAAAATATTCCAAAATTAATGCTTAAAATGATTTTCAGTAAAGCTCATTCTTTCGTTCTCTCGTTAGATGCCACCAACGAGCTTATTTCGATTAAATTTTCAGTAA
Organism: Cheilosia vernalis; assembly: GCA_949126925.1. Taxonomy (NCBI): domain Eukaryota; kingdom Metazoa; phylum Arthropoda; class Insecta; order Diptera; family Syrphidae; genus Cheilosia; species Cheilosia vernalis. The sequence continues at coordinate 20,237,077 of OX421363.1, read as the reverse complement.
CAAAATTCAATCTTATTCAACTAACACATTGCACATTTCAACTCTGAAAACAATGAAAGTTACAGCACTTACTGCATCAGGTAACTTATACAAAGGCCACTTATTAATGAGTCAGGATACAACCGAGAGACAGATATTTTGACAACATCAAATATAAGCATTAAGAAATTTAATTTCAATATTGATTTGGAATAGCCACGAATGGACAATTTGTTTTGCCCAATGGAAAAACAATCATCGTATACTTGTAGCATTCTTAAGAACAAGCAATATATTTGACGTATTAACATTTTCTCGTTTGTATGCTATTTTTGCTTGTGTTAAGTGTGGTTGGGATAATCAAAACGATAAAAAGCGAGTGCCGTAATTGGATTTTTTTTTTGTTTTTTCCTTATGTTGTGTCAAAACATTGCTAATTAACTAATATGGCAATATCAATTATTTATTAATTATAACCATCTTGAAATTTTAATAAATTAGATGGATTAAGTTTTCGCCCTACTTTATAGTTTTTAGTGAAATTACAAGAAACAAACGGACTGCAACTTTGGACATTTATTTATAATGAAATCGTTAAAAAAAATGTAATAACCCCTAAAACTGAAAACGTTTGTATGTATACTCAATACCTAAATCAATAGATCATAAACGGCATTATTTTTTTTTTTTTTCAAAAGTCCAGTATTCAAATAGTTAAGAACTGGTTACTCGTGTACCTACTCTAAATTACGCTTCCAATAGGATCGAGTCATAATCAGAAAACAAGACATGTTGTATAGAAGCTTAGGAATCTTTATTAGTTATAAAAGAAAATAATAATAATTTTTATTTTTTCACTGCTCAATTTAGTTGTTTTTCTCAATTTCTGCTATCTGTTTGTGGTTGACAAATGACCATTAATATGCTATTGAATACTTGTACTCTATGGTACATTTTAAATTCTTTAGGGTTATTGTAAGGTACTAGGGAAATTATAAAGTCGTAAATAAAATTAGATTGTGTTTCCAATTTGATGGGATGTGCAAATTGATTTAAAATGATTAGTAAAGATATTTAAAACAGAAAAAATTCTATCGAGGCATTATTTAAATTAATTATTTATCCTAATCCAAGCATGTATGACATCAAGCCATATTATCTACGATATTCTCTTTAAGGTTGTGTTTTTGAATGTGTGTAAAAGTTTCAAAACAGAATAATCTGTATTTGTTCTAACTGAGCACAATTACAAATGCAAACATTTTTTTGTAACAAACAATACATATCTACATTTAAATTACTTGCAGACTATAATTTGAAGAATGTTATTATTAATGTGCCGTTCAAACCACATGTGCATTTACATCTTTCTGCTGCGATCTTAATTTGTATTTATTTGTAATAAAATCACTCTGTTTTAGTTCAACTTTTTTTTTAAAATAAGAAACCGTCATAGGGCGACTAGATTTCTAATAAACAATTCTTCGGCTAAACTTATATAACCACTTCTGGACCTAAGCTTTTAAAATGATTAAGTTTCGCAGGTAAAGTTTGGATGACGGATGGATTTTAAAGATTATTATTGACATAATTTGTTTAACCTGTTAAATTAGAAAATTGAGTTTTTTTTTTAAATCAAGCGTATAAATAAACCGTCTCATCATGCACATACGCAGTCGTATATATAATGAAAATATATTTTAATGATTGCGTTTATATTATAATGCTGTTGTTATTCGAAAGCACTTGCTATTTCTTTAGAAAGTTTTTGTTGTGATTGCACTGATATTGCATAAAAATGAATTTAAGTTTAAAAAGGTGTTGCTTGCATTGCTCAGTGTGTGTGCGTGGCTTTTTTATTAATGTTTTTTTTTGCGAATTGTTATTCGTGTGTTTGCAAATATTATATTTTTCAAAGATAAAACATTTTTTATGTTTTACTTTGAATTATGACATGTAAATTTATCCGAGTTGTGAGTTACGTTTTGGTTTTACTGATTTTTTCCTACACATATATATATAATATGTATACTTTTTTTCCTAGTTTTAAGTAATTATTTTAACAAACAAAAACCATTTCAATTTAATCAACATATTTATTAATAATTTTTTTTCTTTTTTTTATTTTTCCTCTATACTCCATACATCCAAAACAACGTTTTTTATTGAAAAATGATTTTTTTATTTTTCTTTTATAATACATTTTAAAAACATGTTGCTAAAATGAAATCGAATTCTGTAACAAAAAAAAACACCCTCTCCAAACTATCCTTTCTTTTTCTCTGTTACTTTGGATATTACGAAAAAAAAAACTGAAAAAATAGATACGAGTGGTTAATGCATTTCGACAAGGAATCGATGCACGCTATGGTGAACATACGAACACATCTTTAGCTGAAGTTCTACGCAAACAAACTTCGCTAAGCAAACGTCTCTCTCAGACATCGTCCATTGAGTATGCGGACAATATTCCAGACGAACTGACGATACCAGAAATTGACGTCGAAAGATTATCATCTCATAGTCATACTGAAACAGCTGTTTAGATCTTTTAATATTTTTTTTCCTTATTTAATTAATTTATTTATTTCAATTTAACGTAAATAAAAACTGAATAAAGCAAATTTAAATTTGGTAAACCTACTGATATTGCAAACAACTAATAAGTATTTACTCCACAATATAAATATACGAAGAACATATAAACGCCCGAAAGTGCGTAAACATTTTTATATTAAAAAAGAAAGAGAAATAGTTATATATTGCCGTGCCTCCCAAACAAAAATGGGAGGGTAACTTCAAATACGTATATTCTGGAGTGAATATTCAAACAAATAATAATTGTACTAAGATTAAGTGGAGAAATACAAATGAAAACTACAGCAAAATTAATTTTCCAGAACTAAAAATATAAACACTCAGATACATATGTACATATATGTACATACTATAACCGGATTGAAGTTAAAAGAGCATTTTCAATAAATTCTTGAAGAGCCAACAATAAAAATAAAAAAAGGTGTTATACTTTTGAATACAATTTGAAATAAACACACACAATTGAATTCGAAAAAAAACTGTTTAAAAATCTTAAAATATAAGTTAAAAAAACCACTTACATAAATCTTAATAAAATAAAATGCATTAATTATATACATGAAACGTAAAAATGTGTGTAGGAGTAAATACATTAAGAAAACAAAATTACAATTCGTTCAAAACAAAAAAAAAAATAGTAACACTATTTAATTTAACAAATATTTTAAACAAACAAAATTATGTAAAAACTTAAATAAACTTTTAAAAATGCTTTAAAGAGCTGTTATACGATAACACAAAATATTTAAATTAACATTTAAAAACATCATTTAAAAAATAAACTATTAATTCAAACACATGAAACCATTAATTGTATCGATAAAACTTTAAAAATTGTACTTAGTTATTTATGAAATGTCCCATCCCCCAATTTGAATTATAAATTTTAAAAGTGAATTAATGATTATTTAACAGCTTACAATAAAACCCTAACTCAAGTTTTAAGTCAAATATTAACAAATTGTTATACATATTAGAAAAGAGAGACTATAACAGATGGTAAAATTAAAAAAATTTCAAGCTTTACACATGACAATGTACTTTTTATAATTAAGTTTTATTTAAATTATATGCTTTTACTAAATAATTTATTTTTTCTTTTAATTAGTGCTACATTTTTTATTTATAATATAAATAACAATTCTGAAGCCGCTGTTGAGTTTTTCTTTCTTCAACAGAATAGCCGCATAATTATTTGTTTACAGAATGTATTCTTGGAAAAAATAGCAATGAATAAAACACTGTTTTATTATACTCAGCTCTTATGAAATAAATTGAGATTGCTAGTGTTTTTAACAATTTTGAATTTATTTTATTTGGTTTAAATAATTTTGTTTGTTATTTTCGTGTACCAACACCGCGGGCAGACGTGTTCAGGTTTTATTACAAAGAGCATCATATTTATTATGTAAAAGCAAGTTAAAAAGCTCAAAGCTCGTGGACATTTTGTTCCGTTAGTTATTTCAGCTGGTGGAAAAATGTTCCATTTTCTGTGAGATTTAGTTAGTTTGATCTTATAGCTGTGGGATAACGACAATATAAAAAAGTCTTATTTTAACTGAACATCGTGTGTACTAAAGAAACTCTTTAAAATGGATCTTTAATTGTGTAACTAGTTATTATTTTTTAAGGGAATGTTCGTACAATGACGTACTATTGTACTTTCGAATCCATTCTTCTTAATTAAACAGTTTATAGGAGTTCCATTCTTATTTATTTAATTTTCTTGTTTTTAAATTAATCTTGTATAGCGTCCTATAACATATGAATATATAATAATGTATCTACAGATAATAATAGAAATATACTTGACATATTCACATGTAATTAGCTTTGTTAAACTTATGTTTGTGTCTATCTGTCACAAACAATTTATTGCCTAGTTATACAACGACAAGTCACACTAATAATAAATGTATTAATTTTTCTGTGAAAATGTCTCAATTGGTTAGCATTTTTAAAGAAAGAACAATAAATAATGCCTTTTAAAAATTTTGTTAGTTTTTTATAACTCTTGAAAGTCGTACAGCTCAGCTAGATCCTTATATTGTCGAATTCTTGCATAGGATTTTCGGACTTAGTTTTTTTTCGAAAACGTTTAATCAACTTCTAGTGCATTTTACTTTTCGTTCGATTTTTATTTAATTGCTACTAAATAGTTAGGACTTATTTTGGAAATTGGTACATGTAGACGTTATTAATGAAATCTCCTGGCTACTTCTGCCAAATTTGATCTAAAAGATGTGCCTTTCGAAAATATTCGTTTTCAAATAATTATCACCCACTTTACGCAGTTATGCGGATTTATTTATTTTTTAGAATTTTCCATAATTTCCAAGTCAAATATTATTCAAATTACTAAGAAACACTTGCTTGTTTTTTCTTTCAATTTAAGCAAATAATGCGTCTAAATTATTCGGTCTGGCATTTGTTTTTCTTCTGTTATTCTATTTTATTGTATTAAAATATAGAAAAAAAAATCAAGATAAAATACACTTCCAAAAGCTATCGGTTAGCATTGTAAGTAAAAATTAAAAAAAACACCAGAATTGTATACATTATGTAAGGTTCCCCAAAAAAAACCATGTAAATATCCTCCATCAATATTAGGTAAATTTTAATAAAATAAAACATTCGCATACAAATAAGATACATAAATAAATCTATGGGACTAAAATACACTTACACTTGATTAAAAAGGCATTATATAGGTATATATTACAAAAATACACTAAGTACCAAACAGAAATCAACCGAATTTAGTACAATTATTTTTGTGTATTTTTTTTAACTTCACATAATGTATTGTTTTTTTGCGGGGGACTATGATGTATTTTTTTTATAAATTGTTAAATAAGAAAGAAAATATTATAGCCTCAGTATTTGTTGTTGTCCACATACCGTTTTTATATAAACATTAACATATGTAGTAATATTAATACGCTATCAAAAAAGAAGCCAAACACCAACTCGTAGTGTAACAAAAATGTGCAACTATAACATCAATATAATTCCAGGTTTAATATAAGCAAAAGCAATCGTCATTTGTTACAAAAGAAACAGATTCTAAAAATAAAGTAATAAGCTTATACAATTTTATTTTTAATTTTATTTTGTTAAATAATTAAACATTTCCTTGTCAATAATGATAGACCAACATATTAAAGAAATTATAAATACATTCTACGCTTTCGTTTTTATAATATATAGTTGAAAATGAATATAGCACCAGAGTCACCCAAAAAACCCAACTTTTTTTAAAGAAGTTCTGCTGTTTTGAATTTTTTTTTTGTAAAGGAAGACATAAGTACACAAAAAATATGTGAGAAGCAGAAAGCTATCTTAACAATTTGCGGAGGAATACAACAAGTGTCATTACCTGTCGACCTGGTTGAAATCAATTGGCAATTAGGTTTGTTGATTTAACTAATTATATTAATCATTTTATAAATTACTATTATCTAAAGCCAAAACTTTCTATTGGATATAAAAATTAAATGAGATTTTAAAAACTTAACAAATCCATGCATGTGCCTTTACTTATGTAAATCTGGGCACCAAGTAAATAATTTTCACATTTTTCTCCGTGAACCATGTGGTAAAAAAACCTGGGCCTTTGAAACTGGTTTTATATTCCAATTTAATGGTATGTTCATAATACACATCCGATGAACAAAATGGCTACCATATCTATGGGAACACCATTCACATCTACTAATTTTACTTCTATTTAAGAATTGTCATCTGACTTCAAACAGGAAAAGAACTTAACAGTTAAGGTGACACAGGAACATCCAAAAATACGTATGAACTTATTAATTTTAACAACTTCAGCTATTATGGGTGATACAAACTTTTCCACAAAGAAATATTTACATACATTATATAGATGTGCTAAAATAAATATATAAGGAAAATATTAAAATAACAAAAATCTGGGAGTCATTACTGATCATAGTACCTGACACTTGATGTTGTCTTCCTTATCGTAAAGAAAATAACCGTTATCTAATTTCTGCTTGCAAATCAATATAAGAACTGTAAAATCTAAATAGAAGGACATTTGTTATGTATACTGTAACGCAAACTTTTAACACAGACTCTTATCAAGAATATACCAGATAGTACGCTTAACCGACTATTGTTTGTAAATCAAATTAATGCAAATATTAATAGTTTATTTAGTTTACCTTTATCTTTAAAATGGTCGGCTTGTTTTTCTTTTATTACTTTTGCTCTTCACTCCATATGGTCTTGGCGCTCCACTTTTCATCTTATTTTTTGATATCACTTTTGTAAATAGCTGTTCCCCATTAGATTTTGATTCGATCTGTTAAATAACCCAATTTAAATATATGTGTATCCTTTCCTCAGAAATCCTGGAATACATAAAACTTATTTAGCAAATAAATTAGTGAGAGGAATGTAGGATATTTAAAATTAAGCAGTTTTATGCACCTTTTTTAAAGAAACATGTATACATGGTGGTGACTTAATGTGTATTGCTTAAAAGCATAAATACCTTTGCTTATTTTACACATAATACGTGCTGAAGATTTAAGACCTCTTCCGTTTCTATTGGTTTAAATAAATTTAAATATATACTGCCAAAATCATACCTTCTATGTTTATTTCTTTCTAGATTAGAGAACAAAATTAATATGTGAAAAATGGCGACTTAAAAAAAAATAAGAAGCCATTTATCAATAATAAAAATACGTATACATCAATAGAAAATCCTTACCCACCCTTTAATTTAACTTTGCATCCATCTACAAAACAGAAACAAATCTTTGTTATAAGGCTTAATTGTAAAATAATAATCTAATAATACATATTATAGAACGAATTAATTAAATCAATTTTTGTACAAAAAGTTAGTTTAATAAAGAAAGATTTCAAAAATCAAATAGCCATCAACACAATACACTACATCGAAAAAAAAAAATGTTCACCGACAACTAAAATATTGAAACTTAAAATAAATTGAATAGTTAAACCTTTAAATCGGAATTATTAATATATTTATATATGTATACATAATCACTCATATTATAATTTGAGGCATTGTTATTTATATTAAATCAAAACAAGAACTATGTATAGAAACGACAACATCAGAACATGAAACCATGAATTATATATAGATTGGTTTAAATACATATTACTTTACTTATAAGTTTTTTTATTAAAAGAGAAAAACGTCGCTTTATGTTCGAAATTGTAGACATTTTCAAATGAATTAATTTTATTTTTAAAACAGTCATAATAAATGATTTTTTATTTTTTTTAATTGAGTCTTGTTAGTAAAGAGATACGATTCATAATGAGATATTCGTCTAAATTAAAAGTTATTAATTGCTTAAATAAATACATTATACACGTATGTCCTAATAGCCAATTTTAATTGAAGTGGTCATTATTATTCGCCAGAGTTAGTAATTAACTGTACCGGGCAACGACCATATTTAATCGAAATGTTAATTTCTTAGTATTTTGGAGCAATTTCTTTATAACCCTATCATGAAAAAAGAAAAACTTTATATTTTAACAAATACAATTTTTTTTTTAATATTCTCTTACTGTTAGATATTGCTTAGAATGACCAAATCGAAACAAAATGCGGTACTCGCTGGCTTACTACTTTTTACAATTCCGATGATTTTTGGTATTACTAATTAATGTCCTTCTTTTTAATTAAACATAAGACCTGTATACCTACTTATGAAAGGTGTTTCAGATAAAATTGAAATCATTGGGGCGGGGGTGAATAATTTTATTCAAGTTCACTAAACTTCTTATAAAGCTAGGAATATATGTTAACCATCACTGAAATCAAGAAATCTTATTCTAAAATTTTCAATTAATATTAATTTAATGTTTACTAATTTCTATATCCTTACTTTACTATCGTTCATTTTTTAACATTCTGATACTTAAAGTAGGTACATATACCTTGGACTAGAAAGAGATAGCTAGTAAATTGAGTGGTCTTTGACAGAAATATATTTCCTATATCATCAAAACGAAATTTAGTAAACCATCAAAAACGGAAAAACCAAATTCCAAAGCACTGTGTAAATTGTGTTCGAAAATAAATCGTAAGACGATCGCCTAACAAAGTTATTTAAGAATTTTTTTGAAGAGACCCATAGAATTACTCGATTATTATTATCCTAATCCAGAATATCATTAACCACCTCCTTGCAGCTGGAAATATTACCTTTGTACTGAAGCTTTCTGTACATAAATATTGTGTTACTTTTTATCTTATTTACAACCAGTCACTTTTTGTTTTTTTTATATGTAGATATACTTATAATGTTGATAGTCCTTACTTTAATTGTATATTATTTTAATTTATTTTATCGATTTATAAATCTACAAACAAAATACTCCAAAATAAACTTTCAAATAGAAATGCATGTATGTATATACTAAACATAGTATATGCAAAAATAAATGTACTACGAAACCATACCACTTTTAAATAAATATAAGAGGACAGCAGAATTAAGAAACCAAGCAACAAAACATGAGCATATTATTACTAACAAGAAAAGTAATCATTACGTAGTTGAATAGTTGTTAAGTTTCTTCATATGCCTTTTAAATAACGCTCTATGCACTTTTGTATTAATACAACCTATTATATAAATAAATAAACAATAATACAATTGAATAAGAAAAAAATGTACTAAATGAATGAATCTAGAGATAAAAAAAAACTAACAATTAAAATTTAAATAAGTTAATATGATAAAAAAAATTTCAATTGACTATAGAAAAATACAAATTCGAGATTAGATATACTAATTTGTTAAATGAAAAATATAAAAAAATAAATGAAGAAAATTACCAAAAAACGGTTCAATGACAGTTTTATTATGTGAGCATTCTTAAATCGGTATGTGTGGCGTATTTCACCATGGATTCCAATCTCAGCGGATTTCCTTTAATTCAATGATATTGATAGGTAACTAAAAACATTGCGAAACAAGAAACAATAATTCAATCCGCTGCATTGGACCCACTTCTCATGGATGTTTGTCAGACTTTCGCTAGAGATCCATCTCTTCCATTATAATTAAAAGAATTTAAAAACAAATAATGTGACTGATCTGATGCTGGAAAGGATGACGTTGCTCTGCATTCCCTATTTACAGATAATGACATTACCTCCTACCTATACACCATTTTATAGAATTTTAACGCAGTAGCATCTAGCATATATCATTAAAGTTAAACAAATTATAACTCAACCTCTGGGAGACTATAGTATTAGTGTCTTTTTTAGCTCTAGTTTATTTAAGCGTTTATCCTTATTAATCATCGTATAATACTGAAACTTGTGTTGCGTTTAAAACATATAAATTTGTTTCATGGATTGAAATTCGCGAGTTTTATTTTTCATGAAAAAAAGAAATACAAAAGAATATTTTTTTCTCAATTTTTGCTTCTGCTCTTTTTTTTTTACTGAGTGTTTAAAGTGAGTGATAATTATTGAATCCATCTCGCTTAATCACATTCAGTTTAAAGCTATTGGACTTGTTTATCCCGGTGAGTTCAATTACTAGTGGATGCTCTGCCTACGAAGCAATTTGCTGGCCTACACTGAATGTTTCTTACGGTTCTCGTTTCATGTTTGCAAATTGAGTTATCAAACTAATTTCATCTTTCTCTGACACTTGGAGTATACCGATTTCTCTAACGATTTAAAAGTGTTCCTACGTATTCAGTCTGAACATGACTGCATACTTTTACAGGAAGATCTTAATAGACTTTCTTTGTGGTGTCATAAGGCGTTTTTCTTTTTTAGTTCAGAGCTGAGCACTGAACAGAGTTCGAGCATTATGAGCGCGCTCTGAACCATGCGTGCTCAGAGCGTTCAGAGGATGTTTCGTTTTTCCTGTTTTTTTTTTTTTGTCCTTCAAATGTGACTGGAAGTGTGCATGTACATGTGTACCTACTCAGGATGCTCAGTCAATTTATTCTGAGCTCATAGAGCACCATATCAGTGTGGTTTTAGGCCAGGAAAGTCAACCATCGACCAAATTTTCACACTCCGACAGATCTTAGAAAAAACCCAGGAATTTCAGATCGATACACACCATCTATTTATCGACTTTAAAGTCGCCTATGATAGCGTATATACAAAGCCATGTCAAGTTTTGGCATCCCCGCCAAACTCGTCCGTTTGTGCAGGATGACGATGGAGAAATCTCGCTGCTCCGTCAAAGTCGGCAAGAACACCACCGATTCATTTGATGTCGAAAAAGGTCTGAGACAAGGCGACGCGCTATCATGTACATTCTTTAACATCGTTCTTGAAGCAATTGTACGAAACTCACAAGCCAACACCAGAGGTACAATTTTTCAAAAGTCCGTTCAACTACTTGCCTATGCTGATGACATTGACATTTTTGGGAGAACGCGGCGAGCTGTCAGTGGCGCTTTTGCAAGTATCGAAACGGAGGCGGCGAAGATGGGTCTGGCTGTTAATGAGGACAAAACGAAGTATATGCTATCAACGAAAAAGGACTCTCAACATCGGCGACTCGGACAAAACGTCACGATGGACAGATACAACTTCGAAGTAGTTAAAGACTTTGTATACCTGGGCTCCACTATCACTTCGCAAAATGACATCGGCGCAGAGATCAAGCGAAGAATCACTCTTGCCAATCGCTGTTTCTTCGGGCTAAGAAGGCATCTAAGAAGTAAAGCCCTCTCTCATAGAACCAAGGAGGTACTATATAAGACCTTAATTATCCCGGTCCTGCTATATGGTGCAGAAGCATGGACCTTGTCAAAAGCGGATGAAAACCTTCTGGGATGCTTTGAGAGAAAGATTCTTCGAGTGATATTCGGTCCAGTTTGTGACGATGGAGTGTGGAGAAGAAGATTCAACGACGAACTATACGGGCTATACAGCGACGCTGACCTAGTCAAAAAGCTGAAAATACAACGGCTGAGATGGCTGGGGCACGTGGAGCGTATGGACAACAACGCACCAGCCCGACGAGTCTTCGAATCCACCCCTGAGGGACAACGCAGCAGAGGAAGACCCCACCTTATAGGTGGCGCGCACAATTGGAGTACGACCTCAACCAACTTGGTGTGCGTAACTGGAGGCAGCTAGCGAGGGACCGAGCTGGCTGGAGGGGCTTGTTAGTTGAGGCCGTGGTCCACCCCGGACTGTAAGCGCCACCAAAAGTAAAGTAAAGTAAGTCATAGAGCGCGCTCTGATCATGCTCTGAGCGAAAAAAGAAACACAAATTCGAGCTCTGAAGTGTCTGAGCTAAAAAAGAAACACGAACTTTTTATATAACAGTTCAGGTTGTGCTCTGAACTAAAAAAGAAAAACGCCTAATAATGACCTTCGCCTTACCGTCTCTAAATGTCATTTTGTCGTAACCTGTCCCCAGTATCATATAGGTACGTACATGATCGATAATACCCCACTGTCTTTATATCATCTAAATAAGACCTGGGAGTCATATTTGACAAAAAAAACTCGATTTCTGTAAACATATTGACTTCTTGGTTGCTAATGTCGTTTTCCATTGGTTTCACTCGGGGATCCACTCATTCTGTATTTCAATGGAACAAGAAAACTGCTTCTGATTGAATCCACAAGAGTATTGGTGAAATGCCAAAAAATAATCTACGGCAGCCGTCAGTTGACTTGTATAAAATACACAAACTACACAATGGGAGGGGTTGACCAACTGCGTCATTTCAAGGAAGATATGGCCCATATACGATCAGAACAGAACAATGAACCTGCTAAACAGAACCCGCCCAGATATCGCCAGAATTACACCAATAATCACGGGGCATTGGCCAATTGGAGACCATGCGGCCAAGCTCGGGATCCCACACAAGACACAACACTCACTGCCGCAGTTGCGGGAATACACATGAGAAAGAAACTCTCTTCCATTTTCTCTGCAAATGTCCGGCACTAGCGAGAGCCAGACTGCGCACACTGAAGCAAACTTTTTTCGACAACCTTAGCGACATTTCGGGTATAGGGATATCAGACATAATACGGTTCCTCAGCTCCACAGGCTGGATATAGGCACCGAATGCTTCGCACCCTTAACAAACATCACAAACTAGGTAACACGAGTCGTGGTAACAAAAAGGCACATCACAGTGCTACTTGGGTTCCAAGCGGGACCGCAACTTCTACCGGCCTACCGGCCGACACTTGTGTGAGTGCTTCTTGAGTGGTTTCTGACTTCAAATCCAGAAGTGAATTTTTCGATTCCGGACTCTCCCGGACGCTTCTTTTTGCCCAATGGAAAACGACATACCTAACCGGAAACATCGAAAATTTAAATTCTGCTGCTGGATTTAAAGGGCAAGTACAAACAGGAACCCGACATTAAAAAAATTGATTTGCACGGTATATTATGCATAAAAATACTGTGACAGCTTAATTTGAATTTTTTAAATTGTGAAGCCGACACACCATACCGAATTACCAATTATATGTACCTTTAATCCCTCTTAAAATAAAAACAACGAACCTATATTCGTAAACAAAAAAAACAATGAAAGCTAAATATAATGTTTTGTCACGTTTTAATGAGAAACAAATTCAAAATATAACAGATGCAATCAATAACTAAGATTAAAGCCTAGCTTTGGCAGCCCTTAAAATGGGGTACTTATCTCCAGTGCATGATCCACGGAAATCATCATTCGACAAATCAAATAGAGCCAACCCTCCAAGTCCTTTAGCACGAACGTAGCTTGCTTTATTACCTGCGGTATCTATATCCTCGTAGCCCACCCACATACCATAGTCTCCGTTATCGTCGGGTATGCGATAGGCATAGGAACCGAAACGCTTGGTTGGATCGCCCACGCGTCGAAGTGGAGCATCTTCGCCCTTCAAATGAGTGTTTGATGGATTAGGCAACTTAGCGCAAACTTCTGCCCAACTCAGGAAACCGGGTGTCTGAGTCTGGAGACCAGCCGGTGCTTCACCCTCAGTTTCTGGAATCGGTGGTACGCCAGTGATGCCAGAATCTGATGTCATTTTCCATGCGCGCCCATATGCAGGAATACCAACATTTATTTTAGTAGCTGGGCAATGTCCATTCAACCAATATTGTACTTGATAGTTTATATTGTGTTCAGGGTTTCTTTCGTTAAGTTCATACAAAGGCGCAGGAAAGTCTGCTTCCTTTGGATTTCGGGTGGGCGTTTGAAAATCGAAAGCAGCCAATGTTACAAAATCCAAATAATTTATAATTGCGTTAACATCAATGAAAACTAAAACAAAAAAACAAGCTTTTAAATACCACAGAAAGAAAATTTTAAATAAAATATTTACTTGAACTGTTAACATTTGGTAATACAGTAAGCGAAAGAATGTATCCCTCAGGACGAAAAGCATTTTTCAACTCTCGAACCAAGCCAGTAAATTCTTCTTTGTGCTCTTCAGCCTTCTCATCTAAAGTGGAGTCGCCACTAAAGATTTTTTTAAATCCCTTCCAAAATGTTCCAATACTTCCACGAATCTTCTTTGGCTTATTGGGGGGAAATTGCCAACCCAAATCCAAGCCATCAAAATTATATGTTTTTACTAGAGCATGTGCGCTATTGATAAAAGCCATACGATTAACACTGGCTTCTAACATGGAAAGATATTTTTCTGGATTTTCATCTCGGCCACCACCAACACTTAGAAGCACCTTAAGATGTGGGTATTTTTTTTTTAAGTTGGTAATAACACGAAAATGTCCTTTTCCAACATCCAAGTCGAGATTCTCGTTCAAACTGATTAATTTGCTGTTATCGTTGTGAAGCCCAGCATGTCCATAGATTATATGCGAGCAGAATTGTATGGCTGGTTCTAAATCTGCTAAAGTCAGTTTTCCAAGGCCTGAGAAGGAAGGAATAATGATTAGTACAAAATAAGAAACATAAAACATAAAAAAATATTGCAAGTGCTTTCATGAAATTCGTCAAATATTCACGAATAGGTATATTATTTAAGTTTCTAAGCAGGAATGTTACCTAAATTTATATATACCTACACACAAATATTGCAAAAAGAAAGTACACTACTAAATTTATGTTAATCTCATTAACCTTAATTATACAAATTACGTATCATAGTGCTTTCACTTTGGATTCATTTGAATATAAACCGTTGTACAGAAAATTAATGCGTAATGACTTAACTAACTTCTACATACATTTCAGTACGTGACATTTTTTTATTTTTTATAACATTAAGCTAATACAAAATGTGGCACTGATAAATATGTTCATTTTTGTTGTGGTTGTTATCTGTTCATTATAAGTCATTACACAATGCAAGAATGAGCTCATTCATTCATGTTTCTAACAAGAAATCATTACTTGTATACTTGGTCCCCTCCAGATTGATTATTAGGAGAGCGATAATGCGATGATGACTTACTTGGCCCAAGATGACTTTAGTGCTCCAGATTGAAACGAATTGAGACAATTTAACAAACTGGGATTAAGTGTAATACGAAAGATTTTATATATCTGCACATTACTGCGTATTTTACTATACTCGATTTCTTATGGATTTTATAAAGTACATTATGTTATAAAGATCGAATTCTTAGCAAATGTACAAATGTTTAAAATAAGAATAGAAGTCTATAATTTAAAGTGTGATGGGGACTATATAACCATAAAAAAAACCTACTTAAGAGTGGATAAACATTGAAAAAGGGAGCCTTTGCACATATTTTCCCTCATTAGTTGGTGCATGCTGCCATAGTCTTAGTAAATTATTAATTACATCACCTTATATGTAGATATTCCTTTATTTTTGTGGATATATGAAGAACCGATCCCTAACCCACTAAAGCAACAATAAAAATACCAAATGGGAATTTTTCTTCTTGGAATCAAAATTTGCATTTCTCAAAATTATTTTGCTAAGCAACTTTATTCCTCGAAAAAAACGTACCATTTGTACCATACTAGTAACGGTTTGAAAAATTACGATTATAATATTGCCAATATATTCCAAAGGTCTTCAAACAAAATATATAAATTAGGCATATTTCCTTGGTTCAATTATTTTTTGACCAATTTCCATTACAAACATATTCCCGATCAGTGAGTCACACTTAAAACCTGTTTCAAAGCACTACAGTTAATGACATTAATTAACATTAAAGCAATCAGAATTAAACTAAATTGGTTGGTGAAAATAAAGTAACTAAAAGTCTTGTATTTTTCCCGTATTTTATACGATTACATAAAAATCACAACTGTGCATAATACCTAACAAACTAACAACATTTGGTCAAGGCCACTTACAGACTTATTTATTGCTTTGCAATCTCAGACAGAAGATGCTTTTTTTTTTTATTAAATACAGTAATAGCAGGGAACTTTATTCTTCTGAAAGAGTTCTAACTTAAAAGCATAGTCTGCTTTCAGGTTCAATATAATGTCTTACCTTCACGGATTGTACTTTTTGAATCATAGTAACACAGTAGCCTGGGTCCATCCGCTCTAGTTTGATTAATACCAAATACACCCACTAATAGAGTGGCAAGTAAACTTAGCAACTTCATTTTCTGAGCAAACCAAAACTATTTTTTGAAAAAAATTTTACTTGCACCGGAGAGCTTTCAGTGCTCTGAATCACGACTGAATTAAGACTGACTTTAAACTGCGATGCCTTGACAGCCATAGCCCTACCCTCTGGTCTCTGGAAGTGATAATTGTTTGCGCTATCTTGCTTTTTTTTTTCTTCAGTTGACAAGCAAAAAATCACCATCTAAAACCGAGAGTGGGACAATTTGACGACTGGATGACAAGTCTAGGCTGGGGTCAGACGCAATATAAATTTCGCAGAATTGATTCCGATAGGTGTAGGTAGGTATAATGGTCACAAGCATTTAAGTATGCACACCTACGAGGTTATGATTGTTGTCATTCAGTATTTAATTTAATTTAACAATGTGACTAAACCAAGCTTTTAACATTGAAAAAGAGGAATACAGCACAATTTCTCACAACGTAAAATACATAACAAGGTGACCGCGGTTGAATTTTGAAAGTATACATAATGTTTGCTTTGAACATTTTTTGTTTCGGCATCATAATCGATCAAACAAGAATAATTTGTGCCCTGGTAGCTAATGCTATACTCTTTTATTTATTTTTGTTGTAATTAATCTACTTAATAATAGTAAATCAGAGTGTATAAGCACACTAGTATAGTGAGATATAAGTAGAAAATGACCGCTTGCTATTTAATCTCAACATGATTAGTCTGACTGCAGATTGACCTAATAACATACAACTACAATTTATGAAGTTAACAAAGAAATTGAACAAGAATAAAATCAAGGCTACCGTCGACAACATTAGAATTTTTATCAAATAGATGTATATTAATATTAATTATGTGAGTTCTAAATTGAATATAATAAATAATCATCAATGACCCTTAAAATGAATGAGACTTAAAACTTGGAAAAACAAAAAATATACGATTGCGACTCATTTTCTTAATGTTGTAACTGAAATTTATGGAATTCTTTTAGTAAGATGTAATCAGAGTGTTCGATTTTATGAATCTGAATAACGATATGCCCATGTTTGGCTATGAAATATGGGCTAAAGTCTGGGTTTTGCTGTCAATTGTTTTTGTCAGTTGGCCGTGTTTCAGAGGAAGTAGAATCCAATAAAGCAGACAAATATTTTAGAGCAGTTTAAAAATCATGTGGTGGAAACCAAGTAAAGTGCATATTAAAAGCTATAATTTAATGGAAATAACGGCTTTTGGTTCGAGGAAAATGAGGGATGTTGTCGACGACGGCTGATAATGGCCGGCGAAGACTCGAATCAATGAATCAGATTGGTATCGCCCCAGTGAATTGAATATCGAAAACTACTACTTAAAATATTTTCCTATGGTTCCGTGAAAAAGGAACCATAATTGAAAATAGAATTGGCGATCCCACACTATAGATAAGGGAAGTCACAGAGATAGGTACATAATAAAGAGGAGAGGCGTCTGACGCCTAAGCTGTTGTCATCAACTCAGCTTATTTCTTTGCTAGCGTATGTGAGTTTGTGAATTCAACTTGTGAATTATTATTCGTCAATAAAACATTAAAATGTAGTAAGAACACTTATAGATTCGCTACTTTGACAGAAATTCGCATTCGTGTGATTGGACGACAGACACTTTTTTAAGTTTTTTTCTGGTAGATTGTCAAATCGATTTAATCGATTTAGTAGTAGAAGAACCTTTATATCAAAAAATTCCACATTATTAATTTAGCTTAGATTTTTTGAATTAAATTTAAGAATACAAAACTTAGTAACAAAAGTCGTCGGTCGGGTAGTTAAATTTATAAAAAATATTAGCTTGAGTTATATGATATGATTAAATTCTCTAACAAGTTCAATTCATTGTGGTAATGCTACAATATGATATTGTTAATGATCCTATCAAAATCAGTACTTTTTTCTCCATTGAGATGTTAATAATTTTATTGAAATTGTTATTTAGTTAAACATGAGAACCATACCTTACAATTAGTTTTTGAAGTATTACTTACCTTTGAAACTTGACATCACCAAGTTTATAACATCGCTGTCTTTGTCTAATGATCGTTGATAATAAATTCTTCTCCATTTTCTTTTTCACCGAGTCGGTCGTCTTTTAACTGTATCCGATTAATATATATATTTGAGAGATATTCGAATCAGACCACCATTGTATCCGATTAAACTAAACAATATCGTAGAGGCGTCGAGCGTCGTAAGGGAATCTAATAAATAATATGGCTGTAACTTTTTAGGATTATTACAGTAGGTTATGTGCCCACACGGAAGTTCGCAGTTAAGACGTTTCTGGAACATTAAGGATTTTGGAAGTATGTTTTCGCAATCGACGAAACGAAAAAGGATGAGAATACAAAGGCAAGATCGAAAATAGTACTTCTAGTACATCCAGTAAACTATATCCACATCCAGTCAGCTTCTACTGCAAAAGAAGTGTGGGAAAATCTTGAAAATGCGTTTCAAGATTCCGGTCTGACAAGAAAGGTAAGTCTTTTGCGAACGGATGTGTACAAGTCCATGATCATGGGGATTAAAAGTTCAGGTGTAGTTATTAGTTCCGGCGCAAACAAAACTAAACTCCTACAGGATGTCAATTCTGTCAATCCCCAAATGTCGTCAATAGTCCTCTTAGCAACCAGACCGAACCATGCGCATAAAAGGGTTCTCAAGAAAATTCGATGTTACGAATGCAAGAAGAAGCAAAACTGATTCCGAAAGCTGGTAAATTGACTCCGGGGCATCCGGCCATATGACAGCCGAATGGTTGGAATCTGACGAAAAAACATTCGAAATACAACACACTAAATGTCCATAAACAAGAGATTTATCTTTTCGCAAAAAAATGTCTAGTACATAATGTTAAGAAATTAAATTAAGATTTTCTTACTGAATATTAATTTAATGTGAATTTCTTTCCGAATAATACCAACTTTACTTTTAGAAGAAATATTTTTTCATAAACAAATCGAGGGAATTTGAGTTCGGTGAAAAGCGATAAATGCCCAGCCTCCTCGGGAAAAATAAAGAGACAATGCTAAGATCACTGACTGAGCTAAGTGTATTTGGTGAGTTTCGTTCAACTAATTATTTTATTAATTTAATAATTAATTTATTTTATTTCACCACGAAATCATGTATTTTGGCAACTGGTTAGTAACTAATATTAATAAAGGAATAAACTGAGAAATATTCATTCATGGAAATAAAATACGACATTTCTGTTCCTATAATTATTATTGCATCTGTTTTTGTTTGTTGGTTTTGGCGAAAAGTTATTTGGCAGGCGAATGTCGACAGAAAAAAGGCAACGGATTCAAAACGAAGAACTAAGGAATATTTAGACTTCAGGGGAGAGATATGAACATTTTTGAGTCGAAATAATTTTTGAGTTATAATCTTTTTATTAAGTTACCGTGTAATAAGAAGTTTATCCTAATTTTAACAAAATTTCCAACAATTTAATAAAAAAAAAGAATTTTAAACTAACTATATTCATAAAAATAATTGAGTCAGTCTATGAAAAATTTTTATTAAGAAAATAACTTTTTTCTGATATCCACTAAATTCGGCCTGTTGTTTTTTATACTATTTTTGTGCAGACTATACTTAAACCGCGCTCTATATAGGCTTTATTAGTAATATTTTAAATATAGCTTGAAAAATATAAGGGTAACATGGCACAATAATTGAAACCTATATATAATATCATTACTTTTCGAAATGTTACCTTCCAAAATAATTTGCAGCCTTCATAGCCCTCAACAAATAATAGGGCAATATATCAAATAATTTTTTAGAAATTCTGATGACCAACCAATTTGTAGTTGAAAATCAATATATTTAAACTGCAACGGAACGAATCGAAACTAAAATGTATAGTAAAATTTATACAAAATATTTAGTAAAATTCCTAATAATTATTTGTAGATTAGATACTGATTTTATTTCATTTTTGCAAATGGTAAATATTTCCATTGTTTACAACCACAATGTAAACACCCCGACTGTATCTAGGTAAAATAAGAAAATCCTAATAATAGCCATGTATTTTTGAGCTTCGATCTAAGCAAAGGAAATATAGGTATTTATCACAAAAATTCAAATGGCTGAAAATCAAAAAGTAAGAAATAATATATATCAAAAAACTTAAATAACAACAATTTTATTTTGTAGAGGGGTTCAAAAATATCCAAAATTCAAAAGGAAGGCTTGTAGAATTTATGGCTGCTAATTTGGAATTTGCCAGAGGCCAACATTTAGGCGTCAATCCCTGTAAATAATTTTCAATAAATTTTTATTATTTTTTTTTGCGGTATTTTGACAGATTTGGGAAATCTTTCCAACATTCCCATTGTTTCGTATGTTACGGTGCACTGTATCGTATACAGTGTTTGCGAATACTTAGTTCTGATCTGCTGCCGCTGCAACTGTCTTGGCTGGTGGTCCCATTAAGAAGAGAATATATTAGCAAAAATCTACAAGCAACAGCAGATTTCGAAAGAAGAACACATAAGAAATGCTAATTGAAAGAGAGCAATAACATGTTACTAAGTATGTAAAAACAAAATGAGAAACTACCGTAGATTACCATTACAGTAATAAGAAATGTACAATTTAAGTATAAGAGATTTGTAAATAGTAGGGTAATTAAACAATTGTTTGGCAAAACTAATATTAAAAATAAATCATAATACACTTCTTAACGTTCAGCCCCAGCCCCAACTCGTCGAACATAGCTTCCATTGACTGTTTTCACAGTGACGACTCGGCATTTGTTGTCTGGTTAAAGATGGATTTCAGTCACACGTCCCAGAATCCACTTGGATGGAGGTAGGTTAGGCTCCTTCAGTAACACGACATCATTAATTTGTAAATAGCGTTGAACTTTTTGCCATTTTGGTCGGCTTTGTAGTGACGTCAGGTACTCTTGGTGCCATCGCTTCCAACAGCCTTGCATCAGTGCCTGTAAGAGAGACCAGTTATTTACGATTGAAAAATTAGGGCAAGAAACATCAGGTAAAGAGACTGTAGAAGAATATTCTCCGATCATGAAATGTGATGGAGTTAGGGCAGTTGGTTCAAGGTCAGATGTTTGCCACATTGGACGTGAGTTGAGCAGATTTTCAATTTTGGCTAAGAGGGAATACATCTCTTCGTACGTGCGCCGGTGGTCACCGATAACCCGTTTGAGATGGCATTTAATTGATTTTATACCAGCATCCCACAATCCTCCAAAGTGAGGTGCAGATGGTGGTATAAATTTCCAAATAATTTGGTCCTTGGAAATATGATTAATGATGATGGTATTCCGCTGCTGACTCCAAAGAAGATCGTAAAGTTCTCCAAGTTTTCTCTTAGCCCCATGAAAATTATTTGCGTTGCCGCTCCATATATCCGATGGTTATTACCGCGTCGATCCAAGGCTAAGAGAAATGAGTCTGTCGATAAATCACCGACAAATTCGATGTGAGCTCCTTTGGTGACGAAACATACAAACAATGTAAGCTTTCACGAATTTGGGATTCCGTCCACGAGCTAGGCGAAGAGTGACGGGTCCTGCGTAATCGCAACCGACCTTGTTAAAAGGGCGTGAAAACCGAACGCGCTCTAATGGGAGATACCCCATCAGCTGGTGAGCTGCCGTCTGACGCTCTCTAACGCAATTGTTACATTCAAAAACAATTTTGCGTAAGAGATTTCTGCAGCCAATGATGATATATTTCTGCTTAAGTAAAGAAATCATTAAAGTTAATCCCGCGTGTAGATGTTGTTTATGTAAGCAACGAACTAAAAGTTTAGTGAGCGGATGCGATTGGCACAGGATTATCGGATGCTTTTCATTATAGGATAAATCAGAGTTTTTTATGCGTCCACCGACCCGGAGAACATTTAATTTATCGAGAAATGGGGCCAGGTGCAAAAGCTTATTTTTTGAATGTAATTCCTTACCTCGGCTTAGAAAGTCAATTTCGGAATGGAATAAAGAGAATTGAGCACTTTTTATGAAAAGGGTCTTAGCTTCATAAATTTTTTGAGAGCACAAGTAAGGAAAACATTTCCGAGTGTCTTTAAAACGAGCATTTCGAATAAACCGGTAGATATAATCCACAACACGCACAAGCTTAAACCAATTCGAGGTTTTTGAAACTAAATCTTCAATAATGTTATTGCAGTTTATATTTGAAACGAATACCTGAACTTTCGCGCTTTTTCTTTCCTCCAATTCTACACCCCGAACATCATCCACACTGTAACGCGATACCGGCCATTCAATAGGTTCCTTCTTTAGCCACGACGGCCCGTTCCACCATATGTCTGTTGAGGCTAATAGTAGGTTTGTTTGACGTGTTCGATATAGCACTGAACTCGCACTAGTACTGAAAACCTGTGTTTGACATGACTTCTAGGGCGCCCTAGTTGTGCCCTGAACTGAATCCAGTTATTTTGTCGGGGCAAGAACTCAGTGCTGAGTTGCGCTGTCATTTCACTTGGTGTTATCCGTTTATTTAAATATTGTTATAAAGAAAAATACAATAAATTTGATATTCAAGAGGGAATTGGTTGAAAACAACAATGTTTAAGAACTAAAACTTTATTTATATAAATGCGATGGAAAAAAATTGGAATCGATGCTGCATACATTTTTAAATGCATCGCCTATATTGCAAAGAATTTTATCAACTTGTTTTCATTGGGAGCGTATCGGAATCCCGCTTTTCAAAAATCCCGAAAAAAAAGTTTTAAAATCCCTACTGTTTTTTTTAAATCCCGTCTTCTAAAATCCCGTTTGTTCAAAATCCCGATCTATTATAATCCCGCTTTTTAAAATACCACCAAAGCCCGTTTTTTTACAAAACATTGTTATCAAAAAAATAGGTGTTGGTTATACCTATGCGCTTTTCTGTTATATTATTATATATTCAAAAATACGTAAGTACTCGACAAAAAAGAAAATGCATCCGAATGTTTTTAGTTTTTACTGTAAGCACGCATTGGTTTTTGCTTACATATTCTACATTGTTTTTACGCATTGCGAAAATAGTAGATGATATATATATATATAATGCACATAAAAACCTACCTCTTGCTAACAGTTTTACACTTATCATTTACTGCTGTATACATGGTTTGAAGTTTTGTTTGTTCCCTTTTGCAGAAAATCATATTATATATCAAAGTTCGAGTTTCGGAAGCGACAAAACTTTAATTGGCGCAACCCTGCTTTTGGCTGCAACAATGGTTATCGCGACGGTTCCATTCGCGTTTACTCTCCGGCAGGAGACGACGGATGCATATGCATTCAAGGAGGCATCGCAAAATGCGCGCAACCACCAGTTGTCTCTATGTGACCATATGACTCTCGGGATAGATAACGATTCGACCATGTAAAGTTCATCGCCAAAGATGTTCCACCGATGCGTGAGCTCATCCGGAAGCTCCTCATCCCAGCCTCGCATTTCTCGCCATAGTCCTGTAATAATATTTTAATCGCCACGACTACTGGAGAGAGAAATCCTAAGGGATCAAACACACGAGACGCATCCGAAAGAATACGACGTTTTGTTGTTGTTGTTGGTTAAGGAAGAACTACCTTATAAGAAAAACAATCCGTAGACGGACACCATCTGATACCCAGCTGCGAGCTGCGTACAAAATGTCCTTACCCACGGGTTGACAAGAGAAAGCTGCTGATCAATGCTGCCTGCTACTACCCAGCCGAAAATAGTTGAAACACAATTAGGGACATCAATAGTTTTTATGTTTGAAGGTGCGTTTAAAATGGTAAACACTTTGTCTGCTCCGATGAGAATATCAATATTACCCGGCTTATTGAAACTAGGATCCGCCAATTCAAGCGATAGTTATGCCTTTATAGCTTTATATTGAAATGAGAGAGAGGAGCAGGTGGCAGCAGTGACGTTAATTTAGAGATAATGTAGCGATCAATATCATTGTTGTTTGTATCAAACCGAAAGGATAAATTCAGAGTTACCACACCATTTGTATTATCACACCTGCAGACGTGGATGCAACATCCAATATATGAATCCTCGATTGTTTTCGTAGCAATCCCAAACGTTGGACCACAGATAAATAATATACAGATGTCTCATGTCAATGTAAAAAAATGCTGTACTTTTTGCGTTCGTCCAACAAATGGATGGTGAAAACCAAAACCCCACCACACCTCATTCGAAAAGTGGTTGATTTTTTGTTTCAATGAATTGAATGCTACTTTTAGTTGAATTATGACCGCACGGAGAAAGGCATGTGCGTAGCGTGATGCTTTATGGGGCAGGTAGAGTTAATTCCACACTGACCGATATCTTTACATAGATATTTATATTATGTAAGGTTTTAGAGATTTGTTTTCTAATTTCCACTAGCAGTTATAGACCGAATATGCCGATGGACGTGTGTGGGGGTGCAAATGAAGTGGGAGTTTTTGATTGTGTAAATCTCCAAGTGGTTGGAATTATCTTATATCATGTTCCCACCAACGTGATTTAGCTCATGTGATTTATAAATCACGAAAGGCGTCTCCACCGAACTTTACGTGTTTTAATTTGACATTCAGATTCAGCAGAAAGAATTCGTCCACTTCGGAGAGGGTAATTTTTTTTTCGTTGTTTTTCTTTTTTTATCACACCTCTGCCAAAAATAAAACAATTTATGATTGTTGTACTTAATAAAAATATCAAAATACACCGAAACACGAAGAAAATTGAATTTGGGATAATATTTTTGACATTTGTGTTGTTTTTTGTTTGTTTGTTGAATAACATTGAATTGAATTCAAAGCGCTGCAGGTATGTTCGATTTTATTTTGTGTGGATTTGCGATGACAGATACGTAATTAAAAATTAAACACGTCCAAATCACGTAATTAGTAATCACGAAAATGTATGGTAAATCACGTAATTTATGAGATGATTTAACTAAACCAAGTGGATTTAGCTAAATCACGTTGGTGGGAACATGGTATTAAGGTCCATAATCAATTATGATTGAAAGAAAGAAGAAGAAGTGGAAAATATTTGCTACAAAATACGATTTTTGCAGTTGTTATTAGATTTTTATTGGCAGTACGGTGTTGAGAGTTTTATAAAAATAGGTAGGTATACGGAGACAAATCGGGATTTGGGTAATAATTTTGAGAAATAATTAAAAAACCGATTTAATTGATTTTTTTTTGAGAAAAAATAATTGGAGTATCTTATTTAGGATACCTACTTATTTAATCTTAAATATGGATTTTGATCAAAATCGTTTGAAGGGTTTTTGTAAAATTTTGCAGACCAAACTGTGCCTGCCTACCAAATATTGCAATGTTTAGTTTGAGAAATACTATTGCTTAATAATTTAGCTTAAAATAGAGTATAAATTATTATTCAGGATGTATAAGTGTTACATGGTTTTTAAGGTTTAACCGAAATCGAAAATGTAGTTTTCGAGATATGAATAATTTTTAAAACTAACGTTTTCGGTGATTCGAATTGAAAATTAAGGACACAATAATTTTGAAAATATCAAGTTTCCATTTTGGTCAAAATCGATATTGCCGTTTTCAGGTATTACTATTTTCAAAAATTCATTGAACGATAATATAGAGAAAAACTGAGCTTGGTATTAAGTTATAAATGAACGCATTAGAATCAGGAATGAATTTTTGTTACAATCGGATCGAACGTTTTCGAGATATGTTGAAATTTCAAAAGTACCGATGTTCGAATTTTTAGCCTAAAAATGGGTACGCAGTCATGGTAACCTCACCTACCTAAGCTTTTGGTTGAAATCTTTGGAGCCGTTTTCGATCAAATCAAACTGGTACGGGAAGTAGATACCATTAATATTGAGATTACCTTGCAAAAAAAAACGCTCCCGAACTTAAGCCCGAAAACTCCAAATCCGAGGTTCGAATGTAATCCGGGAAGCCGTTTAGGCTGTAGGCCTATGGAAGGACGGACAGACAGACAGACCGGACAGAATTTTGCGACCCACTTTTTTGAGTAATATCAGAATTGATTAATATCTCGAGTTCGAAATTTTGTAGGTAGGTACATATGTCATTTATACAGCCAATCTACGTATTTCCTACAACAGGAACTTGAAAACGCTGGATTCTTGTTTCGTTATCCCGCTTTATTTATTAACAGGGAAGAAACCCCAACAGTGGTCAGTTTAAATGTTATTGTTCCTACCTGTCCTAATAGGGTACCTATTAATTAATTAATTAATTATTTTCAAAAGAAAATTATACAAGTCTAGAATTTGACATTAATTTCTATCGAATATAATGAAAACCCTGAAAAATTGTATCCCCAAATTAAAATATTCATATCGCAGAAATATTTTTCAGCAAAACGAATCCAATCCAAACCCAAATCGGCTGTTCTTCCCAACAAAAACCATCATGTATTACATCACCGAATATTTCCTCACTGCACACCCTCCTCGCAAGCGCACAATCATAAGGAAATAACAAAGAAAGTAGATATAGAAATGAAAGCGAAATTTTTCTTTCCGCTTTCCTTGTTACCTTGTATCCTTCCTTACCATTTAACACACTGATCAGTGTGGAAGTAAATCTACCTGCCCCATAAAGCCTCACGGTGCGGCTGCACACATGCCACATGCCTTTCTGGGTTGGGTTCATAATTCAACTAAACAAAAAATCAATAACTTTTCGAATGAGGTGTGGTGGGTTTTGGTTTTCACCATCCATTTGTTGGACGATCTTTGTTGGACGAACGCAAAAAGTACAGCATTTTTTTTACATTGGCATGAGACATCTGTATATTAGTTATCTGTGGTTGGACGATCAGCTCTGTTATGAAAGAGACTTGCGATCCCGTGTCCAACAAAACACGGACATTGTGAAAAGCTCCTTGTTTGTTTTGAACCCTGACAACAGCGGTGGGAAGAAGAGTTGAAGAACGATGAGATGATTCCAGCGCATGGATATTAACGATGGAATGACTAGGAGAGCTACTCGACGTTGTTGGATTACTACTTACTAGACTGTAATGTCCAAAACACATGTGCAGAACCATTGTATATAGAGGTTCTATATACGCGTTCCTTTTCTTTTTGGTTACATTTCATTTCGGTCAGCGAATTCTTTCGCAATGAGAGAAATGTGACATATTGCCAAAATTGAACCAGAAAGTAAAAGCACAGACCTAATATAACGGATGGTTAAATCCGTGAAGTGTAGTCAGTGCGCGTGTTGAGTGTGAATTTTAATATTGCATACAATTTTAGGTAATTTCTATTCGGTCCAACTTAAACAAGCGAAGCTGCAAAAGCTAGTGATAGTGTCTTATAGGGATCAGTTACGATGCGACAACTATTTGTTGTTTGATTCTTCCGCAAAGCATCTGTCTGTGCTAGCACAAGTCGTGGCAAGTACAAAGATAAAACGTATTTCCAGTTCTTAATTCGTATTCTATTTCTCTTATTATACCTATAAAAAATAAATGCAATATTTTTTTCCTGGTTAATTATGAAGTACCTATTTACTACTTTTTTACTGCAAGGACTTGGTGCCTTTTCTTGTTTCAATTTCTTCTACAATAATGATAGCAAAAGAACACAAGAATCGAATGTTTGTCTTTAATTAAAAACTTCATATTCAGAGGGCTGCTTTTTTTTGTTAGTATTTGGATCATACTTATCTAAAAACTCCAGTTTCAAAGACGAGATATTAAGTCAACAAAATGAGTGAAACAACAGTAAGTTAAATTTGATAACAGTCGTCAAACCCGCTTTTTGACATCGTTTTCGCCATTATTTATTTTCTAACGCTAAATTCTGCAACTGTGAACATTAATTCTTAAGGTACATGGATGGTACACACTATGTTTTTCTGTCTTGTATTAATTTGCATATATGAATGTAGGATTATTTTACTGAAATATAGCTTTTTTAAATTTTTCACAATGTTGCGGTTAATCTTTTTTTTTAATTATTTACATTTTACTTGAGAAGAGCTATTATGTCATCCTTTTCAGCTGCTTCAAGGTATGGAATTCCATCAGGAGTTGCGCCCGATTTTGATGCCCCCTAGAAGAGAGTTCAAGTTTTCATACGTGTTTTGAAATGTAGTACCTAATCGAAAAGTAAGTAATCAACACATTTGCATTTTACCTTTTCTAATAAGAACTGAACGCATTTAGTATGTCCCTCCCAAATAGCTGCTAAGAGTGGTGTAATTCCATGTTTGTCAGCTAACTTTAATTGAACGAAAAATTAAAAATGTAGTCAAATTACACAACCTTCAAAAGATCATACATCGACTTTAGCCCCCTTCTCTATTAGATACGAAAGCACTTCGACCTGTCCAAAATCCGCGGCATAATGCAATAGATACCGTCCATTTATTTCAGTGTTTACATCGATTTTCTGCAATGAGTGCGAATGCAAATTAGTTGTCGAAATCGAGAAGTTTCTTACTTTTATCTCTATATCCTCTTGAACTCGGTCGAGTTCGCCATTTTTAATACTCCATACAAGATTTGCCATTGTTGCCTTTCTTGGCTTTCTGCTTGAAACAGGCAGGTTACTTATTTAAACACAGATTAGGTTGTTTTCCACCTTATAATTTTAGACCACACTCCGAAAATAAACAACAGAATCCTGCCCGGATAAAAACTACCGAACGAATCGTATCAGTGCCAAATCCTTTTCTTGTTCATCTATTGTCTTCTATCTATACTATATATTTGCAAAACACTACCGGCTTACAAAAAAAGTTAAGTATATCTCCGCAACTGGAAAGCGAATATGATATAGAACAATGTTGTGCATCCATAACAAGTGAAATGGCGATATTGTTCACTGAAAGAGTCAGTCAGTTTGTTAAGGAGAAGTGTTTAGTCCTCGGTTTAGTCACAAATGGAACTTCCATTCCATTTTTAAAAATGCTTTTAGATTTTCTATATAGTAAAGGAATAGTTTATAACATAATTATTTTAATAAATAACCAAAGGCAAAATGTATGGAAGGTCATTAATTCATTTTCTGTAAACCTCGTACCTCATCACAAAATTTAGTGTCCAGCGTTTTCATTCTGTGGTCCCATTCACATTCCCCCTTTTGCCATTCCGGTTTCATTATGTTGAGTGCATTCAGTTCTAGTCTGGGATTTCCATGAATGATGTGATACTAGAACCATATTGGAAAGGGACAGCATAACCTAACACGCAAAAAAACCTGACACGTATTTAGGTGCCATCATGTTTACCGTTTACGTGATAGGATTTATAGGAAAGCTCCGCATGTTGATTTTTTTTATAGTGATGGTTAAAGAAATTACGCGTTCCTATAAAACATTATGGCTTCCGGAAATGATGAACGGACAATTATTTATTTTTTTCGTGTAACTGATTGATGAACTGTTGGTTTAATTTACTGACACTAATTACTACTATCATTTAACATGTTTTAATTCAGAAAAAGAAATGTTTTCAAGCAATCGCAGAAATTTTGGTGGATGGAACCTGCGTCTATTTACGTTTTACGTATCTATAGTTATGGGTAGAACATCCATAATACTTTAGGCGTCTGATTTGTGATCTCATTCTTACGCCTTCAAAAGCATTGACTGCAGATAAACGGATCTCTCTTTTCGGTTTTGTTGCAAAAATGCGCGTGCGTGATGGTGTAAATGCGGTTTTAAACTTAGTACGCTGCTCGAGCTAGATTTTCGCTGCCATACAAAATTCTCTCCAAAATTTAGCTCAGCTAAATTTTAGCGAACCCATTTAGCTGAGTGGTACGCTGCTCGAGCTAAATAATCAAACTTTTGTTTCAGAATGTACTTCATGTATCTGTCAAAATTTAGCGCGCCTATTTAATGGGTCGGGACATTTTTTCGAGCTAAATTTTGACAGATCGCTGTGCTCTGTTGTTTGTTGTGTTATATATATATATATGGACGAGGAGTATCTGCAGCTGGAGTCATTTATCGAATTGGAAGAGAAATCTACTGAAAAAAAGAAAACGAACAAGTAAAACAATTTTTAGTGTGGAGGAGAAAAAAAAATTGACGATGCTGGAATCCCTATAAAAGGAACAAAAGAAGCTTTAAAAATACATATTTAATGACATTTTCAAAGGACTCACTTTATAATTGTAGAACATGTTGACATTTTACAGCAACATGCTTCCCATCAATTGTGCATTGAATTCATTGGACATTTTTAGCATTTCACCTGTATTGAATTGTTGAAGAAACTTATTTTCAAAGATCTGCTGTTTTTTGTGACATCTATCCATCGCTCTCTCTATGTCAAAATTTAGCTAGGACTTTAGCTGATGTTTGGAGAGCAAAGTTTGAGACCAGATAAAATTTAGTTTAGCTCGAGCAGCGTACTAAGCTTTACAAAAAAATATTCGCAAATCATTTTATATAACGTGGCCAAACCTTCTGCCGATTAATTTACCAGCCGGTTATTAGGGACACAGGCTATTAAATGTTTACAGTACTGTTATATTTAGCTAATAATCAAACAAATTCCTAACTTCTTCATTGAGCTAATATTAAACTGCATGCCAATTGTGCATATGAATGCCAAAAGGCAAATGACCAGATTAGCCTGTCAAATGAACAAAATGCGACAATTATCAAAACTCTATATATTAGACTATATGACCAAAATTACCAATATGGTCATATTTGCCTCGATGGTCATTTAAGGCATTTGTTATTTATACCCAATGTTATAGAATAAGGGTAATGCTGTAGAGAAAAAAAAGGAACAAAGTATATACACAACCACAATTACTGGAAATGGACAAGAACAAGACCACTAATTAAACTAAAAAAAATTACAAAGAAAAGACAATTAAATAATTTACGCAAATGATAGATTTAATAATCCACAAAAAAAAGAGGAAGAAAATGAAAACAAATCCCAATCCTACGAACTCATCAAACACCGATGACAACAAAATAATACTTGTTCCATCAAAAATGCCAGCAACGCCATAACGAAATTTCAAGAAAGTGCATAATGGGCATATAATGCTTTATGCTGGCATTCGTGCTTATTGTCCCATTACACTATATGCTATTTGGGCATATGTTGCCACATATGGCATTCAGGTCATTAGAGCATATGAGATACACCCATTACACTGTATGAGCATAGTTTGACAGGAGAACTGTCAGAAATTGGCATTTTATGACCACTTAGTATACAGTCTAATCTTACCTTTATGTTGCATTTACACGATCACACATTCCTATCACTGAAGATTAAAGGGATGCTAAATATTAAATAGCCGTGTGACCGAAAGGACTGCAATACCTAATGTGAAAAAAAACGTTACACGTATTTAGGTCGGCCATCTTGTTTGACATTTTTATAGCGATGACTAAAGAAATTCCGCATTCCTATAAAACAATATGGCTTCCACAAATGATGAACGGACACTATAAACAAATTCCGCATTCCTATAAAACAATATGGCTTCCAGAAATGATGAACGGACTATTATTTTTTTTTTGTGTAACTGATTGATGAATTGTTGCAGAACCTGAATTGTTATACAAAAAGTTCGTGTTTCTTTTCTAGCTCAGATAGGTACATCAGAGCTCGAATTTGTGTTTCTTTTTTCGCTCAGAGCATGATCAGCACGCGCTCTATGAGCTCAGAATAAATTGACTGAGCAGCGTAAGCAAAAAGCTGTACATACGATGCACACTTGCAATCACATTCGACAGAAAAAAACAGGAAAAACGAAAAAACTTCACGCTCTGAGCACCCTCGCTTCAGAGCGCGCTCATCGAACTCAGTTCAGTGGTTAGCTCTGAACGAAAAAAGAAAAACGCCTATTGTTAACTATTTAAACTACATCGTTGACAGATAACAGTTCGAAGGAGGGAAGATTTTGATTTTTTAATTTTATATGTATATAAGTAATAATTGCTTTCCAGGTTACAAATGTGAGAATAAAACTGCATTTCCATAATCACGCACGCACAGTCAATGCTATTAAAGACGTAAGAACGAGATAACAAATCAGACGCCTAATGCCCAAAACACATGTGCAGAAATTCTGTACGCAGCGCAGTGCTGCAAGTAAAACCGATGTGCAGAAAATTGTTTGACATCCATTGCATTTGCTAATATGGCAACTGTCATTCGCCGACTTAGCAGCTGATGATGTGTTTACAACTAAAACAAAAACAAACACAACAAGCCAGTGTTGTAAAACGTGGGAAATTTACATTTTTGTGGGAATTTCGATGGTAAGAAACCGTCTCGTGGGAAAAAGGGAAAAAATAGAATTTCGGAAAGATTTTGTGGGAAATTTTGTCAACTTACAAAAAAAAAAAAAAAATTCTATCAAACTTTAACCTAATATCATATTTGTACTACCTTATTCTGTGTTCACAAAACAAGTCTAATATTACAATTACAAAACACGTAAGAGGGTAAGAGTATCACATTTTTGTTTTCTCTTTCGTACACATTTTGAACTTTTCCTTCTAACTTTGCTTATGTTTTTAATTTTGACGACACGGTGTGTATTAGTGAAATTGAGTTTTGATTAGCTGTCTCTCTTTTTATAAACCTACAGCCTTATTTATAAGCCCAAGGTAGAGTCTGCTTATTTTTACGCACCCTCTAAAATGCCCTTAAGCAGGAAAATGTGATTTATAAAGATTTTTTAAACTTTAGGGCTGCGTAAAGTAACATGAAAATAAGCGTTTAGAATTAGAGCCAGCATAGAGCTTACTTTAATGTGTTACGTAATTTATTTCGCATGTTGTGCACATTTTTTTTGTTAAGATTTCGTTTGCAAATGAAACTTTAAAATTTAATTATTATATTTAATAAATAAAAAAATATCAAATAATTCTGCGTTTGTGACTTTATTTCTTCTACTTCAGTTTTATTGCTTGTAGGGAATGTCTAAGGATGTGTGTCGTGTGTGAATTATGTCGTCCTTTGGCCTGGCATAAGATTTGGTGGTGGTTGGTTGATTTGGGCGAGGAATATGAATATAGGAAGACATATAGATATATGATTGCCGAATATATTTCGGAATTGTGCAGATAATTTGACTTTCTAGTGTGTAAATTAATATTAAAACCCTTAATATATAATAATTTGTTAATAAAAGTATTGAAAATTTACTTTTTTATTTAAATTAAGTATGTGGGAATTTTGCGGGAATTTTGACTAGGTCCAAAAGGGAAAAATGGGAAAAAAATTAGCTGTCCGAGGGAAAAACCATCTCAATGACATACAACACTGCAACTAGCAGTGTCGAAAGCCGATGATGCCAAATACTTGAAATTGCAATTTATTTTCTTTTGTGTTGTGGTATGTTTGAATATTGCAGCAAATTTAGAAATTGAGATATGTTGCAGTACTGCGGTGAGTGCAGAATTTACGTGTGTCTATAATCATATCAACAGAATGTATTCTAATCTTGCTGCGCAGTGAGTTCTGCACATGTGTTTTAAGCGTAAAGTGTCATGGATGTTCTACCCATAATTATAGATACGTAAAACGGAAATAGACATAGGTTCCGCTCACCAACATTTCTGCAATTGCTTGAAAACATTTCTATTTCTGATTCGGAACACGTGAAATGAGAGTGGTAATTAGTTTCAGTAAATGAAACCAACAATTCATCAATCAGTTTCCGGAAGCCTTATTGTTTTATAGGATTGCGGAATTTCTTTAGTTATCGCTATAAAAATATCAACATGCGTAGCTTTCCTATAATTCCTATCACGTAAACAAGATAGCCGACCTAAATACGTGTCACGTTTTTTTGCGTGTTAGGTAATGCAGTCCCTTTCGGTCACACGGCAGTTTAGTATTTAGCATCAATTTAATCTTCCGTGAAAGGAATGTGTGATCGTGTAAATGCAGCATAAGTTAACAAAAGGCGTTTTTCTTTTTTAGTTCAGAGCACAACCTGAACTGTTATACAAAAAGTTCGTGTTTCTTTTTTAGCTCAGACACTTCGGAGCTCGAATTTGTGTTTCTTTTTTCGCTCAGAGCATGATCAGAGCGCGCTCTATGAGCTCAGAATAAATTGACTGAGCATCCTGAGTAAAAAGCTGAGTACACATGAACATGCATACTTCCAGTCACATTTGAAGGACAAAAAAAAAACAGGAAAAACAAAACATCCTCTGAACGCTCTGAGCACGCATGGTTCAGAGCGCGCTCATAATGCTCGAACTCTGAAAGAAGAAAAACGCCTAAAGTGTCATGCCTAAAACCAGCCTAAAACCGAGCCGTATATGTCGAATGACGACGCTCTAATAAAATAAAATTGGAAGCACTATTCTTAGTGATTGGCAGCACTGTGCATAACGAAGAACATGGAAACAATTCTTCGTAAAAATTATTCAGCCACGTCTTCAGAAAATGTTCGTGTTTTTAGTCAAGCTAACAACGGCCAAGTAATTTGATCATTGTTCATTCAAGTAGAAATCTTTGAACTATTCGTACATGAAGTTAAGAAAAGAAAGATAAAAAATATTTTGCTTAAATACACACATACATATATTGTCATTTAAGAAAACGATGTACATATGAATTTATTAAAACAAATTTAGAATTCCATATGTATACAGAAAAAAAAGGAAATTTGTTAGGAAAGTTAATGTAAAAAAAAGAAAGCAATCCTGGGGAAAAGTAAAATGTACATAATTTCGATAATTTTTTCATTATATAACTTAAGACAAGAATCTTGTTTAAAATTTGATGGTGTGAAGAAGAGGCGTCGTTGATTTTGGGAGCAGGCATTTTCGGACGCTCAGTAGTTTGATGTGCATTTCCCAACATTTTTATTTCCAGCATCCATTTTTATTTCGATTGTAAAAATGGAAATCGACATATTGTCAGTCGGATGTGGGAGTGGGTTTTCGATTTCTAGTCTACATGCACCCACCCTAAATTTATTTGATTTCGCCGCTTATATGTAACAGCGAAATGCGACATATAACTAAATAAACGTACAGTAGTCACAGACTGCTGTGCGAAAGAGAAAATAGACACGCAATTTCATCCAAACGGGGAACTCGTCGCTTTGATTTCATGAAAAATAATTTACACATAGCTTGCCACTCCCTAGGAACAACGCTACTTCTTCAGCGCACATATGGTTAATTGCTAAAATTAATGATTTTCTTCTTTTGAAAAAGACAAATCGATTACACGAATAATAAAACATCTAATGCGATTGAAAATGAAATGAGTAAAGAAAGTTATGCGTTTGATAGTTTCGGGAAATGAAAAAAGTTGTATTATGCCGTGAATATGTTGCAGCTTGATAAAGTATCCAATGAAATTATGAAATCAAAATGGGAGACAATATATGTTTCGAAATTAGAAAGTGTCATCTTGAAAAGAAAAGGTTTGCTCATAACTATATGTATTAGTCTTACGAATATTATTCTAAGCAACTTTTTCTTTCCCTTTGGAAGTTTTTTTTTTTTCTTTTATATTTCAGCTTATATGGAAAACCCCTGTCTTTTTTGTATGTACCTAGCTTTATGAAACTGGTGTGCTAAGTGCTAAATGGAAAAGTTATGTTTTCTTCCATGGCGGTTCTTACGATTTTTTTTTCTTAATTTTATATTCATAAATGTGCCAGAAAAGTGAAACGATTCTATTGCAAGTGCTAAATTTGTATGTGAAAGTGGTTGTGAATTTCTTTGTCCATTACGGCGTTTTTATTCATTCACGGTCTTCAAACACATGTCTGACTCACGGATAGGATACGTGCATATACATATTCGACTCATTTCTCTGAACATGTGAAATTGGCTTTATCGTTGAAGAATAAAAGAAACGAGAGTCGACTTAGTTTCATTGCTGTTCGCGGCAAATAGCGCCGCCTGAAAGGGCGCGTTTTTGCGGCAATTTCGAAAATTGTGAAATTCTTATATTAAATGGCTAAATAGAATATGATCTTGCAAAACTAGACATTAAAATTTTTGTTAGTGCTCCATTTCGGGGAAATAGGGGTACAATGACCGGCTATTTGGGATTTGCATTATAGGCCTAATTTACATTAATTCATTTACGTATACATAGTCTATATATGTATATAAAACACACTTACACGTAAGACTGTTTATAACTCGAGAACGGATCTTCCGATTAGAGCTATCTTTTCATACGGCGAGAAAATTTAAAAAATTTAAAATAAAATAGGAAAAATTCATATTTGATTTTCGATACACTTCTACGCAGAGTTTTTTTTTGTAATTTGATCGTATTTGTCAAAAATTCTGCCTGATATCGATGATTTCGGAAATTTTCTTTACGGAAACCATTTGTGCTAATTTGTAATTAAATTTATGAAACATTGATTTATGCTTTATACATAGGTAGTTATTCAATCTAACATTGTGCAGCGCAATCGCGATCTGCATTGTGAGAAGAAGATCACCGCACTCGCTAGTAGTATAAATATAAATTAATATGTAGGTATTAAAGTAAATCTGAGGAAAGGGATTTGGAGATCCTCTTAGTTGGAACATTATTGTCCATTCGCTTCTGTTCTTCCGCATTTTAGTAAAGCTCATAGAGCCCGCTGTCGTATATTCTTGTTCATTCTTTATTTTCGAACACAGGCCCAAAAACCCGTTGGCGCCATAAACCAGAACTGCCAGGATAACACTTTTGTGAAAGGAATTATTGTTTTGCCAAACCGAAGTAGCGACTGTTTCATAATTTAATTCTTCGCCGGATTTTGTAGTTCGTAATCAATAGGCCGGCATTTGATATTTGCGTTTATATTACTCTTTAAAGATTGAACAGTTATTTTTTTTTTGTTACAATGAAATTAAGTGTTGTATAAGAAATTATTTGATGTATATATTAATCTTTGGTAATTTATAGCCTTTTGTTATTTTATCCCCTTATTTCAGAAATCGAATAAACTAGACTTGGGATTCCATTTTAAAACAATCAAGTAGCTAGTCTATATCGTACGAAGTGAAAAAAAAGAGAAATTATTCAATAACTGTATAAGGAAAGTTAAAAAATAATGTCTGAAAATCTAGTTCTATCGCCCTCAGCCGAGGCTAAGGATATCATTAACTTCTCTGTTGGGAGAGAAGTAAAGTCTGAAGGCATAGCAGTCCAAAAGGCTTTCGACCAGGAAGTCAATGATGACTTAGAAGATGGGGAAATCGACAGCGATGACGATAATGAAGAGCCAATTGCACCCATTTCAAAGGCTTTCAAAGGCACTGCACCAACTGTATTGACAGGAGTGCAAACAAATAAGCCTTTGCAACACTTACCATCCCAAATTATTGTCCCAGTAGTAGATTTGATGGGTGAGACTGTACAAAAAGCTAAGTCCAAAAAGCATCAAATTATTGAAGGTAAGTAACATAAAAGTTTTACATTGCAGCAAGTAAAAAAGTGGATTTTTTTGTTCTGTTTTCTTAGACGATTTTGCAGGTTCAATTGAAAGTGCTATAGCAGCTGCTCTTAAAAAGGATGGGATAATGCCTCCCATGCCAAAAATATTAGAATCAAGAGACGACATCGATAAGCAAAGCGAAAAAGATATAATGTTATCAAAAAGTAGTCGCCGAAGGAAGCGAAGAAAGCTACGTGATGAGAGAGAAAGAGAAAAGGATAAGAAAGTAAGCCGAGTATCATATTCTCGTTCATTCAACATTTACATTTATGTCTTTCATATAATTTTATTTTAGAAACATCGGACTTCGTCGCCAGATACAACTCGTCTACCCGCACCTATCGATGAAGATCTTGATGATGATGAAATGCTGTGCGTACGAGGTGGGAGTCCTCCCCCTCCTGGGCTATCACCACATTTGCCCCCAATTGACTCCAGCATTGCACTAAAGAAAGAAATATACGACTCTGATGAATCATACTCCTCATATGAAAGCTATGATTCTGGGCATAATTACTCACGATACTCATCATCACGAAAAAAGGATGGAGGCAATGGTTCGAGGTCCAAACGCAAGGAACGCAGCAGTAGCCGTCGAGATGATGAGCGGCGATCGGAGAAAAGGAGTCGAAGGAACTATGACGACTCGGGTGGAGTGCGTCAAATTTCTCAAATTCTAAAATATTTTTTTCAAAAATTTTCTTGTAGGAAGATAAATACCAGGATCGTCATCCGCAACAGCCGCGCAAATTGGAACTCTGTAAGTTTTATCTAATGGAATGTTGTGCCAAAAAAGACAAATGTTCGTATATGCATTCCGATTTTCCGTGCAAGTATTACTACCTTGGTATGGAGTGTGTATATCGTTCGGCATGTAAATTTTCACATGGAAAACCACTAACTGATCAATTGCGGAGTGTATTACTGAAACACTTAGAAACCGCTCCAAAAGAAATTCTTGGAACCTTTCGACGAATAAGTCGCGAGAATGCATTAAATTTAATGAACGCAACTCATGCACAAATTTGCGAGGAACACGGTGTAGAAAATACATTGGCACCACCGACTATAACAACCCAATCTGTCACCTTATCACAAGCTCATGGTATCAGAAATGGGGAGCAACAGGAGCAACAACAACATCAGCTAAACCCACAAGCCCACCACCACCACCATCCACAACAGCTACAACAAATGCAGCAAACCGAAATCATTCCATCCTTGCTTGATATGGTCATAAATATCTCCCCTACAACTACTGAGACTATTACTGCTTCGACAACAGCAGGAACAGTGGCAGCTGCAGGAGCTCAGCCTACTAATAAGACTGAAAAGCAGCGAAAGTCGCGGTGGTGTGATTCTAATGCAACAAATTTAGTGGTACCCAAACAAAGCAATTTAGAGCCGCCATCGTCGAATGCGCCTAGCTACCTAGATTTAAAGAATTTGACAGGAATTCTCTCCAATGATCGTATTGAGAAACTGTCCAAATTTGGTGTTGTAAATTTGGAGCAAATAAACCAACTTACCTTAAGCCAACTTAACAATATTGGACTGACTATAACTGAGATTAGTGAAATTCAGTTAAATGCACAAAATATGGCCAGACTAGGTATTGTTGGGGTACGTGGTGAGGTTTTAAACACAAATCTACCAAATGCAACAACTACGGTAGCTCTGACTGGTTCTATGTGAGTATTTTCCCCATTTCAGATACGTACGGTCACACCTGTCAGTTCATTTTGTTTATTATATTTTACTTTATTTCTCTTTGTTTATTTGGGTTTTCTTTTTTCTCCAATTTTTTCATGTGTGTGAATTTTGACATACAAAATCTCGTAGACCATCAAGTCAAGATGTTGATATGCGTTTTCTTCCCAGTTGTTTACCATTAACAACAACTACAATTACTACGTCCACCGTTACATCAGAAAAATCAAAAAATGATTTATCGCAAACCTCAAAAGATTCACCATCAATTTCATTGGGAATGCCACTTGGCGGCAGCCTGCAGGAATCTGAATCATCAATTGTGAGTGGTATCGATTACTCGCAATATCTAAGGGACTCTAACTTGGGATACGATAAAAATGATTTATGTGAGATTAAAATGAACATGTCTTAGCAGTTAGATCTAATATTATATTTAATTTTATAGTGGATGATGAGAAGGATGAAGAACAGCTTGTGATAGATGACCAAGACTTGGATGGTATGGATGATGATTCCCCAATAGCG
Organism: Cheilosia vernalis; assembly: GCA_949126925.1. NCBI lineage: Eukaryota > Metazoa > Arthropoda > Insecta > Diptera > Syrphidae > Cheilosia > Cheilosia vernalis. The sequence goes on along the minus strand of OX421363.1, from coordinate 20,197,252 downwards.
GAATCAGAGGTAAATTTGTTAAACTTAGTTTTAACATTATTTATAATTTTGTTTGTCTTCGTCAAGGCCAAGGAGGATCTTGAAAACGATTCTAAGGGTTCAGCTGCATATGCCTACAGTGGGGCCAATTCGAATGATGCCCATCTTCCTCCAACAATACAACTCTCAGCCAAACTACAAAACCTTTTAAAAGACCCTGCGAATCTATACACAGTTAATGTCTCAGCATTATTGAAAAATAGTGATGCTCTCTCTGGCAAAATAAGACCAGATTCAATCTATGATGAAGATAATTTGTATAGCGCTAACGTCAGTAATAGTCGACGTGATATCGATGCTAGGGAGGAATATCGTGACTCTCGACATCCAGATAGGGGGGAAGACCAAAGTGAAACAAGGTTTCCAGAAGATAAGGATGAATACCGTGACCCTAGGATCTCTTCTAGGGGAAACGATCAAATAAGAGGCCAATCCTATTCATACCAGGTCAATGATAGTGATGAAGACAGCAATAGATCAAAATCTCAATCACCAACCTTAGCTCAGCAAATGGAAAACTTCGTACCTTTATATGAGCGGCAATCTATGTATGATTGGACACCAAAGTGTATACAGGAAGATTTAGAATATAGCAGGAGAAATACAAAGGCTGATAAAGATATGCGACTAGCGAGATTTCTCGATAGTTCAAACAGTAAGTACTGGAGTGTCAATAGTGAATATCTTTTTTAGAATCAACTCTTATAGGTGATATAGATTTAAGACTCCCATTTCAACCAGTGAAAAATATCCAGATTGCAAAGGAGATTGATGCTTCAATGTCGACACTTCTGCCGATACCATATAAAGTAAGTTAAACTATTTATAACTGCTCATTTTCATTTATTTCTTGATTATCTAATATTGTTTACAAAGCCTAAACTGGAAATTAACTCTATTCTTCATATATCATTTTGATTGACACTTTTATTCCGCATTCATTATCAACAAATCACTCAGTATTTTTAAGTTGTTCAAACGGGCGTGTATAATTGTTTTTTTTTTTAAACAAGAAAAACTTCAAGATATTCATTGCATTAATTCTATTACAGATCTTAGAAATTGAAGTTCTAGAGCCAAAGTACAGTGACTTGCGACAGAGCTTCCAATGTGATGATTCGACAGATCCACGGCTTCGGCGTATATTTGGTTTGCCTGAACTCTCGAATTCAAAAGTACTTGCCGCCCTTGGACGTTCTGCACGTCCAACTATTGCATCGCCCTCCAGTGTAGAGTCATCATCGTCTCCAACTCACGAGAACGAGAAACCATCCACATCAGTAGTACGTGGCCCAAGAGTCGATCCTCGGAGAGCAGCGGCAGCAGCTGCTTCATCAACGATTACCAGCTCAGGTGCAACACAAAATCCAGTTGTGCCAGCGGGTAATCCACAACAGAACGTCGAAATCCGAATGTTACTCCAAAAGTCGGAATGGTATAAGAATTTGAATTCTAAATACAAAATAATGGTTAATCAGCAGCTGGCTTTGGTTTCTACTGAGTTAAAGAGATTTCATCAAGATCCTTCACCAAATAAGGTTTTTGATATCCAGTTTATTGTGAGTAACCAAAGTTTGCAACAGATACTGACTAACTTAGGAATTTACATTGATGACAATGGTGAAGTAGCACATCTAGAAAATGATAATGATATGGTTAGTGGAATGGACCCTGGCATGAACTATGGAGGTGGTGCTAATTCGGTAATGATGATGAACGATTCAAACATAAGTATTCAACAGAGGTTGGCTTTACAGCAACAAATGGAATTTTTACGCGGACCACCACCGAATATGAATATGATGGGGCTTAGCGGAAATGGGATACTTGGACCTGGAGGTCCTGGGCCACAACAAGCAATGTTTGGCGGTCCAGGAAGCTTGATTGCACCCCCATTTGAGCGTGGTTCGCGCTTCGCCTTATTGGGTATGGCGCCAGGTGTAGGCAGCGGCACAGGAGGGTTCAACCCGTTTGTCGGAAATTCTGCTGATAGCGGAAGTATCATGGAACCCAATTACTGTGGACAAAATAATCCATTCGCAAATAATTTCGGTAGCTACGGCGGTCAACAAATGAATCGTGGAAATAGAAATAATTTTAACAGACATGGTGGGTCGGGAGGTGGAAACAATGGTGGAAACCGAATGCATCAGAACAGAAGAAATTTCAAGCCAAATAATCAACGCGATCGTCGTGGCGGTGGCGGTGGCGGAGGGGCTGGCGGTTCTAATGGAGGAGGTGGGAGTGGTCAAAATAGTAACGGCGGCATGGAGGAAACTTAACTCGAGATTATTTAAAACTTTATTTTAACTGATGTGAACAAGATATAAAAACATAATTTAATATATATGTGTTGTGTATACTCTGCAGAAATAAAACTATAAATGTATAAACCAATAACAAATGATACACAAGTGTGTGTATATTACTGCATATGAAAAAGAAAAGGTATTATACGCATGTAGCTACTCATACTATATAGACTTAGGTCCTATAATTATGCTTAAATAATTAGTGTATAAAAAACCATTTTTCTTTAATTCTCCCATAGAGTTATAATATTTTTTTATAATGCATAACCCACAGTTGAACACAAATGAAAATATTTTTGAAGTTCAAAGTTTTGTCGAATAGCTATGTTTTATTTTTAGTTTTAATGTTGAAATTTGTATATTTAAGTTTTTAATATTTTGATGAAAACTGTCTATTTTCTGATAGTAAACTGTTTTCAAATTTAAATTTTAAAGTTACTAATAAAATATAGAAAGTTGTAAGAATATTTATTTGAAAAATTAAAAGAGAAAACAACCTTCTTCAATAAATTAGTGTTATAGATGTTGCAATTGTGTGTTTTTTACATTGGTCATCATAATGAGTGCGATGCATGTAATCCGTTTGAAATACTTAGGTATGAGCAGAAAACAATAAAAAAAAAAGTTTAAGGTGGGTACTTTGAATGTCGGAACAGTTTTCGTCCACAAATTCATTTTGCACAAAAGGACCTAATCATTTTCTAGCTTTTGTGGAATGCGCTGATTTTTAATGCTCCACTATTTGCACAAGTTAAATGTTTGGGCCCAAAAATCCATCAACCGCGAACATATTGGGCCTTACCAATAATCATTTTTAACCTTCACACTAAATATTTCCTAGGTCACAATATGCAATTTTGTATGGAAATTTTTGCCATTGTGAGCTCGAAAAATTTAGCCTGGTCACTAAAAATGATTATTAGTACCGCGGATTAACTATAATTTCTGTGTTCTTTTTTATTCCACGCAATTTTAATAACAATTTGGTTTAATCAAGCAAATAGGTACTAACCTACTCGCGAACCATAATTGGGCCAAAAATATTCAAAGCAGATGTATGTATGCAATACAAGATTTGTCCATTTTTGGTTGGCAAACATTACTAATTTGTCTTTTCTTGCGGATGGGTGGAATTCAGCGCTCTTGCAAATTTTCCCAATACCTCAATGTCGTGGTACTCAGAACAGTATCACTTGACTCGAACTGCAAGAGGGGAGGGTCTACCTCGCTTCTTTTAGGCGGGAGGGGTTATCAAAACAAAAAATAATTAAAGTACACAATAAAACAAAAACAATGCCAATTCATTTTAATACTTTGCGAACAAAATACTTTCAAACTTGAAATTTAAGGACATTTTTTTCAATACTGTGAACATAGCACAGTATTATTGCCCCTAGTCATTTTTATTCGACCACTGAAACCCATATTGATTTACGTCTTCTGGTGTTTAGCTATCGTACTCTCCCTAATTTTTCTAGTAGGCCGATGTAATTTTCAATTTTGTTTAGATTATCTTGAAAATTCTTCCAAAATCTGGTGACAAAACATGCATCCTTTCTATCTGCTGACATTGTACAGGTCTGGAATCAGCTAAGGTGATAGTTGATTGTCGCTTTTTTGATTATCAACTCTTCTTTACTCTGCGTACAGCGATCACTGTGGATGGGTGGACAGGGCCGTCTTAACCTAGGCTGGGGCCCTTGGGCACACAAGAATTTGGGGCCCTTCTGGAAAGTAAAAACAAGCGAATTATCATAACATTTTGTTAATAAGTGTGACCAATTTATTATTATAGGTAATCATTAATCAAATACAGTATAATATAATATGTCATTAATGATATTAGAATGCTGCTGGTTTTTTGGCTATGATTACGATAACGGTTTCTTTCGGGATTTCTGTTGAGCAGAATCTTCTATTATATCCTTAAAGTCAATTTTTTGAAGGATATCTCTTTCTATGCACATAATTGACAAATTACTCAATCGTTCTTGTAACATTGTTGTTCGCAATTTTTTATTCTCTTGAGCTGCGAAAATGACATCGTGTTTCAGCACGGATCGTATCGTACGCGTACCCATGCGAAGGTCTTAGTGGAAAAATCAGCATTTTTTAATTTTTTTTTTGTCCGTAAATTTCAAGTTCGAAAGTATTTTTTTCAAAAACTATTAACAGTAGGTAATAGGTCGGTTAATTTTTTTTTTTTTTTTTGCACTTTATACTTTTTTTTGTAGGCGCAGTGGCTTATTGGTTAGTTGGTTAGTGTGTTGGACTACTAAGCGAGGGGCCCCATGTTCGAATCCCGCAAAAAAACCCAAATTCCAACTGAGGGTTTTTTCACTGCGCCACCTCTCGCGAACGTCTGACAAACATCCGAGAGTATAACTGTCTTGAAAGACCTTCTCAATCGGCCGTGGGGAATCGGCATAAAATTGTAGATCCCTTCCATTCCTTCCAAAAATTATAAACTCACACGAATGGTTGCTAGAAGCTAGCCCCAGGGTCCCTACAGACCTGTTGCGCCAACTATAGGCAAAATTAGGCACCGAATTTTTATCTTTTGCTCTCAAATAATACGTATCCACTATCAATTTCAATCACAGAATGCAGTGAAGTTTACCTACCTACCATTTCGTTGTCCTTACGCATGCCGGCACGCACATATAGGCGTTCCATATCACCAAATTACATGAAAAAACTGATTTCTTATGGCATCAAGTGATTCTTAAAGATTATGCCTGCTGCTGCTACAGTATGAGAATCGCATATAGCGATATCTCTATACTTCTTCCCACTCCACCAGCTTCCATTATTCGGTAATTATATTTTGATTTGCTTTTGCTGTGTCATAAACTCACATGGTAACATGACCAACCGTAAAAGGCATAAGGCAGGAAAGCTCTTTGCCTACACAAATGAATGGAGCGAAGTGAAAGGTGCAAGAAAAAACAAGAGCCTTATTCTCAACGCTTATTTTGAAAGCTCCTTGTCTGGCAAGGAAAAAATAGGAACCAAATTTTTGTACAGGAATAATAAGACATCTGTATATTTTTATTCTCTGTGCTGAAAGTTTTATACATCATTCGGGGATTCCCCCAAACAAAAATGTTTTGAGAATAAATGTGTGAGAGAAATTGTCGGTACTTCGGGGCCCCCTGAGAATGGGGGCCCTGGGCACGGGCCCCGTGTGCCCTTATGGTGAAGACGGTATTGTGGGTGGAACATGCGTTGACCTCATTCCAGTTGGTAAATCAAGCAGTCCCAAAACAAACATTTCTTTTTAATAGTATTTAACAGAGCCAATACTAAATACAATACTAACGAAACTTCCGAAGTATACAGCGATGTATGTAAAAAGCTTATTCTACTCGATTTATGTTAGCTGCTTTACGAATGTTAGCTTAAAATGATTTTATTTGTTAATTATTGTTCAGAATTGATCATCTTTCTCTTAGGTCAATATATATACAATTATTTGTAAAAATGAAAAACTGTCCACACAAAATCTAGTTGTAACAATTATTTTCAGATAAAATTCTATGAACTCTGACAGCAAATTTGTCACACTGGAAGCCAGATTTTAAGCAGCGGAAGTTGTGACGTTTTATTGAGGGTGTGTTATTCGATTGGGCGCTCCCAGAGCACTTTTTTTATCTAGCAAAGTAAGGCTTTGCATCGGGTGAACGTATTTTTGTAAATTATTTATGTATAAAAATTTAGAAATCAATCGGGACGGATGTTTCTAATGTTTTAATAAAAAATTTAACTAGTGAATGGAAATCGCTTAGAAATGTGTCGAAGAATACACATATTCAAATCGCACGAATATCAACACAAAAAAGAGCAAGTGACGTTTTTATGTTCGATTAGCCACACGAAAACTAGAATCTGAGAGCAAAACTGAAGAAGCCCAATCGAATACCACATTAGTGAGCCGGATTTTTTTAAGTTTCGTGACATTTATGTGGTATGCGATTGATTGATTGAATTGATTTAAAGCAGTCGCCCCTCTTAAATCCCACGTCAAAAAGTGACGCTCCCGACCAATCTAGTTAGTTTTAGTGTTCAGGTTAGTTCTTATCCAGACCAATCTAGTCTACTTAATATAAATAAATTCTTGAATGCGGCCAATTTCTTGACTAGATTCGTCGGCTACCCCTCCATAAACGTCAACTGTCAAGACTAATCGCGTGAACATTCTGGCCAATAAAAAACGAGATAGATCTAGTCAGACAGCTGTCAGACTTACTAAACTAGATAGGTACTTGAACGTGCTCTGTATGAAAGTGTCACCTAAATAGCTGTCACATGAAATTGATCACAAAAAAGAGGTTGTCAATTTACGTGGACATAAAGCTTTGATTGTGATTGTCCACTATCAACTTAGCCGATTCCACCCCAGATTTGACAACATCCACGATTTATCAAAGGAAATAGTTGAATGTCTCGTTTACTTCTGCAAGCGTTTATGTTTATGAAAAGTACTCACTCGTAAATGAAAAACGCAAGCGGCTGCGAACCAAAATACATTTGTACCTATCGAAATGCAACAAAAATAAAACGTCATATGTGTGTTTTCAAAATGTTGTATTTACTCTATGCACATATTCTTTAAACTTTAAACAAACATTTGCATGGTTTATTTTCAACGAAAGCCATATTCTTAAAAAGAGAGCAATGTCTAAAACGCACAGATTTACATTTGATCTAAGTCCATTTCCATATTTCCTTTCACACTATTTAACTCCTTCTCAAAGTACGATTATAACTCAACTAAACACAAACAAAATAAAATCAATAATGATAAATAGAATTGGTATAATATAAAAAAGTTTGTGGTTTGAGACGTATAAATGTTCAAAATACAATTTTTTTACACTTGGCTTTTTTTTAAAAAAAATGTAGTATCCTCCGACACACGTCGACAAGCGATGAAATTCAGAGAACGATCGAAAGTAAGTGTTGTAGAATAAAAAGAAATTAAAGAATTATTTGAATTACCAGAGACTAAAAGTACTGAAATTTTGTTTGACCGCTATATTCGGCTTTTCTTTCTTTAGTGAATGCATTACACAAATTAAACGGCATATGCGTGTAAAACTTGTCTTTGAAAATGACAATTATAATTACAAAATAATACAATGCCACTAAACAAATTGACTAAGAAAAATGGTTATATGGGTTCATATATCTTTAAAGTTTTGGTGTTATTATAAAAAACGAAACGAGAAATTTGAATTATATCTTAAGCAATTTTCTTGAATAAATCTTAAAAAAAAAAAACATTTTTAAAAGACTGTACATAGAGTATTTGAAAAAAAATCATTGTATTTATTTAAAGAGAAAAGAAACATGAATGATAATGAATGCCCAGGTGATTCAAGAATTAACAAAATGTATGTACAGATAAAATAAAATTAGTAAATTGAAATTGTTTTAAACAAGCAAAAAGCGTTTTTTAATGAAAAAATCTATGTTCATTTACATTAAGTAAATGTTGTTGTAGGTTATAGATATTTTTACTTCTCAGTAAAATGATTTCAGTGCATGAAAATCGCTCTGAAATATCGTTTTCTGTGCCAGCATCATTTATCTGTAATAATTCAAATCTAATGTTAAAATATGATAACAAAATCGCCCGCAATTCGTCATGCTCACATTAAAAATAAGATTGATAAATTATTTTTCTTTAAGATTTATTTAGAATATCGTGCAGGATTTCCATTAAAATTCGAGTTAAACATATTGCGCCGTACTAATAATTAATTTTAGTCTCGATTTAAAATTTACGGAAGCTTACAATTGCAAAAATTTGTGTGGCCACTGTGAACTACTAAAATTTTTAGTAAAAAATAAAAACGTTTATTGGTAATTCATATTTTACAGCCTTTACGCTTTTGAAGTAGGTACCCTTTTTGGAAACGACCATGAAACCAATTAAGTTGATAAGCCCAAAGGGGCAAGTTAACAGAGAAGAGAAGAGTGAGATTTATTCTATATTAAATGTAGATAATTTTAAAAACTGATTTTATGTAACTATATTCTATACCAGATATCGTTCTATTTAGCTAACATACAATAATAAACAGGCATCCTTATCGAAAAAAAGGTTGTTTTATAAAAGAAAACATTTTAGGTAAATGTGTACATTATGTTCCCACAGTGATAAAATGTTTCAAACACAATGTGCAATATGTTGATTCTATTCTTGGCCTTGGCCCAATTTTTCGATACTACATATTTAGAATTGCTCATGAAGAAGTTATAACGAAACATGCCAAATGAAAAGAATCAATGAAATTTGTGACTTCCCTAAAATATATGTGTACTTACATATAATTTATTTAAATGAAACTTGTAAATACGAAGGAATCAACAAAACAGTAATGGAAACACGACGACCCAAAGCGAGAAAGTTAAAAAAAATCATTTGAGTTTGCATGTGATTGAATTAGTTTCTAAGTAAAACCTTCTTAGTCACATTTAGTCCCGGCGTTTATTTTAGATTGCGAGTTTTTTTTTGTCATTCCGCTCAGCGAGGAATCCTATTAGAATATAAAACTGGAAACTAGTGCGCCAAAAATTCCAAAATTGAAGACAAGTATGTAATGTAAAATCAACAAAAACAAAAAAAAATAAAAACAATAAAAATAACCAAGGACTGTGATAAAACAGTACCTGAGTTTTTTGTTTACAATCGTCTTCAAAAGTGGTGTAACGAGAACTTTTCAATACTCGTTATATGTGAATAAATTATAAATAAAAAAGAAAATAAACAGCTGTAATAGATGAGAGTCAACATAGTCAAGGAAACATTGCACAGAGAAAAGAAGCATACATGGAGATTTTACATCGTACAAAAATTGGTGAGTAAATACTATTTATACTTATAAGTTAAGCTATTAAGTACCTACCCTAAAAATAAAATATGTACTTTCACTTTTTTCATGTAGATTATTAAATTAAAAAGCGATTTTGCAAATTTTGAGTTAATTAATTTGTTGCTACCGTTTCACATTTTTCTATGACATGACATAACCTATATTTTGGTTTTTGCAGTACGCCTTACTGTGTGCTGTAGACTATACTAAACGGCTGGACGGGTTTGTTTCAAACTTGGTATATATGGGATTGATTAGTGGTTGACAATTTCGTTACAATTTCGAAGTACCTAATTCTTTACGATTAGATAGCCTTTAGAAATATTACTTTCGAAAATAAATTTCGGTGCAAATAATGCACTAACCAAGCCTGCTTTACGCAAATTCGTTCGTAGACTGCCAAGTAAACAATTGATAACATAGGTGTCTGTCCTATCAACTTAATAGAAGTATACTCAGTGCGTGTGAATTCTAGTCGTTAGCCTTTTATATGGAACAATGTTAAATATGGATACTATTCCGACAGTCGCAGCAACGGAGCAGTCACTAAAGAGGGGTCTGCCTAGAAATCACAAAATACACGTAAATAAATAGAAGTTTTTATTATATCTGTTAGCTTATAAGATATTTTGTTATTCTGAGTATAAATTTAAACATAAATGAAAAACTGGGTAAAAGCCTCTTAAGGACAATATTGAATAAAGCCCAAATCATTGAAAATGTTCTGCTGCCAATACAAACAACGCAGTCTTTGCCTTTAAACAAGTTCTTTAGTTCTGCAATACCGACATGATTTATGAATTTATTTAATTAAATTAGTTTTAATATTAACATTATTATTAATTGCAATATTAAGTTAAAGTTAAGTTTGGATTAGAATTCGTTACGATTTTAAGAATTATAGGTATCTCAGGTGCTAGAGGATAGTTGAAGATATTTCAGTTTTCAGCTTATATTTTTTCAGCAAGTTTTCACGTTGTCTTTTGCCTCTACAATTAAAAAAGGTGTGCTATTCCATTTCAATTGTTACCCATTTCATATAAAGAAGAACGTCTTACGGTTATCGTAATATTTTTTAAAATAAAAAGTAATCTTGTAGTGGCGTGAGCGAAAGAGATTGTATAAACGTATTACGCTCAAAAATTTCCTGTATAATACACGTATATGTCTAGATATTTGATTATCTTATATTCACACATTTTCCTCTAGCTCACAAAATGATCTCGTAAATGTATATGAAGGAAATTTTTAGTGTCTATCGCACTAAGAGAACTTGTTTTGGTTGTATTATACATTTGTTTTCAATGTTTTGAAAAAAAAAAAAAAAAAAAAAACAGGAGAGAACATATATAAATCTTTTTTAATATAGATATATTATTTTAAAAAGTAAAACAGAGTCGAACCATGTCTCGACATATGCGATAGAGAGCTATTAGAATTTTGTTGTGTTTTTTTTTTTTTCATTTCAAATAATCAAACAGAAAATATCCCAAGAAAATGAACATTTTTGAAAATATGTATTTTCTCGTATCTGATTGTTGTTCTAGTTGTTGTTGTTGTTATTGGTTGGTTCGCGTTGTTCTTCCCTCCTTTATTTTTACGGCTAAGAATATTTTTCGGCCGCCGTCGAGCAGTGCAATCCAATAAGTCCAATGGGGGGCACGCATGAAAAAATGGGGTACTACGACAGTTCCGTGGTTGGAGTTTTGTTTGGCTCGCGATAGATTAAGCAATCCAGAGTGATGTGTTTAATGATTAATCGTCGCGAATTTTAGCACTCCGTCTATACGCATGTGTAACCACTATACAAATCAACATGTATATATAATTATATCTATCTATGTAGTTCATACCTAAAATGTGTTCTTCAAGTGATAAAAAAGTATCAATAAAAATAATAATAAAAAAATATAAGGATATATAACAATAAATATATTCGGTGCTATATTTTTTACAATCGTAGTGATATTTTATAAAATTTTTAATATGCAGATAATTTTTTTACTTTTTAAAACATATAGTAGTACCTATAATATATTTAAAATGTATTTCCTAAAATATGTATATCTTCACAGTGAGTTTTTGGAAATATTGATTGGAAATCGGTTAGTGGAAAGATAGGATTCAGTTGCAAGATTTTTCAGTACGGTCGATTTTTTTTTTTAATTTAGCTGTGTAAGTAGAAAACATTATAGGTATTCGCGCTCAATAAAAAAGCGAGCGAAGGCTTATTTTAAGTAACTTTTGGTTTTGATAAGGTTTTTTAAGTGAAATTAAACCGATTTAGACGAAATGATTTTTTCTTCTAACCCATTATACATTATTCAGCAAGTGGTTATTATTGTAGAATATGCTGTTAGTTAAAATAGTACTAAAAAAATCACGTGTCCAATTTAATACTGACTTGTAACAATATCAATCCGAAGAGTGTGTTAAAAATATTATAATTCTTTAATAAGAAGTTTTAGTTTATGCTTGTACTCAAACATGGCTGTGCTTAAATGTACTTATTTATCTTTTAAACGTATTTATAATTTTTGTCGGTGAAATATATATAGCATTGGTGTTTTTAATTTGTTTTATGCTTATTCTGTCTATGATATTGAATAGGTGCACCATCATATCGTTATTATTATTTTCATTTTCGTTTTAAGATATACGCATAGTATATATGGTCTTAAAAAAAAAACCTAAGAATGTGTAGAATGTATATTTTCAGGTGCTTAATTTTACCACCTGTTTACAACACCGCCAAGAAGAAAGACCACATTTTGAACAAACAGACACATAGATCGCCCATTAAAATACACAAAATTCGCTCTCTCAAGAGCCGAAATCAATATTTCTTCCTCGCCGTCGTGGCATGGTAGTATGGTACCTTATATTTTCTTTTTAAAAATATTTTGTGCTCTAAAAAAATTAAATATATTTTGTCCGTATTTTCAAAAATAGTTTTGTGGGTCTATTTTTGACATTGGGGTGTATGTGTTTGAATCCTATAATTTCTTTCTTGATTCTGTTTGTTTTTTTTTTTATAATGAGATTCTATTGTGAAAAGTAGGAAACACGTACTCAATAATAACAATTATCATAAATGTTCTTTAATTAGACATGTGACCCGTAGTATTTTCCAGAGTGAAAACTGGTAAATACGTAAATAAATAAAATTGATTTCATGTATTAAATTTTCACAAGTAGGACATATTCCCTGTTTCTATATGGTGTGTTAAATTGTGTTTGTTTTCATTGCAATTAGTTGTAATGCTTTCAGTGCTGCTCTAGACACGAAAAGTCTTAGCCTAACCTTCAATTGGTATAAATACGATAAATGCAAAAAACAAATAAGGTGCAATTCGTATAATATGTTTAACGTATATCGAAAGACACTTTTTAACGAGCTTACATTTTGTTACCATGTGAAATCGGAACTCAAATCAATACATGTTTCAATACGTGTTTCAAATTGCGTAAACGACTGGCCGTAACAAGATTAAATAGATACACTTTTGTGTCATCCTTAACAAACACTGCTTTACTCAAGGACTGCAAGCAATTATTATTTTTAAAAGCCATTCCTTTCACCATTACAGTATTAATAACTTATGTATTTTTAAATTTCGTGGAAAAAGGTTATTCGTTTATTCATTACCTTTAAAAAGTTCTTCCCGTCCATTACTTGTATCGCGGGTGTAGGATGCTTGCCCAAATGAACCTTATGAAGATCCATCTTAAGTCAACAGCTCTAAATATTTAGGGTAATAATAATAATTCACATCTTTCCCTCTTTTTTGTAATTTTTCCCCCGGAAAAGGCGAACCTCAGCAACTCTCCAAGATGCAAGTATCTTAGGCCCATTTTATTCACTCGAAGTTGAACACAACTTGGGAAGTTTCCCATATAAAAATCCCCAAGTTGTGTTCAACTTCGAGTGCATAAAATGGGCCTTAGTCCTGCACTCAAACTGCTGTGAAATGAAGTCCTCTTAAAATATGTATTCCCAAGTAGCGTGTTTAAAAAACGAACTTATCTTGTAGGAAAACGACTCTTTTCTAAATTAAATCAAATGAACAGATTTGTATCACATGGCCGGTTTATAGACTTTAGTTACTATAGCTATATACATAGAAAATCCATAGAATAGAATGTTTTATTATAAGAAGAAAAAATTCTTCTGCATCTTTCAAATTTTGCCAACTATAGAGGAATGCTTATATAGGCTTACGTTTCCTAGAGCTTATGAAAAGTTTTCATTATTTCATCGATAACAAAAGAAAATAGTCAACATCAAAATGGAAGAACGCAGGCCAGCTCGACGAGCAATTGTTAAAAAACGGACAGGACCACTGTTCTCTGAAGATGTTTTATACGAATTGACCTCTAAGCCAGTTCCAGCACAACATCCATCAACTTCTATTTCACATAATCGAAGGAATCCCTCGTTAAAGGACAAAAAAGAAAGGAAGCGTGAACGATGGCTACTTACACGAAAAACCTGGAAATATATGGCAGATGCTGGTCGCAAACTTATCCCAGAGGGCGTTCAAAACCGTCCCGAAGATATTAAAAAATGTGAACGACATTTTCACAATATGTGTGCAAACGAACCCAGATTTATTCTATGGCGCCGGAAAGCCTCATATCCTGGTGCAATGGGTGCGTCAAGGAACTCAAAACGTCGACTTAAACTTCTTTTATCGCATAGTCACAAAGGCATCAATGTCGACGATGAAACGGAGGAATCACGAAACGCTGATCAAATCATTGACTTACTTCAAAGCTTTCTTAAGCTGGATGAGTCACGAAAGACTACAACGTTACTGGGGTCAAAAACGGTTCGACCAGATCAAACTTCGTCACCATCAGCCCAACGACCTGGTAGCTCAGGCCGTTCAAGCTCACAATCGATGGCAATGTCATCGCGTGGCCCTGGCTTTCTGCCGCCTCTCGCCCAATCTCCAAAAGGTATTAATGCTCTCTCGGAGATCGATCAGCTGCTCGAACGGCTGCGAACGCTAAGCCGTGGCACCACCTGCCGCACTATTATACCACTAGAGCGAATTACGCCGGAAATTCTAGAGGATAAAGCTTTGCTTAAGCAGATATATAATGAGCTTAAAAAGCAGCAATTACATCGTATCTTAGGCAAACATTCCACTGGTAGCGCTGGTCAGCGAACAAGTCTTGCACACGCGTCGTCGCTATCTAGTTTGTGGCACTTTAGGCGTGATGGTAGCATAAAGAGCTCTTTCTCAGGAAAACCACCTTCTCTGCCTAACAGTGGACTTAAGTCACCGATCATTTCCACCTCATCCCCACCTGAATCACCTAATCATGACTTTAATAAACGCGTTCCCCCAACAACTTTAGACTTGCCAGCACCCTTGTCATCTACCCTTCAACTTCATGGCACTTTGATTCCTGTGATATCCATCAAAAAGCCATCTGTGGAGGTTATCTATGCCACCACGGGTACACAAACAAACTTTATTCAGTTGGATGAAATAAAACGCTTAGCAAAGGACTATCAAGATATGAAAAAAGAAGAGGCAGCTACTTTGGCTACGGGGCCAGGAAGCCAGCAAACAGACGATGAAAGCGACAAAGGTGCCACAGCCAGTCTTTCTCACCGCCGTAAGAGCAGTATCGACAACGAGGACGTATCGCAATCAGTTAGTGATACGATAAAACGTTACTTGAGGATGGCGCGCAAGAAGAGCGTCCACGATGACAACGCCAATCGATTTAAGCGGGTGAACTATGACAGAAATTTGAGGAACATTAGGGCTAAGGGAGAGATAAATCCTCCAGGCATGGACGAGGGTCAGAGCAAGGCCACTCAAACTCTCGACGCATGGCCGGTGATTTCATTGGATTTCATTCGTGGCAACGAGAACACAGGCATTCTTGAAGAGGCGCACTTGGAATGGCGGAAGAACCTTGATCGGCGGATACAACAAAAGCAGGAATATGAAGAAAAGTTAAAGCAACATGAACGCAGTTTAGCTTCCAAAACTGGAGCTTCTCAGTTTCCAACACATTCCAGTTCGTCATCATCGGCTCCCACTTCTCCAACAAATCCAGTTCAATCGCATGGGCATGGTAGTATGGCACCTACTCCCACCGCCAGTGGAATTCTACATTCAAGCACGCAGTTTCTGTCGAATTTGTGGCATGGTTCGGGTCATCATATTCATGGAGGTCATGATAACCAAACTGGCTATCATCCACTACCGGGTAGCAACACAAACAGCACAAGCTCGATTGTTTCAGCGGGAACAACCGCATCTGGACATAGCTACAGTAATTTAATATTTATCTTTTACATTTAAGATCAATTATTAATTCGCAGACTTACTCTTTGATTCTCGGTTTCTTTCATTAACAGACTCAAAAATCGATAGTGCAGCTATGCAAAAGTCAAAATCATCATCCAACGTCGGACAGTTTGTTTCGAAAAAGATCTGGAAGACGAGATCGAAGAGCCAAACGCGAACGTCCTCCCCCACGAAAGCAGAATGGACGCCGAGGGTGCATTTTTTTTCTGAATAACTGCATACAATAGCAATTTTACAATATTTTTTTTCATTCAGGGCAACTGCACATGGGCTTCGGACAGTGGTCGACAAGTTACTCTCACTGATGTTCATCTACAAAACCTGACTGAGGTTGAATCCAAGATTCTTCAGCGGGTAGCCATTGAAAAGATCAATCAACTGAATATTGGTGTTAGTGTTGCGGCTCCTTCAGGTTAGTTGGTTCCGCTTTCACCGAACTGGTTAAATATATCTGACCTTACAGATACTGAAAATAACAGCAAATCACAGAAACGTCGCCCGCTGGCTAAAAAGAAAGCTATGACCACCAGTTTTTTTGACATCGGCCGAAAGGAAGACAAAGGTTTGTTAACCTTGATTAGATAATAGCATCATTACTACAACGAAATTTATTAGGTGCCCATACAGGTATATTCGGCAACACCTTGGAGAATTGTGTTGTCTATGATCAAAAGCGACGGACCAATCTAACAGCGACATCAGATAGAGGATCCAGAAATTCAATAACATCTCTCTTTCGTGGCAGCTCTAGTAGTAAGGTAGGTCTTAGCAGGATAGACACACTAATGAGGCTATTCAATTTAGTTTTATTTTCGTAGGTTCGATCATGTGAAAGCCTTCCTTCGGGTGCATACAACCTTCCGCATTCTGAAAGAAATGCTTGCAGTACTGCTGGGATTGGCATCGATAGTGGAAATGGTAATCTAGTTAAGACCGCTGCCATGCACATATCACGTAGCCAATCAGATATTCGCCGTTCCAGTCAAGAGTACGACGATATGCAACTAAATGATCCCACGATAGCTCCACCGCCGATGATAGATCCTAGTGATCCAACAGAAAGGCAAGTGCCCACATTTGTAAGAGAATGCATCAAACACCTAGAAAATCATGGTCTTCATTTGGTTGGTATATTTCGAGTCAGCACGTCTAAAAAGCGCGTAAGACAGGTATGTACTTCTTCTATTTGTTGATAAAAATTCGGTCTGGTTAAATAGTCGGTAACGTAAAACAGTCATCGGGAACTTACCGACATTTTTTGTAACAAAAATTAACAAAGTTATTAGCTGCAGATTAATCAAATAAACAATTTTGGAGAAACATTTCATTCTAAATAAGATATTGCAATGAGTTGAGATGACTCGAGAGCATTTTTCATATCTTTTCATATAAATTTATATATGATATAGATGCGGGAAGAATTTGATCGAAGAGCAAGCACAACCATTGACCCAGATACCTGTCCACATGACGTTGCAACTCTGTTGAAGGAGTTCTTAAGAGACTTACCAGAGCCACTGCTGTGTCGAAATTTGTATAAAGCCTTTATCAAAACTCAACGTATGTTTTAAGTCTTTTCCATTGAATATTTATTTACGGGCCTTACTTTTTTTAGGAATTCGCAACCGACGTCTTCAATTAGAAGCTCTGTCTCATTTAGTACAACTCCTTCCCACCGCTCATCGTGATACTTTATATGTTGTTTTGAGGTTCCTTGCAAAGGTTGCTTCCTGCTGCGATGATATTTCTACTGATGGAGTCCAAATATCTGGCAACAAAATGGACAGCAACAATCTGGCCACAGTTTTCGCACCGAACATTTTGAGGTCCTCACTACCAGGTGAAGAGAATAGTGAGCAGGAATCAATGGGGGATGTAATAAATGTGATAAGGTACGGTCGCTTTATATTATTATTTAATTGAACTGGATCTTTAACATTTAGACTTTTTTGTAGGACCATGATTGATCATTACGAAGAGTTATTTCGAGTGCCTGCAGAATTAATGGATGAAATATATGCAAACATGATTGATACATTTCCAGAGCAGTTGAATTATTTGTGCGAGCGTCGCAACGTTTCTGACAAGTGAGTAGTAATCTTTAACCAGCCCGGGTTTCCAATTAAAGTAAAATTAATCAAATACTTTTTCACCTAGCGATGAAGTTGATAGTGGAGGATCCAATACACCACTAAGCTCACCGCCTCCCGCAGGAGTAATGAAAACGGGAAGTGATGGTATTTTAAGGCGCCCACCACAACAAGCAAGTTTCAACAATGAATCCTCTCCAAATGGCAGGACCCACAGTGAACCATCCTCACGAGCACCACCAGTACCGTCTCCGAGACGAATATATACACGAGAGGATGTCATGCATGAGAATGCTGTTTCTAAAGGCAATCCTCCTCTAGATGGTACAAGTGGATCAAGGCGGTAAGCGCAGTCAATCTATAAACCAATTAGTAATACGCCCATAATTTGTTTTCCTCGATTAGTCGCAGTTCTAAGTCAAAGTATTCCGAAATCGATTCTGCTGCCATTCAGCTTCAAATTAGCAATACATCATTAGCTAAATCTAAAACTGGTCATAATAGTGATAGCTTAAACACTCCTACAAAATCGTCAGCCAATGTCGACTTTCATTCCATGCAACAGCATCAACAAACCGTGTCTACCGCTATTACTCCAGCGGGGACAATATCGGCAAGGCGTCTCTCATCGCCCTACGTTCTTGATCGGACTGGTGTTGTGACAGCGAGCTTGAAAATTCCAGTACAAATGCAAACAGTAGGAAGTAATAGCAGCGCTGGTGGTGGCAGCAATACAGGTGATACCGATGACGATGAAGTATTTTATAGAGGATCAGGACAATTCGACTTGTCTAATATTCCATATATTGAGGACTTTGCTTATGGCAATGAACCTGGAAACTGCAGCGAAGGTTAGTTAAGCTCGTTCATTCGGTTAAATACTCAGATCTGGAAAATATGAGTAGCAGTCACTCTAAAACTGCTTGTTTTTTTTACTGGCCTAGAAATATTGTTATGCTTTTAAATGTGGCTGTCGAAGTAGTACTTAGTAACGTCCCCGTTTTATATCTACCGTTTTCTTGACCGAATTTAACACGTAAATCTTTCTTAATGTCTATTGCTAAATATACCATATCACAATAATATTGAACTTAAATATCACATTGGAGGTCTACCTTATCATCACGGAAAATTTGCTTTGTATAAAACGTAGTTGATTTAAGAATTCGCACGAATTTCAAATTGTTTCAATCAACCGAGTTTGGTACCATAGAAAAAGTATGTATTTGCCAAAAAAGCAAATCATTTCGTGAAATGAAATATGGCGATTCAAAAACCAGCAACTAATATACGGATATCCATTAATAAGGCACTAACAGCTAACTAAAAAGCTTTTGAGCAAGAGTCGTCATATTACATATTTTTTGTGGTTTTTATTATTAATCTTATTTCACTGTTATACGTGGGACGTTACTTGCTAAGTAACTATACGCTTCAGTATGCTTTTGTTTCAATTTAGAATCTTATTTCTAAAACAAACCAAAAACATACAAACATCATCAAAACTCAAAAGGTTTTCCTATAACTGGATCACTGTCGTTTGGAGGAGGAGGCGGTGGCAGCGGTATTGAGAGTTCAAATATTCGGAAGCCGTCGACCTCATCAAAAGGTGCCATTACAACTGCGGGCGGCGCAACTGTTTATCAAATTCCAATTACATATGAAGGCCAACAAATTGCATGTCCTGCGGTCGGAGGAGGATCGACTGCGGAATCTTCATCAAAACTTTCATCATTCCTATCATCGGTGAACGTTACGACATCGCCATCTACAACGGCCTCCACATCTAAATCAAGGGAGAAGCCAACGCGATCAAATACACAAGCGACTACCATAAGCAGCTCTCAACAAAAGTTAACAACAACGAAAACAATGCATCTGCAAAGTGCACATGCAGCAAGTGCAACATCAACAGACAGTCAAATTGAGCCTAAGCTGCCAACAAGCATTTCAAATATTGGTGGTGCAATACTCCGCTCAAAAACGGCAGATTTCGAGAGAATGTCAACTGTCGGTTCCGCACCAGCGGTTGCTCGACGAACCCGCAACATAAGTGACACAATAGCTGTTGATGTTGGATCATCACCACGAGGTTTACTCTATAAGAGGCAAGAGTTGATTTCCAGTGCTAAAAGAACTTCAAAATAAGGTTCCACCTATAAATACATAGACCATAATAAAATTATTTAATTTTCTTTTGCTTATATTCTCACTCTCTATACATATAAAAATCCGTCAATTATATTTTTTTTGTCTTTTTTTTTAAGTTTAAGTAAGAATAAAATAAACTGTAGATTTATAACCAAAACATGGCCGAAAGTTTTAGTAAACTGATCATTAAATAAACAACATTATTTACTCCAATGCAAATTTGTAAAATAATCTATCCAAAACAGATTACAGGAACAACTAGTCGTATTTTTTGTAGTTTATTTATTATTCTATCTTTAGATTATGTTGTTAATTTCAAAACGTAAGGTGTATATTTACGTTATTATAATTAGTACATGTTTATACACAAGTATTTGTTAATATGGTAAATAAAAAAAAGAAATGATTTCTGTCCACTGTCTTTGATATTACTTGTCATGCATTTTGTATTAGAATGCTGGCTGTAACCACATATTTGTGTACTAGCTGTGCCCGCAACTTCGTACGCGACGTGAGACGGTCTAATTTCCAATAAAAGAGATAATAATAGTTATGTTTCAATACATGAGATAATTATAACTTTTTTACAAAGCTTCTTGAAATACAATATTTGAGGTTCTGTTGCCTGTTCTGTTTTACTTTCGCTGACTCGGGAAAGAGACACGTATAATTGACCGTGCGAGAAACAGTCGTTGCTGAGGTCTACACCCGCAGTGCACAATGTCACAGGCCTGAGTCATGCCACCGATACCAGCAAATTCGGCATAATTAATTTCTTTGGTGTAATAAAATCCACTTCTGATTTATTTTACCCACGGAGTATTTCTTTGTAACGATGGGGTCTGATATTTTTCATCCGGTTTCTGTGATCTAACTCGTCTCATTTTTCTATATCTTGTTGAGCTTCGAGAAAGATTTGACTGTTTTCTCGACGGCATAATTTGTTTAAAGTCAACAGTCTAGCTAAAACAAAGCGGTGAACATTGTCAATGTGAAACAATAAATCAAACAAATCTATTTACCTAAAACACCAATTTAAGAAAATTAAATTCAACAGCGTAGGTACTACTAAAGTTCCACTTCTTTACTGTAGGTATTAACATAGGTAATGGGTCTTACTAATACCTAATCATTCTTAATCTCCACATGGAAAATTTCGCCATTATTAGTTCGAAAAATTTAGTCTGGACACTAAATATGATTATTAGCATACTGTTTCAGCGGCAAAAATAGCAATGCTAGAGGCTTCAGTTCGACATTTTACAATGGACATCCACCGTTTTTCAGAAAAAGCATTAATATTGATTTTTTGGTTGAAATGAAAGAGTTATTTTGGTCCTTACAACTTTGAAAAAAAAAAAAAAATCAACAGTTCATTGCCTTAAGGGAGAGTGCGTAGCAAATTGGAAATCGCGTAGCAGTTTTGCTACGATCGTAGCGAAGTGGCAGCGCTGATTGCTTTATGAGTGCATTTGTGTCCTAATAAAATCTCTTTCAAGTTATTCAATAAACGGAGAACAATCTATTTGAATGATTTCATTTATTCGTAGACTGACGATGCAAATCAAAACTTATTAGTGGTCTAAACATCACAATTGCATCGTTAACAAGTGAATATTTTTGAAAATATCAATAATAGCTGGCTCATTAATATCAGCATAAATTACAATCGCACGTTAGAAGCGTGTTAAGAACATATCGCTTCCGGGCTTGTATAATATTACTTAATTCGGGAAACTTAGAAACCGACAAAGTTGAAATTCGAACGGAAAAATATAAAACGCACATTTTTATGCAGACATATTCTCGTTCTACCTGTTAGGCTGTTACTTCTCCAGAAATTAATAAACTTTGTTATTTTGCATGTGTTTTGCTGAGTGCTGATAATCCTATTTTTATAACTATATTTTCGAAGCGAAGTGAACCTTTCACACAAACCATTGTCTCGTTAGAGATCCTCATTCTCGATAAACTTACATTTTTTGCAAAGAGTTGGTAAATTGTTTGGTTGCAGCAAAATATCTACCTGAGTCGCCAAAGTACTGAGAATTGTTGCAAAAAGGTATGAGCCGTCCAAACTTAAGTAAGAAGATATTTTATTCTGTTTGCGACAATTGTCAAGAAAGTCTTGGAAATATCCCAAACTCATATTAAATTAATTTCGTTGCTTGCAAACTATTTAAAAAGAAAAAACAATCAAAAAGCAAGAACTAGCTACCGGTTGTACAACTACATTTGTACAAATTTGTGTTTGTTAGACTTAAAAACCATTTGCATAGGTAGTTGTGTTGCAACGAATGAAATTAGAGAACATTCACAATTTACCAAAATTAATTAAAAATTGTAAACGCTCAGGCTGAACAACAGCGTATTAAATTCTCTCCTATTACGAAATTTAATACAAGCTATGTTCACACGATTGCCACATCTGCCAATATTTTCAGGTATACAAATGTTCTAGCAATGAGCTGCAAACAAACCAAAATTTTTTTTTTCATTCAGTGGTGAAGTATTGATTGAGAAGCACGTAAGAAAAAAGAATTTTAACGGAACAAAAATATGCAATTGTGATTGTTTTGGCCGCGTATACGTATTTGAGAGCTGCGAGGATGAATTACCACACAAATGTGGGCGTGTTTGGACGAAGGATTGGATGGCGCGCCGACAGCAGGAGGAATTGAGAGCTGAGTAGAATTGTATCACGATTTTTTGCGTATGGATTCAAAACAATTCGAGATGATCTTCTAGCTTTGGTGACTCCGCATATCCAAAAGCAGGAAACAAATATGCGTGCTAGCATTGCAGCGGCTGAGCGGCATGTGATAACTCTTCGATACCTATAGCTGCTGGGGAAAATTTTCGGTCCCTGCAATAACTGTCCCGTATTCCTGTGTCAACGATCTCATTTCCTTACCTAATTCAATATACAGAATGCACAAAAAATGGTTTTTATTTCTAGCAGAGATGAATGAATAAAAGAGATGGTTATCTTTCGTACGTCTATCCCCCCAAAACCCATTTGTTTACATTGTTGTTTTTGTAATTTCAACCCCCGTCTGTGAATACGTGTGACCAACAAAAAAGCATGTTGCTAATGGCCGACTGCGAATCATCTTGCTTTTATGACCAGCGGTGTTTAATTGTTTTGTGTTACGTTTTGAATTTGTTTAGTTTTTGTGGAGGTGTTGATTAAACTGAAAAAATAGTGAAATACACATTAGAGAATACCGAATTCTTGCATTAAAGTCCAATTCATGAACTCACATATACTATAATAGAAACAAGCAGGTGTGTGTGACTTCATGAATTTTTCCGGAAAACAGCTTGTAGGCAGCAGAGATGAATGATTAAAAGGGATGGATATCTTTCATACGTCTATCCCCCCAAAACCCATTTATAATTTCAATCCCCGTCTGTGAATACGTGTGACCAAGAAAAAAGTATGTTGCTAATGACCGACCGCGAATCATTTTGCTTTTATGAGCATCGCAGTGCTTAATTGTTTTGTGTTTCATATTATATTTCTGTGATTTTTGTAGAGGTTTTGATTGAATTGAAAAAAATAGTGAAATACATAACAGAGAATACCGAATTGTTGCATTAAAATCCAATTCATGAACTCACAAATACTATAATAGAAATGAGTAGGTGTGTGTGACTTCATGAATTTTTCTGGAAACCAACTTTTAGGCAGCCGCCTTTCACTGGAAAGTTATATATCTCTGTATTCCATTATCTTTGGTAGGCAGCCGCCCTTCCACTGGAAAGCTATATATCTCTGTATTCCATTATCTTTGATTTCTAGACGCCGAGAACAGTAAAAGCCTGGGATTTTGTTGCTGCCAAATTTAACGAACTGTGGCAATTTCCAAACTGCATTGGAGCATTGGATGGAAAGCATATGGTAATGATCGCACCACCCAATGCTGGCAGCATATTTTATTATTACAAAGACACTCACAGGTCACAGCATTGTATTGATAGGCATTGCCGATGCAGAATATAAACCAAAAACCTTCTTTTAAGCATTCATAGTCCAAATGTGAGTGAAAAAGAAAATAAACACTTCAGCCAATTGCATTAAAGCACCTAATCGAACTTCTTGACGAAATAATAAACAACGAAACAAAGACAAGACAAAAAGAAAATAAAAAGGATCATAAACATTTCCAGTTTCCAGATACTTTTACAAGCATCATAAAACGTAAAACACAATTATACCTATAGATAGTTCACACGATTGCCACATCTACCAATATTGTCAGGTCTACAAATGAAAAAAATGTCCCAAATGTCTGCCAACCGTGTGAACTGCCAATTTTGTCTACCAATATTTGCAGAAAAGTCATTGTTAGATGATGTATAGGTACCTGACAATATTGGCAGATGTGGCAATCGTGTGAACATAGCTTAAGGGTTAAGGGAGGATTTATTTATGTCGTTTTCCATTGGGCAAGAAGCGTCCGGGAGAGTCCGGAATCGAAAAAATCACTTCTGAAACCGTTCCATTGGCAAGAAATCTTCTGGTGATTCTGAGGAGAGAATTTCGCTTCTGGATTTGAAGTCAGAATCCACTCAAGAAGCACTCATACCAGTGTAGTTTGTGTATTTTATACAAGTCAACTGACAGCTGCCGTAGATTATTTTTTGGCATTTCACCAATACTCTTGTGGATTCAATCAGAAGCAGTTTTCTTGTTCCATTGGACTACAGAATGAGTAGATCCCCGAATGAAACCAATGGAAAACGACATTAGCTAATACCCGAAATAAACATGGCTTTCTCAATACTAACATTTAACCATACAGTTAGCGATAGTCTGGCAACTATAGGTATTTGTTTATTGCTAAAGGGATGCACAACAACAATATCGTTAGCACACAAGCACAACACACCAAAATGAAATTGAAAAAAAAAAAATACATTTTTGTTCGAATCATACAATCCTTCCTTCATGTTGCAGGCAGTTCATACCAGGTATTGTATTGTTTATGCTGTTTTTTTCGATTTGTGTATGCTGGTTTTACATTTTTTCTTGAACATGCTTTTGTGCTGTCATTCTATCAGTCCTATTCTGCTATTCATCGGGGGAATTTTTCTTCAATTTTCACTGAACGCTATTCTACTATTCATTCGAATCGAATGTCGATTCACCTCGTTAATGTCGGTAACGTCGGTAATACTGTGCGGTATTCTCTTATTCACGTGAATACATACACTCTATACAAATCAGATCCGCATGTCAAATGTTGCGGATTTGAAATTAAATGGTTCGTCTGTGTGGTTGATGGTTGATCAATTGTAAGTAAAAACTAATTTATGGCTTGATAATTTGTTTGTAAACAAAGATTATTAATTTTTAGGGATAGAACAACAAACAGAGATTGATTTAGATTTTCTATAGCGGAGTTTTTTTGAGCTTCGTTCTCAGCAAAGCAAAGTAAAGTAGGCTTTTTAGCACGCTAATTACAACAACTATTGCGAGTGTCAAAGTGTCAAGTGGAATGTAGTTGTTGTAATTGCGTGCTGAAAATCCTACTTTGCTTTGCTTTGCTGAGATCGGAGCTAAAAAAAACACGCCTAATATCAAACTAAATACATTTATTTCAATTTGGAAAAACAAACTTCTTATGGTTTTAGTGTTAAATTGGTGTGGATAATGTAGTTCACCCGATGGATAGCAGAATAGAAATGCAGAGTGAAAGGGAATCGAATGGGTGAATCGAATCTACGATTCACGTGAATAGCAGAATAGGGCTGTATATCTCTATATATCTCTTGTCTGTGACCAAACTAACGATATCTAAGAACTTCAGCCTCTAAAATATTTCAGCTACGGTATTCCGCCGATGGTGCCGCAATGATATTTTCGTCGAAGCGATAGTATAGCCCTAATCTGCTATTCACGTGAATCGTACATTCGGTTCACCCTTCGATTCCCTTTCGCTCTGCCTTTCCATACCGCTATCCATCGGGTGGACATTATAACATTATACAAACAAATTTGACATTCAAGTTAACAGCTGTTCATGTGAAAATCATAAGAAGTTTTTTTTTTTTTTAAATTGAAATAAATGAATTTAATTTGATATTGAAAATCTTTGGTACCTAAGTGATCAATTTGTCTGGTTAATTATTATCGCTACCTCTATAAAAGAGAACACATTTTTCTGTTTGTCCGCGAGTAGGGACTAGGTATGTAACGAAACCTAAACAATACATATATTAATCGATTTGTCGTGAGTATCGGTATTACATAGGATGGTTTTAAGTATCCTAAAGTCCGTTATTGGCCCTTTAAACCCATTTTATATGATTTTTTAACTAAAAAAAGACCATTTTTTATGGTTTAAACACATATTACTACGAAATGGCCAAAAAAAATTGAACATGACTTCATTCTTCGATTAGTACACTTCCCGATGAAGAGATTGATGTATCAATCATTATTCTCTGATTCGTATAACAGAAGTTATAAGCAAAAATGTAATTATTTGAGACTTACATATTTCACAGATATGCGTAGGTCATTGCAATCAACAGCCCACCAGTGGAGAGCGGGTGCGAACACGTTTATCAATTTTTTTTTTCTTCTCTCTTCTTTCTTTGAACTAGGTATAGGCACGGTTGCCACTTGCTAAAAAAATTAGCGACCAAAATTGAAAAAAAAAGTTACCATAACAAGTCAAAAGTTACCAAAAATCTCGAAATTGGATAAAACACACCGAAAGAGACAAAAAAGCATACCCTATCTTCTTGAGCCAATATGAATACGATTTTAGAGCTTTTTTCAGATTTACGAACTTAATACGCAAACATTTAACAGCAGTGGAAAAATGTATACACATGCTTAGTTTTAAGAAAAGCGTAGAATTCACATCATTTTATTTTTATTTATAAAATACATTTTTAAAACATAAGGTTGTAATTCATTTAGGTACATTAGTCAAGTAGGAACTTTATGAGTCTTATACTCACCATCTGTCAGAATTGAAGACAATGAGTGCATTCAGTAATTGTTTGAATAAAACAGGTTTTCATGGGTGGAGCATGTGTAATGCGTTCACTCAGAAACAGTAAAGTATGTATGTTTGGTGCTCTTGTTCAAAAAGTTACCAAAACCCGATAAAAATTACCAAACTACCAAAAATTACAAAGCAACAAAAAAATTACCAAATTTGGTAAAATATTACCAAAGTGGCAACCGTGGGTATAGGCAGTGATGCCAGATTTTTTTTGCTTAAATTCCCCATTTTTGGGGAATTTTGGGAAAATTTTCCCCATTTCATATCCGTTTTTTCCCCACTTTTTTCCCCATTTCAATTCATTGAAGTAAAGACGCATTTTTAATATAATAAAAAAAATTTTTCTTTTTTTTAGCCATTTTTTAAAAAATGTGTTACAAAAAAAAAAAAAAAAAAAACAAATAATATTCAAAGTCGTGCAGTTTAAACTAATACAAAATAAGTAAAATTAAAAGCAAAAAAAAAAAATTCACAAATAACGAGGCAGGTTGAAAGTAAATTATAATTTTGAAAGGTACATAAATATAAAAAATTATAAATAAAAAATATAAATTATATTAATACAAGTTATTATATAACGATAGGTACACTAATCGTCATTAGACTGGTACATATTTTTACTGTGCAAAACCAAGCATTTTTATCGATGCAAAGATCAAAGCAACTTTTTGATCATTTTTGCAGCATAATTTCGTCTGTAAAATTCCGTAAAGTGTTTCAGCTTCGAGCTAAGTCGCTTAGATTCTATAAACGCGGTGATGTTTTTATGTTCGGGAGATATTTGAAAGTCAACTACACGAGTTTTATTTTTAAATTATGCAAAATTAATAAACATGCATGGATTTCCGTTTTTCCCCATTTTAAGAGCACTTTTCCCCATTTTCCCCATTGAGTCAAAAATTCCCCAAAATGGGGAAAAATCCCCACATCTGGCATCGCTGGGTATAGGTAGGTATGTAGCACGGTTGCCACTTGCTAACAAAATTTGCGACCAAAATTGAAAAAAAAAGTTACCACACCAAGTTAAAACTTACCAAAAATCTCGAAATTTGATAAAACACACAGAAAGAGACAGAAAAGCATACCCTATCTTCTTGAGCCAATATGAATACGATTTTAGAGCTTTTTTTCAGATTTACGAACTTAATACGCAAGCATTAACATTACCAAACTACCAAAAGTCACAAAGCAACAAAAAAATTACCAAATTTGGAAAAATATTACCAAAGTGGCAACCGTGGTATGTAGCTATTAGGCGTTTTTCTTTTTTAGTTCAGAGCACAACCTGAACTGTTATACAAAAAGTTCGTGCTTCTTTTTTAGCTCAGACACTTCAGAGCTCGAATTTGTTTCTTTTTTCGCTCAGAGCATGATCAGAGCGCGCTCTATGAGCTCAGAATAAATTGACTGAGCATCCTGAGTAAAAAGCTGAGTACACATGTACATGCACACTTCCAGTCACACTTGAAGGACAAAAAAAAAAAAAGGAAAAACAAAACATCCTCTGAACGCTCTGAGCACGCATGGTTCAGAGCGCGCTCATAATTCTCGAACTCTGTTCAGTGCTCAGCTCTGAACTAAAAAAGAAAAACGCCTATAGTGTGAGTTCCTGGTTAATATTTTTTTTAGTTTTTTGAAGTTATTATACTCTGTCCAGGAAAAATTGTCAGTACTGTACAGGCCTTATGGAGGAGCTTTTTTTCTACCAGTGGTGCCGGTAGATACTCTCACGGCATTCAAACACAAGAATTGCCACTGAAATAAGAACCAAACCACTGTCATACCCAGGAATTGTTGTTGTAATTTTCCTAAAACTCGCATACAGCCCACCACAAACAGTCTGCCACACAGCCGCAGGCAGAATGAGCTTGAGCATGGTCGGCTTGTATTCACTTGCTATTATCACCAAGCAAAATAAGCAGTGTGTGTGACTGAAGCACATCAGAAGAGTGTTGCCATAATGTACAATGCAAGCATGTCATTAGGGTTTTTCTATGGATTTTGTCAATGAACTTTCGGTTTTGGTGCTTTTGAGAGCGAGTTTTTATATAGGGTGTTGCCATTCGGTTTTAATTTGTTTGTATTTCTGAAGAATTCAATAATATTCAATAAACCCATTTTTATTGTTGTCTTTTAGAAATAACATTTATTCGTCAGATGTTTTATTGCATTCATTTCGTTAATGCCATGTATAAATGGTATAATTGCATATTTCACTTTGTAGGGCATATTTTTGGCATATTTTAGAATTTTTGTTATATTTTTGCATATTTGTCTATTTTTTCATCAAATAAATTTTCACACTGAAATATCGAAGTGACGAAGCAGGTAAGCCTATACCATTTATTGTCGGTCGTTGGGTTTTACCACATCCGGTCACTCCTCCCCAGTAAAGAAAATGCCTCGAAAAGATTTTATGACAAGACATTTAAAATGGCTGAAATAAGAGATCTATTAACGACAGCACTTACAAGGGTTGACAATTAAAAATGGCATCGATGTGTCCAACGCGTTGAACAGGTTGTTGAGCCAAATATGTGGGAAATGGACCTAAATAACGAGAGCAGTGGCAGTAATTACTCATCGGATTAGTTGATATTTAAATATGTGATATTAGTGTTTTATGTTTTACAATATTTATAATGAATAAATTGGATTACGGTGATATATTTTGCGTTTTGAATTTTTTTTTGTGTTACGAAATTTGTATTTTTCGTTGGAAAACAAACTTAAGCGATTAGGCCTACTAGGGGGATACCCTTAAAAAAAAACTCCTATCATCTTACCGGAAAAAAAAGATACGTAATTTATTTCATTCAACAATATGTTTTAAATTGGAAGATGGTAACCCTAATAGTATTGCTCTCTGAGTTATGGCGAATTATCATATAAACCTTGGCAACCCTGTGAGAGCTTTAAAGTGGGACTGATTTATGTAAGTCATTGCAACCAGACTGAGAGACAAACATCCTATCTTCCCTGTACTGACAATTTTTCCTGGACAGAGTATAGGTTATTACTTCTTTAGGCGCGTTGGGCACTTTTAGATGGGAAGAAATTAATGAATTCGCGTTACCTTTAAAACGACACCGCGTCATCGTCACCGAGAAACCGCCACCCGATAGGTGGCCCGCATGTTGTCCATTTTCTGAGAAACTCAACCGATCTCAATGAAACTTTGTTTGTGTGCATGGTTGGATGCAGCTAGAAAAATAGGAAAGTTTTGGACCCGATAGGTGGCGCTGTTGTCGATTTTTTTTGAGAAACTCAACCGATCTCAATGAAACTTTGTATGTGTGCATGTTTGTATGCAGCTAGAAATATAGGATAGTTCTGTACCCGATAGGTTGCGCTGTTGTCGATTTTTTTGAGAAACTCAACCGATCTCAATGAAACTTTGTATGTGTGCATGTTTGTATGCAGCTAGAAAGATAGGATAGTTCTGGACCCGATAGGTGGCGCTGTTGTCGATTTTTTTGTACGCTGTTTTTACTTTTTACTCCCAAAACAGTTTTAAATAATTCCTGCGCAATAAAATATTTCCTGACGATTCCCGGAGTGCCTGATGTTTTTTTTTATTTACAGTTAGTTGTGTTTTTTGGTTTTGAAATAAACTTTTTTCTTTCTATGTTTTATGCATCTTTTGTGCTTTGCGTTGCTCTCTTTTAATCTCTTTTAATAAGTCTCTATCCCTAATATTATAAAACTAAGTTATTGTTTCTGTTTCTGGCTACACTTCACTTATAAATTTATATAAGCTAAACCATGGATATGATCCTTTTTTTATTAACAAATTTCGCGGAGTGGGTTTGTATAACGCTAATTATTTTGTTTTAAATTTGAGAATTGGAACTTTGGCGAAGCAAGGCGAGCACGGGTCAGCTAGTTTTAAATAAAAACAAAAAACATAAATGAACAGGTAGGTATGGATTGGATAGCTTAGGACTTTTTTTTTCATCTTAAATTTAGGGAAACAAGAGAATCCTCAAAATTAATAATCTTTGTTTACAAACAAATAATAATCAAGCAATAAATTAGTTTTTACTTACATTTTATTAACCACCTACCACATAGACGATCCAATTAATTTTAAATCCGCAATTTTTGACATGCGGATCTGAATTGTATAGTTTATATGCATTCACGTGAATAAAGGTTTGTTTGACGTGGTCCCTAGTGCGCACTAGTGCGCACTGGGTTAACCCTAATGTGTTCCATATAGCACTGTACTCGCCCTGGTACGGAAAACCTGTGTTTGACATGATTTCTAGGGCGCCCTAGTTGTGCCCTGAACTGACCCCAGTTATTTTGTCGGGACAAGAACTCAATGCTGAGTTGCGCTGTCATTTCGCTTGCTGTTATTCGTTTATTTAGAAAAATACAATAAATTTGATATTCAAAAGGTAATTGTTTGAAAACAACAACGTTATATTATAGGTAAATGGAATGAAAAAAAAATCTGGAATCGAAGCGGAATACTATATTGCAAACAGTATTTTTCAACTTGTTTTCATTATGGCAAGCACAAGATCAGCCTTGAGTTCACTCATTTTTAACAATAATTAGAAAAAATCCTATCATCTTCATACTTCGTTCACCAAAAAATAAGTATTTTTCAATTTCAAAAACTGCCAGACTTCAGGGCAGCATATTTGGCGTTCGATATGATAGCCGAATTTTAAGGGCTATGTAGGGTTTTTGAAAGGGGTGAACATTAGCTGACACTTCTCTGTGCGCACTAGTGCTACCCACGTCAAACAAACCTTAAGATAATACCACACAGGATTACCGACGTTTCCGACATTAACGAGGTGAATCGACATTCGATTCGAATGAATACTAGAATAGCGTTCAGTGGAAATTAAAGAAAAATTCAGAATAGGGCCGATTGTCTCTATATACAATGCTTATATCCTATGAATATGCAATGAGTCTTGTCAGTTATACCTTCGTGTTGTACAGGTACACCCTTTGGTGTTACGAAACTTTTTCTGTATAATCACCCCATCCGATCGCGACGGAATTATCCATTCGACCCGTTCCGATGCAAATTTCCGAAATTTTCTCCGATGACAAATAGAGCTTACTTATTACTTACTTTTGACAGCTACACAACACATTTTTTCCGAAGCTCTCCGACAACTAACTGCTCAATTGCTGCGGAATATTTGAATGTCAAATGAACGTATTTACATTCTTTATTTTATTTCGAACGGAATCGGACTTCCCAATAGATTTGACTGGATTTGACTTTCGTTTCCGAGTTTTCTCCAAATAGATGCCTCGATAGGGGTTATTGTTGTTTTACATGTAAAATAAAGTTACGGTATACCTCGTTCACGGAAGTGACGATTGAACCCCACTTTTAATCTTACGATGTCCAAATTTTCGCCCATAAAAATGATTAATTTTGATGTTTCTATCTTTAGTGTGATAGGCAATGACTGTTTTATTAAAATAAAGTGATGAGTGAAAGTTTTAATTCTTTGATTCGTGGTGAATATTTAAATAAACAAACTAAAACTTTCTGTCAAAATCTGCATGATCAGTCGAAAGATAAATATTCCATATTTTTATTAGCTAAATAGTCTAATCTAACTTTGAGATAAATAGAGTAACTTTCAGGATAATAAAAACAGATATAACTTTTTCGATCATTTTTTTTATTATTATTATTATTTTTTTTATTTAACAATACAATCTCTTGTTGTCCTTTTTTCCACTTCT
Organism: Cheilosia vernalis; assembly: GCA_949126925.1. Taxonomy (NCBI): domain Eukaryota; kingdom Metazoa; phylum Arthropoda; class Insecta; order Diptera; family Syrphidae; genus Cheilosia; species Cheilosia vernalis. Next base: position 20,164,692 of record OX421363.1, on the reverse strand, counting down.
TGTAATTTATGTTTTCTTTTTTCAAATACTGTATATATATTTATATATAATATTCTAAAGGTAAATTTATATATAAATATATATAGACATATAAATTACTTACAGTTTATAATTTATTAATATTATGTTTCTTTAAATTTTTAAATAGTATTTTTAAATTTAATTTCAAGTCATTTCACATGATTCGCGAGGTTGGGCAATATATTACTTATTTTTTTCATATTAATCATATATAAGTATTTTAATTCATATACATGGAGAATTCGTATTCAATATTTATATATATATTTATGTATATATAAGTATATATATATATATACATAAATATATATTATAGTAGTACAACATAATCACAATAATAATAATTAGACGAAAATGGAAAGTGCAGGGGATGTAGAAAAAAGGCTGTGGTTTAAAACAAAAGAAAAGTTTTCCTTAAAAGTGGAAGACGATTGAAACGCATAAGAAATAAATGGTATCCAGTGGATACACACTTTGTGGAAGGGAATAGGGCGGGATACAAGTGGCAAGGGGATGCATTTAAAAAAAAAAGGAAAATTTTTTTTCTCCATATGTATATTATAAAAACATTTTTTTTTTAATAATATGCACATTTTCATTTAATTTTAAATATTTTGAAATATATAGGAACTTCTTACGTTTTTTTTTGTTTTTAGTTTATTTATATTGTATTATGTTTTCTTGTTATTATTAAATTTTAGTAATCTTGTTGAAACGAAAAAAATAAGGCTAAACATAAATTATAGAAAATATAATTGCTTGAAATCGAAACATAAGCAGTTGCTTATTTAGTAATATATATTTATGTTCAAAATTACTATTTTTTTAATTTGCTTCACTTTTACTAAATGGATTACGTATACTGTGATATGTTGTCTTATCGTTTAATCTTCTTAATTTTTTTCTTTAACAAAAGGGAGAACATTTTTGGAAACGAGTGTTTGATAAGAGATGAGATCAGATTGTTTGGGGGAAAAGAAACTAGGGAAATGTTTACATTTTTGTACTAAAAAAAATTTGTTTTCATTATTTTCCTAAAAAAAAACTTTTTTTATTTGTATACTTATATCATAATTTATCTTTTTAAATGTTATGTCAAAACTTAAAAATGGCTTCCTTTTTAGTTTTCACCTTGTTTTTCATTTAACTTAGTGTGTATTAAATGTTTGCTTAATTCACATGCGAGGATTCGAATATTTTTGTTTTTCTTTAATTGTGTTTTCCTAATAAAATAAATTATTAATTATTTAAGATTTCTATGGAAAGGTATGTTTTCCCTTTATTCTAATGTGAATATTCTTTATTATTATTTAATGAAAAGACTTTTCTTTTAGGAACTCGTATGTATTTTTTAACAGTTTTCACGTTTTTCTGTAGGTTAATAAGAACTAAAGAACAAAAAATTACATAATAGTAAAACAAAAATATATAAAAAAGGGTTTAAACGAATTGTAAAAAAATACTTTCTTTTGATAGTTTGTTTCTTTACTATAAATTTCGACACTTATATTTGTTGAATGCTTTGTGTCTATTTCTCTTTAATGACCTTAAGTATTATAATAGTATTTTTTTTTAATATCATTTTAAATATATATTTATAATGTTGTATGTATAAATATTGTGATACAAATTAGGAACTATATTTTTCAGTTAATTTGTTTTTTAATCATACATATTCGTTTTTTTTTTTTCTAAATGAAAGCAAATGGAAAAATTATATATTGCAATGGAACCAGAACTCCAAAGTTAATTCATTGTCTATATACATAATATATATTCGTATAAAGGGGGACAATTATTGAAGTGAAATTTCGCTTGAGATGGTCTGAAAGGCAGGTATGCCGTGAGATAAACGCTGTTGTTGTCTTAAAACTGGTGTAATTTTTGCAAACCTAAGTAACACATTTTCTTTACATTATTATTACTTGTGTTGTATTTATAAGGACAATGCAATGAAACATTACTACTAAGTACCTCCAAACTGAGGTGGCTTCCACGAAAAAAGTAGGTTTACATAAATACTGATTTTGAATTGCGTTGCAGTTACAAATCTCACATCTTCATACTATGTATACGTTTACGTTTATTTATTGCACTAATTGTTATTAAAATTAAAGAAAATACACAAAATATATTTTTATGGCATAAAACGCCGAAATGATTAAATGACGATGCTTAAGATAATAGTAAAATATTTTATCGCCAAATGATTATAAGCGTGCCTTCCGCAAATTTTATAATTAATAATAGTATAATAACTTACACTTTACTACAACATAAACATATTTTTCAACCTTTTCTGAGAAAAATAAAAACAAATAAATTATCCATAAAGTCAATATTAAAATAGATACGCCTTTAAAAAATGTAATATTTTAATACACATACTGGTACATAAAATTAATAAAATTGAAATATAGTAGTAAGTATTTTTTTTTTGCTTGCCTTTTCAAATATATATATTTATTAATTCTTTATAGTAGGTATATTTTATTTAGTTTTAATGTTTTTGAATTGTAATTTTTTCTTCACTTTGTTTAGTAAGTTCTTTTGAATTGTTTTCTTCGTCGTCTCTATTTAATAGTAATACTAAGTTAATTTAATTTTATATATTTAATATATAGGAACCTTTTAATTTTCACTTATAAATTTAAGAGCATTTACGATTTATATTATTTACGTTATTATTATTATACTTGCTTGTCAATTTCTTCATTCGTTTGCGTGTTCTGTTTGAATATAATATTTATGTAGGGAGACAAGTAAGTTATTAATATTAAGATTTAACATTTATACATTTATATGTGGTTTCTATCTTTTAAGTTCATTTTCCAATTCGAGTTATATGTGTAGCAGCATAGTTTTGTTAAGTTCAATGTTCATCGTTTCCTTAGAGTAGGAATAGTGGCCGACACGGGTTGATTTTTATTCTCAGAGATATGATTCTTTGGAGTTTAACGTCCTTTGGTTAAGAATAGATAAGTCAGTCGATTTTTTTGTGAATTATTTATCAGAAGTAAATGGTTCTATTCCCCAAAACATATGCATAAGGAGACAGCATTTATTTTAATATGTATTTCGAATGTAGTTTTCTTCTCTTTATAGTTTTTTTTTTTTTCTTTCGTGTTAAATAAAAAAATTAAAACAATTTAAAATTGGCACCCATGAAAATGTGTTTTTATCTAATTAAATTTTTTTTTTAAATCATTTTTTTTTAAATTATACTTGCGTTTAGATTTTTACGATAAATGTTCGCTTATCCTAGGAACTTTTTCCTTAAAATTCTAATATTATTTTCTTATTAAATTAGTTATTTTACGTAGGAACAGTTTGACAGAATTCTTGTTTGGTTTTGTAATAGTACAAACAAAAACGAATATTTAATTTTTCCTAGTATAAATTTCCCATTTTTGTGTTTATATTTTGTTTAAAATAGGAACTTGCGTTTTTTGTTCAATAGTTTTTTTTTTAATTGCGAATATTTAATGTAAGTGTAAATGTATGTAATTTTGAGCGCATTATTTTTTATATTTTCAGATCTACGAAGATTGGCCGAAAGTTTCCAAACTGGTGAAAGTTTGCAGTTAACACTAAAACGAAACTAAGATTTTTTTTATTGTAATGCTTCCAATATGAGGAAAGATATAAGTGTTGTTTAAAATGGAAACTGGAGATCTTAGCTCGATGATGATAGAATAGGTTTGTTTTATTGAATACATCTATCTCAGCAGAGCAAAGTAAAGTAGAATCTTCAGCACACAATTAACATAGCGACACTCTGCTTGACACGTCCGGAATTCACACAAGAAATTTATCCCAAGTGGAAATGAGTTGACGATATAAACTAAATCTTCACGTTCTGCGTCATTCACTTTCAACGAGCGGGATTAAGAAGATCTATTAATTCAACAAAGAGTCAAGAAACACAACAAAACATGTACCTATATTATTTTGTACGCCTTTTTCACAAACATGATTGTCTTTATTGTCGATTCGTTTACTTCACTTTGATTTGCTTTCGGTTGCTGAAATAGTTATTCAACAAAACGAGACTAGTTTGATATACCAGTGGACGTCCATTATAACGAATATCCGAAATAGCGAATTGGCGATATAACGAACGTTTTTCACATTTACATAATTATATCTATATAGCGAATGAGGCCTACGATTTGCTATCCGATATAACGAACTATATACAAATTGTTTTGGAAACCTTGAGAAGTATGCAAATGGCAGGACCATTTCAATTATATTCAATTGAATATGAAACACAATTTTTTTATGACTATCGATATAACGAACCCGCTCGATGTAGTGAAACATATCAAACATTATATCACTCGTTATACTGAACGTCCACAGCAATCCTAGTCTGAGTTATAAACTATTGGAAGACCACACACCCAGTTTGTTCAAAGGTACATTCACCAACTATACACTTGGACAAGCTTCTATATATTTCAGTGTTCACTTTAAAAGCATAATCAATATTTGTACTAACCTTGTCTGTCACTTACATAAATGTACCTTAATTTCAGTTCAATTTCTAATCGGTTCATTTTCCGCCGATAACTGAAAAAAAGAAGACAACTATTTTATTTTCTCTGCAGAAGGGTTCTAATCACAAAAAAAAAACCACGAAGACTAAAGACACAACAAATCAAGGCTAAAACGAAACGAAACGAAATAAAAGACACCAATACAAAATAAATAAAACATAAGATTTGTATATAAATAAAAGTTATTATTTATTGAAAAACAATATTAATGTTGCTTTGAGTTTTGTTTTGTTTTTCTTTAGAAAACAAACATATAAATTAATAACTAAGAACTAATATATAGCAATAATAATATAATTGTCTTTCTTTGAAATCAAAATAAATGTAAATTGTAGTGGATACTTCCAAATAATTTTTTTTAACTACACGATAAATATTCTTTCTTTTATACATATATAGTTGTATACATGAATGGAACATTTGCAGATTAGTGTCCTGGATTGAAATTTCATTTTCGAACCTTTAAAATGACTTAATCAATCGGGGGCAAAAATTAAAATAAAATACTTCTGCAAAAAATGTAAGTTTTTACAAGTTTTTCCATATCATATATATATTTTTTTTGTTATACTTAAATACTACAGGAAGCTTTTTGAGAAATGCTTATGATATTTTTTTATTATTATTTTATATGTCTTTGTAAAAAACATATTTATATTTATGTTTATTCAGTAGTTGTGTTTTTATATGCGAGGTTTTTTTATATCTATATTTTTTATACTTTTAAACATTAAAAGTTCCTAAAGTGAATTACTGCTGTCAGGCTAAGTTACCAAGAAAATAAAAATGCACGGGATATATATTCATTCATTATCATAATGAATGAATTTTTATAATGCACGGGATATATATATATTGTTTTTAATTTAACTTCGTTAGTCTTTTTTCATTTAGTTGTAAATACTTTGATTAAAATTAAAGTATATTTTATTTCTTCTAATGAGAGTACTAAATTATTTTATAATGTAGCACAACCCATAGTAAAATTTTGTTTTCTTTTGAAAGCCCATTATTTTGTTAATCTATTTACATTAAATATCTATATTTTGTACAAACTTTTACTTCATATATAGACACTAACACAATCTGTATGTAGTATGTACAGTGATCATCTCTTTCGTTTTAAATTAAAAACCATATTTTAAAAGATAAAAAAAAATAAGACATGAACTCTATAAAAATATAAAATTTGTAAACTCCATAAACGTCTATATCACGTGGCTTGACTTATAGCCATGTGATTGAACTCAAATATATATAAAAAAAAAAACAAAAAATATTCAAAATTCTAGCTCTTTGTAATCTACAAAAACGACTCACCACTCATTTGGCTATAGTTAAAGAGCTGTTGCAACATTTCAGAATGATTTGATGTTAACGGATTCTCTGTGTTAATTTTCAACAATAAATTGTTTTCCATTGTTGGTGGCGAAGCCGATGATAGTGCATCACATTGGGGGTGCTGTTGCTGTTGATGCTGCTTGGCTAAGGCAGTAGCTGCAGCGAAATGTTTCTGCAACTTGTTGAAGTTTCTCAATGCTAATGCGGCTTTATTAGCTTCATTTAAAGCCAAATCTTCGTTTTGTTTTTGAGTTGTGCTATCGTCGTCGTCTTCAATTTGTTCTATATTGCCATCAATATCGGTAATATTGAAGCTATGATTATCCATTTCAGCGTCGTTTTGATTTGTGTCGGAACGCTCTGCATCTGACTGGTTGTTCTTATGCTGTTGATTATACAGCTGAGAATATATACTACTAAATTCATGCTCCATGCTGTTGTCAGCATGTTGCTGGTCATCATTTTTACTACTACTTGATTCGAGCAACATTCGCACCTGCGCTATATGTTGGGATGAGAAAGCATGCTCCTGAATGTTGACACTTTGCAAATGGCATAAATTGCAATCGCGTATTTCTGGAATGACGGTTGTTGTTGAATCAATGTTTGACTTTGGGGATGTGTCGTTCTCGAATGTATTTTCATCATGTTGAAATCGTTGGTTACGGGATTTCTTCTCCTTGGCTCTGGCGTTCTGGAACCAAACCTGTAAAAGGATTAATTTTTGTTTTTGTAAATGCGACTCTAAATTTACTAACAACATTGTGAAAATTCAATGCTAAAAAAAAAGACAAACCCCAAAACAAAAACGATTGTGCCCAAGCTCAAAACCAATGCTCACCTGAATGACACGTTTTTGTAATCCAATCTCCCGGCCAATATTAGAGCAGTCAGTCATCGAAGGTGTTTTAACATCAAAGAACAGCGTCTTCAGTATGCGTACCTGCATGTTGCTCATCTGTGTGCGAAAGCGTTTCTTTTGTTGCGCGCTGTGGCTACTTGAAGTTTGACTGACCGGTGAGTTAGTGTTGTCACGCTCATTTCCAAGGTAATCACTTGAATTATTACCATTGGTTGTGGTGTTGTACTCATTAAAGATACAACCGACACCATTGTCTAATGCGCTTGAGTCGTATTGACGTTGACTTCCTCCATTGGCAAGTCGGTTCATCACTAGGCTACCATTGTTTAATGACGATGAAGTATTAAAAAAATCATTGGACTCATCATGATCATTATTAGAGTCAGAAAAGCTTATTTCGCTTTCACTCTGTTCATACTTGCTGTTGTGATGATTTGTTGATGGAGGCGCCTTGCTAAGATCAAGTGGAGTTCCTTCCCCTTTAACTAGAGCAAGAATACATGCGGCAGTAGGCGATACCGAAGATGATCCCAAAGATGGCGCAGCAGCTGATGCGACAGAAACAGCGGTTGGTACTGTTGTTAGTTGAATTTGTTCCTTTTTCTCTTGCTTTTGTGTATAGTCACATTCGTCATTTTTCATTGCGAAGTTTGCAGATGCTGCAGCTCCCGACAAATTTAACTGACCGTCAGAGAACTTTAAGTCAGGAATTTGATCAACATTGATGGCTTGCTTATCACCATGCTTGGACTGCAGATGCCACTCGAGAGCTGACTTGATTTTAAATATGGCGGCACAGTGCGGACATTTTTTATTTATGATTTGAATATTCTGACGAAACTGACCTTTGCGTTCACGTGCGCGTGAGTTCTGATACCAGACCTGGGTGGTAAAACAAGTTTTGTGTCTGTGTTTCTATTTTCTGTTTTTTTTTTTTTTTTTTCTTTTTTTTTTTTAATATGGATATAATTTGGGATTGGTGATTGGTTGGATGTCGAGCAAGCCAAATAAAATGAACGTAAAACAAAAAATGACAAATACGGAAACACAACACAACAACTAATACACATACGAGGGACGCATCTGTTAGGTTGTTACTAAAAATAAAAATAAAACAAAAACAAAAAATGAAATCAAACACCAACTCCGATTCAATTAAAAAACAGAAAAACTCATAAAAATAAGTAAACAAATCAAAATGACAATCAAGCTCACCTGTACAACACGTTTCTTAAGGTTGACCTTCTTCGAAATCTCCTCGAGCATTTTGCGACTTGGGTTCGACTCATTCTGGTAGCATTCGTATAAAAAGTTTAACTGCTCTGGCAATATGGTCGTGCGTAATCTCTTGTTGTTCTGTTTTTCAGTCGTTGTTATGGTCTCTTCGAGTTGATGGCCAACACTTGTGACCGACTCTTGATGCTCGGGAATTCCAGAATCCATATCCATTTCAGCATTGTTGTTATTGTAAAGTGGAGAACTTTTTGACACAGAATTTGTTGTTAGATTGTTAATAGAAAGTTTCAGTGATTGTACAGCAGCTTCAGATGCGGTGGCAGCAGCAGCAGCAGCGACAGGTGATATATCCAAACGATTCGAAATAAGGGAAGAATTTTCTTGTTGTTTCGGATGATGCGGAGGCATCGGGCAAAGACGATTACTACTTAGTGAATTGGCTGTGAAAGTACTACCAGAAGTTATTGCGTTCACTGTTGTAGTTGGTAATGTTACTGTTTGTACCCCGCTCCCACTACCAGCTGCCGTTGTTCCTGACAACAGTTTGGTTTCAGTTGCTGACAAAGATATCGGAATCTGTTTGCTGCCGCTGATATTGCTGCTGGTATCTTTGTTCCCAATACCATCTCCACTGCTGTTGCTCAGGAACACTGGTGAAGTGGTTGGCGTTGCTGCTGTGGCGTTGGTAGTGGAACTTATTATAGTTTCTGTTGGGGATGTTGCCGAAACTTGTTGTTGTTGCTGTTGTATTCCTACACCATTGTTTACGGACGCTGCTGCTGCGCTGCTCAGATTCAGCAATGGTGGAAAATCATGTATTCGTTGGGGCGAGGCATCTAACTGAAAAAACTTTTTCGATTCACTGAGTTGATAATATTGTAGGAGAAATTCCATATTTGGTTTATTAGCATCATCGTTCAGCATCATGAGGCTGGCAGCACTACTCGGTTGTTTCGATTCATTTCGCAGATAGTACTGAAATAAAAAATCGTAATTGCTGCGCTTTTTTAGTTCATTTTGTTGGTAAAAGTTGGCCAAGTATTCCAAATCCTGTTCTGGTTGTTGTTGCTGCATAAATTGCTTCTTGAGATCGGCGTTGGTCTCATTTTGCATGAAATACTGGTACAGAAAGTCGTACTGATCATTTTTGAATTTCTTATTGAAGGCTTCATAGTCATTTTGTTGCTGTTGATCATCGGGGGAAATCTGCGTATCGGAATATTTACGTTTCTTTTGCCGACTCAAATCCATCGATGTATCTTGCTGTTGGCTGCTGTGATTTCCCTGCAGATTTTGCAAGATCCCGAAAGGCGACGAATCGCTGTAACTCTGATTCATGAAGAGATTTGGATTCATAAGGTGTATTAATTGATGTTCCTTGAAAAGTTCATAACGGGTAAAAGTTAGCTGGCATTTGTCGCATTCGAATTTCTGTAGCGGTGAAGTGCTATCTATGTGACCTCCAGTTGCAGCAGTCGCTGATTGCTGTTGTTTGAAATTAGGCTGTGGCGATGAAAGCAAGGTCATTCCTGGACTTGTAGGATGACATGGGATCGCTGGCTGAATTGGTGGAACAGCAGCCCCACCTACCGCTGACACAGCAGCAGCTGCTGCAGCTGCCTGCTGTCCAGCTATATTCGAAGACATCATGTTGGCATTGTTGATATCTATGCTCGAATTCGAGTCCTCACTGCTAAGACTTTGGGCAATCTGAGCAGCAGCTATTTGTGCTTTTGCCGATTTCTTATTGTTCTCCTCCTTGAAACAGTGATTTTTTTGGTGGCGAATGAGTTCATAATACCGCTGAAAAACTAGGTTGCACTTCTTGCAGGTGTAGTTGATGTTTTGCTTTTTCTCTTCGGACTCGTAGAAGGTATTGTTCGGTTGATTTTCATAGATCTTGCGTTGTTTTTGACGTGCATTCTGTAAAGAGCAGAAAAAAAAAACCAAAAATGCTTCGAATTAGAAAAAATAGAACTTTGTGTGGTTGCCTTGGATAACCTACCTGAAACCAAACGACAATAACTCTTGGTGATAGCAGCAGCAATTTGCTTAAATACTCCAAGTCGCTGTCTTTAGGATAAGAGTTATTTTCGAAAAACTCCTGCAACACTTTGATTTGATAGTCGGTGAAGCGAGTGCGATTGGCCCGTTTGCCGCTCGATGTGGAGCTATTCGATGAGTTAGAGTTGGTCTCAAAATTGCTATTCTTCTCAAACATTTTGCTCATTTGAAACTTTTTTGGAGGACCCATGTTGTTCAGATTGCTAATATTGGCCATATTATTCAGCGGAAGATTGTCTATTTGCTGACCAAGGATGTCTGAAATGTTACTGCTGTATGGTGTCGACGTGCTATTCGGGGTTTGGGGACGTGATAGAATCTCAGAGCTTCCACTTTCGGACTTCGTCTCGAAGTTGTTATAAAACATTGAATGCTGATGGTGTGATTGCATTAATGATTGTTCGCTATCGTGATCTTTGTTCAGCACCATCTGCTGGTCACAATCGGAACTGCCAATATCATCAGTTGGTTCTGATTTAATATGGATGTCTCCACGATCGCTGGTAACGCTTGATGGGTGAGACGAAGGACGATTGTCCTGTTGGTGTTGTTGTTGCTGCTGTTGGCGAGAAAGATCGAGCTGTTGTTGTTGCTGGTGGAAGCTCAGCTGGGGAAAATTCAAATCACTGGAATGAGATGATGGGGGGCGTTGCTGTTGAAGATGTTGCGACTGAATCTGCTGCTGCAGCTGTTGCTGCTGAAGTTGTTGTTGCTGCTGCTGTTGATGTTCGCGTTGTTGTTGTTGCTGCTGTTGCTGCTGCTGTTGTTGAAGGATATGAAAGCCGCTTATGCCGCCACCTCCGCTTTCCGATAAAGGGGTAACCTTGGTTTGTCCAGTACGTTCATATTCTTCTAGATTCAGCGTTGTTGATGGTGGGTTGTTAAAGTTATATGGCGAGTCTTTGTTGCGTTGCCTTTCCTTGAACAGCGTGTTGCGGAACCAATGTTTGACAACCTTCATATTTGCGTTTGTGATGGGATAAGGATGGGATGTAGTTTTGTAGGTTTTTCTTTCGGAATTCGCTAAAATTTAAATCGTATAATCGAGTACATACCTTCATTGGGAGATTAGCCTTCTTGGACATTTCCATGATGCTCTCTTCACTTGGCGAATTATTGATATCGAAATGGGCACGAAGGATTTTCAGCTGATCATCAGTAATACGAGTGCGAGCTCGTTTTTGATTGCTGGTATTCTGTTCAAAGAACACAAACTCCTTTATCAATAATTACATTCTTACAAAAGGGATTACAAGCACTTACCTGCGAAGCAGCTGCCGTCTGTTGCTGTATCAACTGTGTGGCCGGTGTTGGCGGTAGTTCAGCGGCTGTTGATGGTGCATTTCCTGAAACCGATGGACTTTGACCGGCTCCTGCTGCCCCAAAAATCAAAGGCGGGGCCAAATTCATAAAATTTAGCGACATTAAATGATGAAACTGCATAATATTTAACATGTCTAGTGTATTCATTGGTAAATTACTCATATTCGGCAGATTTTGTTGCATATTCTGTAAGTTTTGCAGGCTTTGCAAGTTCTGCAAATTTTGAAGATTGTGTGGCAGACCTGTGAAATTCGGTGGAAAGTTTTGAAAATTTTGTTCCATTAGTTTTTGGGCCAACATGGTCGGGTCAAGACTAATTTTTTGCGCAATATCTGGAGTTAGGCCTTGTTGTTGCTGTTTCAATAGTGCCGACGCCATGGCTGACACTGTTATGGAGTTGGGGCTGTTCGCTGCTGCTGGTTGCGATGTTGAAGGTATTAGGGGGGAGGTTTCGCATCCAACTGCTCCTGAGTCTGTTGTTGGCGCTGGAGAACTACTTTCACTGCATGCGGTGGATGTTGTTGCACCTAAATTAGTTTCAGATTTATTTAAAGAAATAGTAGATTCATTCTGATTTGCAATATTTAACAGTAACGATGATGGTGATGTAGGTTGTTGGTCGAGATAAAAGATTTTAAATTTTTCTGCGAATTGTTCTAATAACTCTAGCGGAATCTTCTCATTGTGTATTTCCTCGCAGTGTGTCTTCAACACAAACACTGACGAGAATACTTTACTGCAGTAACGACAGTAATAATTGCCAGAGTCAGTAGCTGGACAAAGTTTATTTATCTCATTGAATTGCTTTACAATATCAAAACCGTACGTTTCCAGAAGGGACTTATATACTTGGTCATTGAATGTCGGCGTTGTCATTATTGATGTTGGACTCTCCGATGATAAGGGCGGTGTTATCGGTTTCTGCTGTTCCTGAAAGCGGCAAGCGCGTGTTTGGTGCAAGACACTTCTCATATGAATATCAAGTGTACTTCCCTGGGCATAGGCCACTTTGCAGATGTCACATTTAAATCGCTTCTTAGGACTCTCATAGTCGTATTCGAAAGATATTTTTCGTTTCGAGCTCAGCGAATTGTTGATTGTCGCTACACACCCAGCACCACCACAGTAAGTACTACCACTACCACCAACAATTGGTCCCATTACTTGTCCCCTACCGTCGATAGTACCATCCACAAAATCAGTTGGGAGCACGGGGGATGCGATCGGCGTTACTTGTGATATCATGCCACCGCTCTGCTGCTTTTTCACCTTATGTAGGTGCGATACACTGTTGTAGTGTACCAAAAGTATGTTCTTTTGAGTGAAACTTTCACGGCATACTTCGCACTTGAAAGGACGATTAGGATCGAGATACTTTTCCAATGGATATATACTCAACTTTTCATTGCGACGATGTTGAATCGATTTATAGTGTTTCGCTAGATAGATCTGATTTGTGTAGGCAACTTTGCACTTGTGGCACCTAAGCTTACGTTCCACATCGCTATAATTTTCTTCTGATATTTGTTGGGAATTCAGGAAGTCATCAAATGGGATTCTGTTGGTACTATCGCTGCTTAAAATTTCTATTGCAGCTGGTGGTGGTGGTGGTGGTGGTGGTGGTAGGGGTGATGTTGTTAATGTTGAGTTATTAGAGATATCTTTTATCGGAACAACGAACTGACCATCACTAACATCATCATCATCGTAATTGTTAACGTAAGTTTTGCTGAATTGATTTATCGTACCTGTAGTCGCTGCTGTAACTGCTGCTGCAGTTGCCGTCGTCTTAACAGCATTATCTTCCTCTCCCCGACTGATAGTAGGCGTTACCGATGCAGGAGTTTGTGTCAGTTCTCCAATGCTATTAGGAGATGGGATGGGACTCCCAGTTGCTTGCAATTGATTGTGCGCTTGCTCCATGTGTTTCTGTAAGGATTGAGTGCTGCGAAAATTCCGGTTGCAGATCATACACTTCGTAGCATCACGCATTGTATGATATAAGGAATGAGTATTTAGTTTTTCTTGCGTTTTAAATGCCAGCGAACATTGCTTGCATCTGTATTTATACACATGACGCTCAGAAATCACTATATTCATGTGGCTGTCCTTGTAGTGCGTCAACATTTGCAGTAAATTGCCAAAGAGCTGTTGACAATGCTTTGCTAAACACTGATATTGGTCGTTTGCAATTTGATAGTGTTGTGCGTCGTTAGCGTGTATCAACAAATGCTGTTGCAACTTGAATGCAGCACCACACTGCGAGCATGCGTATTCTTCGCTAGGAACATTTTGGTGAGCAGATGAAACAGATGAGCATGGTTGTTGTTGTTGTTGTTTTTGTTGTTGTTGCTGCGAAGATAAATTTCCAACATCTGAATGAGGTGTGCTTGAAATGAGAGGCTCTGGAGTAGTGCTAGTACTACTACGTCGGCTGTTATTTAGCCACTGAGTATTGTCCACTAGTTGAAGTAGTCTCGCCAAACCATCACTATTCACACTATGCACACCCATAAGATGCATTTCAAGAGACTTCTTCTCACTAAATGTATCCTGGCAAAGAGGACACATAACAGAGTGAATTGCCGAAGGAGGAGCTACGTTGACAGCGTACCTCGAGTTAGAAGACTCGGTTGGATCTTCAAAGGGATCACATTCATCATTCGACTGAGGATCTTCCATGGCATCCATTCGTTCAGTTTTTACTTCAGACAACATACTACTTTCGGACGCAGATGTTGCGAATAATTGTTGTTCATTGTGCTGCCGTTTACTTTGCATTTGCACTGGCGAAGATGATTTACTCCGAGATTGTGAGGCTGCAGCATTTGCTGCTACGGCTGCCGCTGCAACAGCTGCATGAAAAGCATGCAAAGCAGCCGGATTTGTAGGTATCGTAAGGTAATCATGTTCAGATACATTTGGATGCATGTTCGAAATGTGATGTTCCATTTCATGTTTTATTTGAGCGAAATAGTCACAATTGTTGCACTTGTATATTATTGATGGCAATGTAGAGAGGTCAACGTCAGGAAGTTCCTTATTATTGGCACTACTGCTAGAACTTGTAATTTGTACTGACGATAAAGCCAGGTTCTGTTGGTGTTGCAAGGTGTCTGTGTAACTATCATGACGTCCATCGCTCATAGCAGAACAACTCTTCGGTACCGTTGCAATTTTATCAATGTCTTGTTTCAGCACCAATTGGTGAGATTCTAAGATTTGTTCAGGACTTGACGGTTCCGATTTAACGCAATCTGTAAACAAACAATAAATACGTAATATGTAATCAACAACTATTTGCTACTAAAATCTCACTTCCCGACAGGAAATACATTTTGCTATTGCAGATTGGATTAGTGGGTAGGCGAACAAGGTTACAATTACAGTATAGAATTGCAGTAATCGAAATACCATCCACAACTATAATGCATCAATGTATGTTCAATATTTAAAATTTTTAACGAAGTATTACCTGGCGCCTGGCATTAAATTGCAGAACACAGCATAATATGTATATGTTCTTTATTTCATGCCATTATATAGAAAAGTACAAAAATCAGGTAGGAAGATTGTAGCGACAGCAAGATGGAATGCATTTTATTTCTCAAGAAAATTAAATATTTCTTTATGGTATAAAAACGAACAATAATCAGTATATCTCTAAATTCGTAGGGAAAACAAGAAATGCATTCATTTTACTGTAGGTACTGTAGGTACCTAAAAAGGCCGGCTCTCCGCGAATAGGTTTGCCCTACAAGAAATTTTATTACCCTCATTCTTGGATGATTGATGAATTTTAAATAGCTTTACATAATTGTTTATGGCTATAATCTCCCCTTCAGAGCATGTACGACGTTGTGCTATATAGACTGAAATACAATAGAGAAAATCCTTTGTTTCGATATGAAAAAAGGACAGATGCGATCGAGAGATACATATTAAAAATTTTAAGAGGATTTCATATTTTAAAGTCTTTGCCATTTCTGCTTACTTCTTTAATATAGGTACCTTCAGAGTTTTATCAAACAAGAAAGGAATTTTCGAATAGCGCTGCAAAACATAATGTTGCCTGGGTGACATGGGATTACAATAGACATACTGTTTAAAAAAAATCGATTTTTCTACATGGGCCCTTATATTACTCATTCCTTAAATAATTTACTTACACACATCTATCCCCATGAGCCATGTTAACACCTGACGTACCTATATAAAAACAACAACAAATCACAGACAGGGCACCATCAAATTAGTAAAAGAAATAAACACAAAGTAACAAACTATCGTGTGCAAGAATATTCAATTGCCTTAAAGGGGTTGTGAATGGAGTGTTTTCTGTGTCGCATACTCGTGTGTGCATTGTTTTGTTCATACGGCTAAATAGCTGAAAATACAATTGCCCTAAAAAGACAAGCAATTATTCATCGCTATAGTATTGCATGTGAAATTGTGCATAAGGAATTGTAAGTTGTCCCCGTACGAGAACCCAGGTAACAAACAACCACCATTCAACGGACAATTTACTACAAACAGACATTAATCGATCGATTAAAATGAAATATTCGTATATTCGCCCCGTTCCTAGCTATAAGCTGGCAACTGTGTGGACTTCAAATTTGCAACCTTCTGAATTTTTTTAAATCTACCTATGATGAGAATTAATAGGATAGAAGTATCTACAGGGATAGAAGTTTCCTGGGTTATAGATGATATAAACTACACGGTTAAAGATGTTTCCAAAATAGAAACAATAACAAAGCTAACATAGAACAATAAAGATATTTATTTCCCATAAAATTAGCATTTTCATTTAACAGAGGAAATATGACAAAATTTAAAAATTGCAAGTAGTAGGGGCATGATAGACAGAGTCAGTACGGAATAGATGAAAAGAAAAATAAAGGCAAAACTATGCTAGGGAAGTTTGCAAACTTTATCACTGAGCTGCTGTGAAGAAAGAGAAGAACAATTTTAGGTAGCATTTTGTTCTCATGAAACGCGAACACCCACGACATCTGATTGGATATCAAGGCTTTAATAACAAAGATGAAGGATATTTAAAAGTTTAAATATCAACCTGCGCACAACTAAATATGATTAACAAAATTCATATGAGTTTGTACGGATACCTATACAAAGGCCATTTTAAATAATTTAGTCAGTTCCTTTAACGTTATTTTCTTTATATTACTGTCCACAATTTTAAATGCGTATCAGGCCTAGTTATGCCAGTTAGTGCAGTAAACGGTGGTAGGTAGCAATTTTTTTTTACCAAGAAACTTTCTTAAAACATTTTTTTTTGGAAAATGAAATATGTGTATTCAAAAAAGAACATCCCTTTGCTAAAGTAATTTCTCCGCAAAACGTATGACAAATATGGGATAAACAAAAAGAGCTGTTAACTTCTGACTGTTTGTGTAGAAATAATTGCACCCTGATGATGGGGGAGCAAAACGTCAATTACATTCATTTGATGTCTCCACTTTGTGGTTATATTCCTGTGGATTATAGCTACCTATCCTAACCGAACTATCGAAAGACGAAAATTCGAATAATTACAAATAATTGGTACATTTCTTCACAACCAACGACACTTGAATGTTATACGGAATTGAACCGAAACAATCAATATACAATTTCTATGTTCATATTAGTACTTATAACAGTTTCGTTAGTTGGGGGAGTTTTACGATGCATATTAAATTTCCGTACACGTTTTCTTTGAGAATTCTTAATTAGATAGGATAACGAGGCCATTTATATACCCAAAAAGCGAATTACTTTCCGCAGTAGAAAGCCACATACCTACTTACGCATGGCTACAAACTGGGCATAAGCACATACAAGAAGTCGATTACTTTTTTGTCCGTAAACCGTAAAAATTAAACCACGATCCTATAACCACGAAATTCTCAACATAATGAGAATAAAAACAATTACGAGAATAATGTTTTACGCTATTCATTTTTGTACTCATGTTTCTTATAGTAATTTGCAAAGGAAACATGTGGATAGACGAGGCTGCGTTGCCTTGCACCTGCGATATCAGGTCGGTTTTTCTTCTAAAATTTGGATTAGAGTAAGACAAAAGGAATGAAAAAGAGAAATGACCAAAGGTACATCTTCGTTAATTTTTAAAAATAAAAAAGCCATTGACAATTGTACGCTATTGTACCATCTGTATCCTAAACGAATCATAAATAGGTGCCCAAATGCATAAAAGTTGATAAAACAATACCACATTCCTATATGTGGCATACATTGCAATAAAACAATTTAATCATCACCGTTACCTCTCTGATTGCTCCAAAATATAAAATTCTGAACAAACTATAGGTATACGAAGAGGAAGGTGAAACGTATAAAAAAAAAACTCCCAAGGCAGACCTACCTACTTAATTTCAGTTTTTTATGTGCGATTCTTCTCATTTGGTTTGCTTGAACGGGTAGGTATCAGGCGTGTGCCAGCCCGTCTGTACTGTGCGAATATTAGTACGTACCATATTGAATTATATCCCACATTCGAATCGATCAAAATTGTGGTCAGCTCACGGGATGGACCATAAGGACAAATACAGCAACAACAACACCAGCAGCAGTCGAGCCGTAGCAGCAGCAACAAAGCAATACTGACAGCAGTTGAGAAGATGATCGTTGGGAAGAGGATGGCGACGGCGGTCAGCGCAGTATACTCAGGCATACAAATGTACTTCCTGCCCTTTGGTGTTTATTTCTGCGATATTAATCATATTTTGTGGATTTTTTTTGCAAATTTCTTATTTTCCTTGACTTTTTTTTAACCAATAATTTAAAGTTCGTGCGTTGTAAGATCAGGATTCATATCCACACACACACACACAAACCGATTTATATGTATATATGACAACAAAATTTAAGATGAAACTTGGAACGCACCACCCGATGCGTATATTATAATAATGCACTTGGAGGTGCAGAAAGGGAGTGAGCCGATTAAACGAAACCTATCCATTCTTCACCTTCTTCAATTTGGTAGGGTGGGTGGCAGCGGTGGCGGTGGTGGTAATGGTGGAATGTTCGCTAACCACGGATAGACGTGAAAGAGTGCGCAAGAAAAAATTTCCTATAAGAGCGCATTTCGATTATCCTCGACGATATGAGTTTGAGTGCAAAAACGTGTGCCGGGCGCAGAGCTATAGAGGTAAGCCTTAGCAGATCTAGAGTGGCGACTGGCGAACCCGTCGACGACCTCTCTGCTCACCAACCTTTAATCATTTATAAGACTCTCTCTCCCTATCTGACGCTTCTCTTGCACTCTTTCTCTGTCTCACTTTCATCGGATCGGCACACATAATCATTTTTGCATTCTTAAGTAATTTGTAGTAATTTCCTCAAAGATAGCTCTGTGCAAGCAGTGAATGCCTGGCCAATAATGCAGGGAACGAAGTCGTTTATTACGCTTGGTGAGCTGTGTAGTTTCTGACACAGCGGAATTAACCCAACCAACTTTTGATCACAATTCATCGGGATTATTTTGATGTTGCAGTGACTTATCCCTTTGGGATATGATTTGTTGAAATATTATTATAGTAGGTACCTATCTAATAACTACTTGGTTCACTTGTTGCGCGTTTATTTTGTTGTCTTGTTTCGTAGCTGTATGTGCAATTGAACATACGTTGGTTTATTGGAAGACCAAATAAGGAAGAGTCGCCAACGTTCAGCTTCGTAGGCTATTTTATAACAAATTGGTGATTTTCGACAACACTTCCAGTTTTTCTAAAATCTTCTTAAAATGCAAGTTTCATTTTTACTAATGTCCACCCAACACCCAAGACAAGATTTTCTGATAGGTATGGTTTGTTAAAATATTTCTCTGTAGATAGGTAGGTAAGGTTAAGTAAAGTGGAATTTCCAGAATTTGCTTAGATTAACACTTTGGTGTAAGTTTAGAGAAATAATAATATAAATTCGCAGTAATATCTCGGCCTCAAAGAAGTGTTTTTTTACTTAAATTAAGTTTTGCATGGCCCACAATAAATGAAGAAAATTTCAAATGCAGGAAATTAGTCGAAATTATGCGAAAAATTGTGATTTATAACAAAGAAATTAAATGGCTAAGAGTTTGTAATACGAGTACTTATAATCAGTGGTTGTAAAAATAGAAAAGTAAGACAATCATTAGGTTGGTAATAAGTTTCATTCGACGAAGAATAGCTATCTCTCAACATTTTTTTTTCTCGATTGACTGATTTTTGAAATATTTACTACTGTAAGATCAAGTCCCCTAGTAGTCCAGAATATAAATACTCTCTATAATATAAATGCTCTCAACCATAAATTGATTTGTGTGGTTTTAAAATCCATCCACAAACGAACAGTGAAAGCAAACAATATAGATATATTCCCATTATAGCAACATAATTTGCATCTGCATATCCTGAAATTAGATGCAGAAAAAGGGAAGCCACGGGAGAATACAAGGAAAATAAATATAACAAACAACAAAACCCACTGCATACCAATCAGTTATCTTATTAACCATCAGAACTAAGAAACAGAATAATATCCAAATAATCCACCACTATAGAACAATGAAAGAGGGAATCACAAAAGAACACGAATATCACTGCAAGGATAATCACCGCAGCAAATTAGTGACGATTAACTCCAAGCTATACCAATTTTCCGGTGCAATTTAAATTTTTTTATTTTTGGAACAGTAACACCATTATCACCGCCACCACGACCACCGCTGCCGCAACACTCACAGAGTGTAAGTGGTCTGTTGCAGAAATTGTGTGTTTCCACCTTATCTGCCTTAGTATTAATTTTTTTTTTGTTGATTCGGCTGTCCTTATCTTCATAATCAATTCCAATGCGAGCAAAATTTATGTTTGCGAAATATTGCTAAGAAGACTTGTACGTCTACTCTGTGGGAGAGCATTGGGAGGGTGAGGTAGATCTAAAAAAAATGTCGGTACACAATAGTTAAATCTATCAGTCAGTCGGGACAGTCTATGCCTTACCACTTTTTTATAATAATAATTTTTTGGCGCAACAGGTCCGTAGGGACCCTAGGCCTAGCTTCTCGCAACTATTCGTTTTGTGTGAGTTTTGATTTTTGGAACGAATGGAAGGGATCTACAATTTTATGCCGATTCCAAACGGCTAATTGAGAAGCTCTTTCATGACAGTTATACTCTCGGATGTTTGTCAGACGTTCGCGAGAGGTGGCGCAGTGAAAAAACCCTGAGTTGGAAATTGGATTTTTGCGGGATTCGAACCTGAACCACTTTTTTATATTCTACTTTAAACTCATTTAATATTTGTCCATTTCTCACCATTGTGTTCGACGAAAGCTGTTCTCTATAACACATACGCAAAGAGGGATACGAAAGCCCACGAGAAAGAAGTGGTGAACATGTCAAGATTTAAAGGAATGCGGCTACACTCAAAGTATTCGAACTGATACTAATTTGAAAAGGGTTATCAAAAGTACTCATTTTTTTTCTAGTGGAGAGATCAACAATTCACGGAGAGTTTTACTGTCAACTCTTCAATCAAACTTATGCAAATTTATAATCCATCGATTTCAAATTACCCAACTGATATCGTATTTATTATTGTTTTTTTCTTTATGTCCACATATAAGTAATTATTATCTATAACCAATCATCCATTACTAACAGCCTTATGCACAAAAGTATCGCAGTAGCGTGGGTTAAATGGATTTGACCACAGAACCAGAAATACACAGTCACATCCGCAAGATCCATTACGTTACCATGTGCATCAGAAAAAACCGAACAAAATCAATAAATTTTATATTTGTTATACCTTTCTGCCTGATTTATGTTGATTTTAATTGGTAAATTAAATACTGGACCCCAATTCTCGAATTCCGCATAGCATAATTCGTATACGAGCAAATCCTCCGGAAATTTTCACATACGGAAAAAATTTCATATTTATATTTTTTATTGACAAAAACAAGAGATATAATAAAATACTTGTATGTTTAGTGAACATTTATGTGTTTTTGCAATGGATTCTTTGGGTGATTTGGGGTTAGCATTTGTTGATTTGGCAATGGAGCAGTTAGGCGCAATGGAAATATACATAATTCAATACACAAACCGTTATTTGAAGAATTGAAGTGTCAAACTCACAATTCCGTATGCGAGGCGCAAATCCGCATGGAAAATGCAGACGAGTACCTACAATTCGAAGAGAAATTCTCGTATGCAGATTTTGAGAATTGAAAATTTCAGTTTTTCGCATAGCATCGGAGATTTTGACTGATAAACGTATGCTAGAATTTACGAGAATTGGGGTCCTACATGGATTCCAATGATAGTTGAGTTTGATGTTTATTTTCGCATGTTCTAAAAAAGTTATTTTTGACCAATGATTTTCACTCTGCCCATTAGCCAACCCCCTGATGACCACAAAAACTGTTCTTTAAAGTCTGTGGGGGTTTCTACGAAGAAGCCACATGGAACTTATTGAAGTTAAGAGAGCAAAATACATATAGAAGATGTTCATGTCCATGTCCATACAACCTTTAAGCAATGCTTAAAGTTTAAAAACCGCCAAATGGAATATGATAATGATAAGCATTAGGATTGTTTATGTGCGTAGAATGAGTTAAGGCAGCTGTTTTCGTTAACTTTTAAACAAAAAGGCCGGTTTAGACACAACTGCAAAACAAGCTACCAGAATGAGCTTGTGCGCACCTAACCGAAGCTAAAATGCGTGAACGACAATTTTCTGTTGCGCTAAAACTAACAATGGGGGATAGGGGGATACAGCTTATGTATAATCATTAAAAAACAGTACTCACCAGTATTATCAGATATTTTAAAGACATCGTCCAAACCTAGCGATTCGAGGTTTTCACTTCTGCGCTGCAGGCATATGAATTGTTCTACTTGTATGTGACGCAAACTTTTTACGTGCTGCACCATTTGCATTATGTTAACCGCACTGAAATTACACAATTGACACATGAGCGCTTTGTTCTTGTTAACTAGTTGAAATTCACTGTTTTCATTAACGACACTACCGTCAGTATTATTGCCCGTAGACGCGTTAAAACTATTCACCAAGTACAAGAGATGGTTGAAGATCATCTTCATGGTATCGTGACGCATGTGCTGCGTATGGAGATTTAGCTTCTGTATGGAGTTCGTGTAAAAGTCGCAGCAGTTGCACTTCAGCTGAATCGTATTCGATTGATTGTACTTCAGTTTGTACTCGTTCTTAACACCACCCTCACGGATGTGATTTATGTAATTAAGCTTTTGCAGATGTTTGTCCGTTTTGCTATGTAATTGAAAGTTAGCCTTCAGATTCGTCTTGTAGTTGCACAGGCGACATATATAATTATTGTTGATTATCATCATGATGTCGCTGCAGTTGTTGTTGGTGTTGCGCGATCGATCAATCATAAGGTGGTTGTTCAGTTCATCGATGCTGTTGGTGTTGTAGTTAGCGCATATGAGGCAGCTAAATGCTGTTGTTGGCTTCGGATCAGGATCAATGGGCGGATCGAGCGATGAGTCCTGTTGTTGTTGTTGTAAGCATGTTGGTGAATCAGTGTTAGCAACTCCTGCCGCGTTCGCCTCGGCCAGAAGAGCTGCCGTCGCTACTGCAGATTGCTGCTGTGGCGAGGATTGATGAACCGATAACGTTGTTGACGGTACTGATACTGGAGTAGATCCTGTTGTTGGCAAAACTTGTGGCTGTGGCGGATGATTTAATTTCGATGGCTGTGATGTTTGATAGGATTGAAGCGACGGCTGGTGCGATGTTGAAGCATTTTGGGTTAGCGTTGTTGTTACCCCACTCCCAGCCGGAGACTGTTGTGGTGGGGCTAATGGTAAAGGATTTGCTGCGGCAGCAGCAGCAGCAGCAGCCGCGCTCAAAGCTCCAGCAGCAGAATTCTGGTGTAATAGCTGAATCATCAACGCCTGATTGTAAGCAATATCAGCCAGAGCTGCCTCCGGTATAAAATTTTGCAAATTCGGCATATTGGGCAAATTGGAGGCAGCAACGGCAGCAGTCTGTGCCGCACTCAGTTGGCCGAGGTTCTGTGATTGCAGGAAACTGAATGCTTGAATGTGTTTGATGTTGTTTTGCAGGACAGCCATATTGTGGGTGTGCTTCTCGCTGGTCATATGGATACGAAGATTACGCGCTACACTTGTCTCATATGAACACACGTCACAGCGAAAGCTCGGCTTCGGTTTCGAAGCCTGCTGCTGCATATTTGGCATAATGATTTTCGGTGATTCACGAATTTCGGCTGCAGTGTTAGCCATACTCTGCGAACTGTTCAACTCCTGCATGTTATTCAAATGCTTGTCACTTTGCATGTGAATCGATAGGTTTCCCTTTGTAGTTGTCGAGTAGTTGCAAATCTCACAGCGATACGGCTTGTAGCCACAGGTGTAGGACTCGCCGCGTGCCAATCGCGGATGTTGTTGACCTACAATCAATAATGTATGGAAAAATAGCGGAGACAGGTAAATATAAATAAAAATAAAAATGTGAGTTCGCATAATATGAAGGAAAAGAATAGAACAGAGTCGCCGTCGTCCGGAAATTAGGACAATTGAAAGTAATTTGCATCAACTAAGGGAAGAAACAAACGACAAAAGGCCAACAAGAAAGACCACAGCTACAGCAAGACCAGCCTTCACCATATACTTGCGTGTCCGTTCGTATCACCATCTCTGTAACCAAACAAAAAAAAGTAAAAAAAATCACGGACATTTTCGCGGTAATTGTGAAGCTCTCTGCCCCGCGCGACCGCGACCAATCAAGGCGATATAAATTATAAGTAATTACATGATCTCTGCTCGCAGATACGCAAGTGTGTATGTGAAATGTCTTGTCGTTCGCTGTGTCGTCCCGGTGATGGTCCTCAAATTAATTCAATAATCAACGTTAATTCAGATTGAAGTGAGAATGTTGCCAATTTAATTCAATAGAAGAAAGTTTTGTCCAGATTCGTAGTTTCTTGTTGTTTATTTTCTTCTTTTTTTCGTTCTTTTGTTCCTTCATAAAGCTTAAGCACACCCCTTCAATGAGGGGTACGACCAATTATTTCATGGCCAACCATACTTACCGGCCAGACAATAGCCACATGCACTCTCCCCATCTGGATGCTTCTCCCTCATATGTATTTCTAATGTTTCCTGATATTTGTAGTGCCAATTACATTGGGGACATTTCAGAGTTTTGCACGAGTTACGTGTTGACATCTGTACGCCACTGTTAAGACGGGCTGAATTTAATATCATTTCACATCTGTGGAAAGAGCGAACAAAAAAACAAACAAACAATATCAACAAGCCTGGGAATAAGAGTTAGTTTATTGAGCGTGTTCTATAAAATTAATACTCGTACGCAGACATAAATCGGAACAGTGCGGTATAATTGATAAATAGTAGCTCTGCATTTAAAGATAAAGATACTGTTAAAGGCCAGTAAACGATGGTAAGGACAAAAAGAATATGGGTTCGTCACACAGCATTGTATATTATGAACAGTAAATCGTTTGACTTAATTATTCTCAATGAGGAAACCAGTGCGGTAAGAAGTGAATTACGATTTGTTAGGAACTCAGTTTCAGTTTGTTGAGCCTCTGACGAATTTCTTCGATGCATCACTACAGAGTCAATATATCTCTCCTTCTCTCTGTTTTTAGTAGGTAAGTCGCGAATTTTGAATCATTTTCAGTGCGATTGGAGTGCAATTCAAATAGATTCTATGGACCAAACAATTTCATTACCGAACTGTAAACGAAACAACCCCGGTAAGTTTGAGTTTAGCGACCGCGAGTATTTAACAGTCGTTTTAAAATAGAAAAAAAAAACTCACCTGGAACAGTCCACACCTAATGGTCGCCCGTTGATATGCTCTGGGCAGGCGCCAATTGTAAAGCTTGGAGCTGCAGCTGCAGTTGGCGACATTGTCGAATTCGATGGGAAGAGATTAATACTATTTGGCGAACGGGTCGGTGTTATCGGTGATTTCATGTTAATCTCAATCATTTCACATGTCTTGCAATCAATGCCCTTTACATCTGGATGCTCTGGACATGTTGTATACGAAGGATGCTGTTGATGTTGCAATTGATGTTGCAGGAAATCATTGATCAATTTCACACTATTACTATTGCTAGTTAAATCGCCCGGAGTGCCGCTACCAACGGCTGCTGCCGCCGCTGCCAATGATGCGGTTAATGAACTTAGTGTTGGCCCACTTGAGGTCACCGAGGACAATATATTGGCTTCCATATTGCTACCACTTGTACTCACAACCGCTGAAGATGCAGATGTGGGGGATGTTATCCGTATTTGATTCTGCATTTGTTGGAACTGTTGCTGCAGAAAATCCGCCACGGTTGTGGGTGTCGGAGACGACACTGCTGATGAGCTGATCTTATTACTACTTGCATTGTTTAAATTACTACTACTATTAGTACTAGTTGATTTTGTTGCTGTGGAACTTATTGAGGATGTTGTTGGAATAGCATCAATAGCTGTTGAGGAATGCGAGCTTTGCTTTGACCCGCCGGGCATTGGTGCTGTAGCTAGTGGTACTCCTGATACAATCATTGTTGTGGCTTGTTGCTGGGCAGATGAGGACGATGTTGATGTTGACGAAGACGAAGACGATGATAGAGGTGAGGACGAACTGGTCGATGTAGGCGACGACGGAGGCGGTGAGTGCCGGCCATCAACTGTTATTGCAGCTGCTACGGCTGCGGCTGCCGCCTGCGCTGCTACTGTCGCCGCACTTAGATCTAAAGTGTTCAGATTATCAAAGTTCTCTGATCTTTGCTGATGATTAATTTGACTACAATTACTACTGGTACTACTAGGATTGCTACTAATGGTGCCCGACGTGTTGCCATAACTTGGATTGTTATTGCCTTGACCGGCGGCAGCACTGAGGCTCGCCATTATAAGATCACTATCCAAATGCGACTTGTTCATCGATATAGATGCTGATGTATTCACACTGTTGGTGTTGCCACAACTAGCTGCTATTGCAGCCACCAACGCCGCATTTGCTGCGGCAGCTGCTGCTACTGCCGCCGAAGACACCGATGATGATGGCGACGACGACGTCGGCGGTGGTATCGCTGTAGATGTGTTACAATTAATATTAATATTATTGTTGATACAGTTATTGTTGCTAAAGTTATTGTTACTCGGTCCCGACGACGATGTGGATCCAATAAGTAGTTGTTGTTGATGTTGTGGTGTTTGTGATGATTGTTTCATAAATTGATGTTGCTTTTGAATATCCAACGGTTCCAGAAACGATATCTGCGGCTTCTCATCAACATTCCGCTGTATAATGGCACTTGAATACTCGCGATTCAATAGTAACTTTTCTGATTCTTGAAGATTAAGGGTGTGCTCGCTGTTTGCATGCAAGCTAAACGATTTTGTGTTTCCAAAGCTCAGTTTACAGATGAAACACATTAATATTGGCTTTTGAATTTTACTTGGCTCGGAAATATTAGCACTGGCATCGTGAGCGGTAACCACACGAAATGAGTGGATTTTTGGGTTATTAGTTGCAGCTGCCCCAACTAAAAATATAAAAAGCACAAAGTTAAGAAGAAGCAGAAAGATGAGGACAAAAACGAGTAGCCCAGAATCTTCCCATACAATGTTGGTCATTCATATATCTATAGCTATAATTATTATAATTATTACTTTTCTGTAAATTCTAACTTACCGCTCATACAGTTATCCGATATATTCGAAAGGGATTCATTTTCAGAATCGATTATAAAAGCACTGCCATCTGGATTATAAACAATCTTGCCTTGAAAACTTTCAACATCAGAACAGGACATTGGGGAGCAGTCATCCGATTCGTATTCCTATAACAACAGGAAATCTATGTTTCAAAAATACTCCTTACAAATACCAAATGAAAATTTTAAGGAATAAGACATTACATCAAGCCATTAACGCATATATACAATATACATAAGTCAGAAATATATTGAATGGACCTCATTTGAATTTAAATTATTAAATTTAGTTTGGCCAGCTAAATAAAGAACACCCTTAAAGTTACGCATCCGTGCTTCTGATGGCGGATCATTAATGCCTACAAACAGAGTAGAGTACACATACACACCATTCTAATTTATTTAATCCAATTAAACGAGGAACGAACAGGGAAACAATATAAACACAACCATACCAAAGAGACAGAATAGAAAAGTAGGCCATAATTTGATTTAATAATACAAAATATGCTACATACGACCCCAAACGAGTTTAGAAGCGTGTAATAGTTTCTAGTCTAACCATCTTTGCGAATGTCATCGATCTTAGTGGGACATTTAAAAAGCGCGCAAAAGTTGTCAATACACTGTTGAGTAAATTTGATTAAAGAAAAAGTTTCTAATTAAGTTTTAACAATAATTGTGGCAACTGGCCAACATGTAACTACGATCATATGGGTGACCATGAATACTTAATGCTCATTAATTCCTTTGGCTTGTAACAAAGACGTTATCGCTAATGGCGATGGACTTTCTAGGACTATTAGATGCCTATCATTATGAAGCTTATAAATACTCAAATAAACGTGCGGTTTGTCAATTGACAACACGCAATGAAGCAAGTGTCTTATTAGTACCGTCAATTATATTTTGATGATGAACTACGCATTTTGCATATATCAAATTTACTTATAGCAGTATAGAATAATGTTACAGGTAGATACAAATGAAATATTGAGTTGATAATCGGGGTGTCGGAGCCCATACGTGTGAACTTAAATAATTTGCTGAATTCCGCAAAAAAAAAAAATGAATGAAAGTCTTTTCGATATTGCATTGTTGGTGTGCATGTGTGTACCTATTGTGCAACCTATAAGGTTCCTTAAAAATTGAAAGGGTCATAGCAACAAAAGCTTTGTGTTACTGAGATTCTCAAGTTATATATTTGTACGAAACAAAAAAATCAAAATACATATGTTAATCAAAGAACAAATTATCATCAAACAAACAAAAATTTTCTCAGAAGAAATTTGCTCACCTCCGAATTGGTAAAACATGATTGTGGATCATCACGTTTACGTCGACGCTTTCTTGGTGTTGGCTCATTGGGTGTCGACTCCGATTGTGTTGAAGGTGGTGGCATTCTAGATAATTTTATATGGCAATCTAAAGACTTCCAAACTGGCAAATATTTGAACGAATTTTAGTTCGTATGACCCTTATTCTGTAGTTTTTCTGATGTTATTTTGAACAGTTGCCGCAACATGTTGCTGTTGCTTTGACCATTTCTCTGTCAGTCAGTCCTTGCTTTTGTTTCTCGAGAGATTCAATTCCGAGTCATAGAGCTTAGTCATCGATTTCAAATCGGCGGCTTAGCTACCGTTTATGGGTCACTGATACATTCTGGAAATGGTTGTGCTTTGGTTGGTAATGGTAAATTGAAAATTGTAAACTACATGTAAGCACACATTAAAAAATTCGTCTATAAGACTTATAAACGTAATGAAAAATAAAAAAAAATGATTATTTGGGAAAAAGCATTAAAAATCTTTAAAAAACATTGTTGTTTCGTTCGAACTGATACGTCAAAGAATAGTTTTCAAAAAACTCTTGTAGGTGATAGAACTAGTGCTTCGAAAACGTAAAGGGTGGTTGCCTTGTGTGTACTATAATATTAAGATATTAAAAAAGAAACGCAGATGCTTTATCCAATTTTGTCTAAATTTATTAAGTAAAAGAAAATATATTCCAGCATAAAATCCTTCATTGCCTTTAGTACAAGAGTATACATAGGGCTGTCGCCTTAAGTAAACTTGCAAATTTTAAGGTTACCCGTTCCCAAAAATATGCAAAAATTAAATCGACATATGCCAAAGGCATTTATTTGAATCTCCTGGATTCTACAACAAAAAAAAAAAAGAATTCAAGCTAAAAACAACTGTACCTATAATTAAAAACTAAAATAGGGTAGGTATACTGCAACAGCGAAACCACATCGAATCAAAGGAATTTGCAGATTTACTAGGAACAATTATAATCACGATAAAATATCGCGTCATTTAAGCTGTCAAAAACGGAAAATTAATTTATTACCTCAATAATGATCGATTTTGAAAGCGTATCTCTATACAGGTTCGACCGGTCCACAGATCAACAGACACACCATACACATCATATAAATGTGTATATCACCAGGGTGAGGGCGGATTGTCAGGCAGCAGAACAGAGTACAGTGCCAACCTAAAACCGATCACTGAAATGCAGGTATTCGTGCACAGAGCACAAAAACTACATAAATCAATCCTTTTGTAATTTGCACTAACAAAATGACGACAATGAAAGACGGAACGACAAAACGCGTGGTGTTACTTACTTGTTGTTGTTCCTGTTGCTGTTGTTGTTGGTGATGGTGGATGGTTAGTCTCTTTTAAGTTTACTACATTCATATATACCTACCAAGTCCAAAACAAAGTGCGGCCATGCCGGCTTTGAACAGCTAAGAGGAAAACAAAGTTTTAAAGCAGCCAAGCAATGCTAAGAGGGGCGCGTCACCGTTGCTGGTGTCGCAGCAGCAGTGACGCACAGGGACGAATGCAATTAAAGCGTGTTATATTGTAATTTCTGGCATTTTGCAGCCTTAGGCTTTCATTTTCCATTTGCATTTTTATTATACAACAGCAACAGTTTAACACTGCTATAAAGAGAAAGACTGTCGATGTTTTTTTTTGATTGATACTGTATATATACCTATAATGAGAAAGGCCATTATATGCATTATGTGCTGCAATTCCTTACCCATATCTATTCCTATATCTCTCTCCTACCAAAAGGACTGGGATATTTTATGTCATTTCAAGAAAAACACACTGAGTATTGCTTTGAAATTGGGTTTGTTAATTTGTTTGCATTGCTAGAAAGCTAATCAAAGGTTTTTAAAGGCTTCTCAAAGTTTGAAAATGTGGTAGCGTACTTTTAAGTGGATTTCAACAACTTAATTATGCATTAGACTATGCGTGTCCATTGTTATTGGAAACGGATCATTTTAACTACGTACAGATAAAATTGACATATTGTTGTGCGCTGTTTATATTCTATAATTATGAATGCCACTTAGGTACAATTAATGTAAACATTTGTCTGTAGATAATGGCAGAACACTATATTACATCGAGTGACAACTGCAAATTCGCAACCTTAAGAAGACTACTTCAACAATAGGTAGCCCTCAGGATGGAAACTATTGGAATGCTATATATTTCCATTTCAAGAAGATAGGGCTAACAAAAGCGATAGTGTGCATACACTTAATTGGGATACACAGCACAGTTCTTCCACAATGATGCACATAAAATAGACTTTAATAGCTTTGTTGATTCATTGATTGTCATTTAACATAGGCTGTAACTCTTAATCGGTACACTTTTCTTAATTAAGTCCTAGTTATTAGCTTCAAAGATCACCCGCTGAATTTATATCTTTATAAATCGATTCAAGAAGTATGCAAACGTAATTTTATTGTCATCCGGCAAAAGATCAAAAAATGAGTAACAAAAAAAGATATCAGACTTTATTTCACAGTTACTGTGTGCGCAATCACTTCATGCCGGCTCCAGGAAAATTTAAGCGATATATCAAACTAAGCAATTAAAAAAAAAAAAAAAACAAAACAACAAAACTGGCTACCCAAATGGAAACGTGTTCGCCGCTGGTGATGGTCACACATACCGATCCTGAAACAGAAGCTGCCGCCGCTACCTCCAAAATCACAGGGATTCTTCTTTCTCTTTCCCTCACTCTGATTTATACATATTTTTTTGTCCATGATTTTCTCAAGCCAACTTTAACTCCTGCAATATATGTTTCTCGTTTCTTGCAGAAACTTCTAATCGCCATCCAAAATCCTACAAACAATTGAGAAACAACAAAGATCCAAAATAAAATGCCGACATTTGAAACAAAAAAAAAATATATAAGAAGAAAATGTCATAAAAAAATAAACAAGTCATATGAGTATAAGACAAAAGAAGACAAAACCAGAGAATGCGACAAAGAAATAAATAAAATAAGAATCTAAGGAAGAATAGCCGCACTACTAGTATACTGCATACATTTTGGGGAAACAATTTATTGTCGCGCGAACGTTCCTCTGACATTCGCCATCTCGTCTTCGAAAGGAGCAAAAGGAATTCGTTTTCATCACATCAGAACTGTGTGTGAGCGCGACGCGCGCGCTCTTGTTCTTATTATTCTTATTTACACACAAGCATTAATTTACTTAAACAAAAACTTTAACAAAAAAAATTTTTCACTGTATAGATATATGAATTTTGCGCCTCGGCGTACGTGCTATGACTTCGACAGCGTGTTGGAGATCGTGATGATGATGATGGGAATTATCTTTGTCTTCATTGGTCTTCGTCGAGCATATACGCAAGACATCCTGTGCATAATTCAAAACAACATATTAATGAATGTTTTCTTGTTTTTTTTATACCCAGTAATACAGGAAGAAAAGGAACTTCAGATATCACGAAACACAGAAAGTTTATTTTCTTAAAAATATGCATAAGTATACTAAAAGCCAAAGAATAAGTCGTCCTAACAAAATTTCATTCGTGTTAAATGAAAAGAGGGAAATGTTTTATTTTTCATTTATAGAAAGTTATGGATCACGAAGAACATAATTACAGATTTAAGCCTACGCTGTAACTGACCAAATGGCAGCACGAGTTTTCAGTGTAAATACAATAACCTAAAACACTGTATACTCACGTAATATCGTCGGGATAAAAAAAAGTTCTTTGAAAAAAAAAATAAAAAAATAAAAAATGGAAGAACCTACGCATTAGCGTCTAAAAGTGTATAAATTGTCTACCCAATGCCATCTAAATAAAGACGATGTCAACTGTTTTTGTAAATAACACACGCCCAATCCCCTACAACAAAAAGCACTCTTTCTTCGACTTCCTGAGAAAAGGGATCACTCACCTAACCCACCTGGGCAGGTCGTCGTAAATTTGCAATCGAACAAGTTTATGCACAAGGATATAATCTTGTCCCGAAATCTTTTTGCTTTTGTTGGTTTCCTTCCTGGCAGAGGCCTACAACTAAGTTTAAATCGTACTTACGCATGGACGGCTTGTGAAGAAGATTTGCAACATCTCTTATGTTTCGAAAAGATGTAGCACAGTAGCTGTGTGATGTGACATAAATCTTAAGGAAAAAAATATCGAAAACAAAGCCACGCAAAGAATAACCAAAATAAAAATGAAAACAAAAACAAAGGTAGAGCGAACGAAAAACACATTTTGTTATTGCTGCCGATATAAATCATGCATGGACTTACCCAGCGTGTATTAGTTTTCAGTCATAAGTCACCGAATCTCCTTCTTTTTAATATCGTCTGTATTTTTGATTCTGAAAAATAAAATACAAACAAGATTAGACTAAGTCTGCGATTGTGCTTTTGAATAAAAATTACAGATTTAGGCAATCACTCTTAAAAATGCGATAATAATATTCAAATACACGTGGTTAAACGGAACAGACATATATGTAGCATAGTCAAAGCAGCAGCACCTAAGGCAAAAGATTCAGCATGCAGTCTGCAGATTTGGCACCTAGGTACATTCGTTGCACGACTATTCAGTCACAAAAATAAGTCACGCAACTTAATATAACTGTGGGACAGAAATGCCGCAATAGATACTGCCATCGCCTACCATAAATTATTTAAATTTTAATAAACTAAGGTCAAAATAGGATAAAACATAAAATTACACCACACTGTCCGTGGCTATAAGTATAGATTGGCATACCTATATGATTTTCGTTTACAGCAATTCGTACAACGTAAAAGCATAATGCAAGATAAGAAAAGTAGATTAAGTACAAATTATAGTCATCTCCGCACTGTTGTGATTTTTAGCTTATTTAATTTGAGCTTTAAGCATATAATATTTTAAATCTACTCATCAACCATAAAACTCTACATACAATGACAAAAAAAAAATTTTAAATTTAACCATAATACACACCAAGACCAACATTTGCCCCAGACGCAATTATTACGATAGGTACCAAAATATAAATATAAGGCGTGCAGGGAACACGAAGGAGTTTGCACACCTCATGTTCCTTAGACAAGACGACCAACAATTTTATTCTCCTTGCAGTGACTGGCAGAAGGGGCAGGACAGAAAACAAGACGATGACGAGCGATGATCAAATAAATAAAAGCCGGAGACAAGGATGCCAAACGATGTTGCTGTTGCTGTTATGTGTTAAGTTGGCGGCTAGGATGGCGGTGGCGTTCGAGACGAATGGTATACTCACTCCTCATACGGCTGTCTCTGTTGCGGTTTTGTGTGTTTATGCTACACACTAAGGCGGCTAGTTGATAACATTTAGCCACCACTCCAAACCAAGCCGTTTGCCCATTTCGTAGTGATTCATTTGAGAAATGGCCAACGAACGGAATAAGTGCTACCGATCATTTGTTGCCGAATGTGCCTTCAGTGATTTGTTGCTGTATTAATTGGGTGTCTTAATTAAGAGGGTGCCCCCTTCTCTCGCTGTCCTCAAAAATTTTGTTCTTTATATAATAGGTATATATATATAGCTCATGGTTCATTGTACTAAGTGGAGTGCAGAGTGCAAAATTTAAATTACAGAGAGAAATAAATAAAATTTGTAATGTAGGTAGATATAAAAAACAAGCATCTTCCTTCACCAAAACTAATTGAAATCACGAGCATTCACACAACAATTAATGGCCAATCGATTGCTCCCATCCAACCGATCCGATCGTCGCGTCGCTCGTTAATTAAGTATGATCGTCATTGAAAGAGAATATACACACAAACCATCAGGGAGAGACGGCCAAATTCGGACTTTGCTTTAATTTTCGTTAATTTATTATGTCATCTACTAGAGAGCGAAGTGATTTCTTTTGTTCTGTTTTTAATTGTGCTTTCAATTGAATTCCATTTGGGTTGGGTGATTTTAATTGCTTATAGATAGACTCGGCCGGTTGATGGCTGTGTGTGCATGGGTACACTTGTGCAATCAACAATAATTGCTGTTAAGTGTACAGAGACGAGGAGGAAGCGAAAGATGAAAATTATCATTAATGATGGCATTCAATTGTAACCCATTCATTCTATTTATTTCATTCATTTTCAGAAACAATTTTAGACTTTTTGTTGTGGGTACTTACATAAATTTTTTTCATCAACTTTTTGTATAGATCAATACTTGCCGTAGGTCATATATTTTGTGTCTGTAAGGTATATCGAATAAAAATTTCTGATTACTTTATTGTTTGCGAGAGGAGGATCGTTTTATGGATTCTTTATATCCCAATATAGGTAGGTATGTACCTAGTACGTACATAGCAGTGCGTATTTATTTCTTTTCTTTGGTTACGAAGCTAATGAAATACCCATAATAAGCTGAATGTTTTTTTCCGTTTATTTTAAAAGAAACTACTTTTATACAATAAATGGATAATTAACCATTTCTTTGCGATTTTCTTATTAAACCAGCGATTACAGATTTCTATTTGAAGGACATTCCTCTGATGGTCTCGAAGTTCTTTGTTTCTTGTTCTTTTGTTCCACGACCACAAACATAATTATTGACATGACTTGAGTTTACGTGTCTTGCCCAATTATCACCGAAATTGTCGTGTTTTTTTTTGTCGTTTCTCGTTTCGCGGGAGAAAATTTTAAATTCTAAAGGCTGAAAAGATAATGACCACTTTTTGAGTAGGTTGGTGGTCAGTTGCTGGCTGTTATCGTTTCTTTTTTCTTGCGGAAGTAATTACATTCGAAAATAAAAAAAACACCAAGTTAATAACCGATTTACAAGGGGCATATTTTTATAATTATTACTTCTTTTTAAGAGAGAGAGAGAGAGAGGACGGGTTGGTATCCCATGCAGGACAGTTCTGAAAGATTTCCACAAGCTGAAACGGACAAGTTTATATACATACCTTACCTATTCGACATTTGGAATTGAGTTTACCTAGATACATAACAGCATATTTTGGTTTAGATAAGACATACTTGTCTGAATCATATAAGTTAAGTTTCGATAGCGCCTGAGATGATTGCAGATGTGTGTTACTTCTTCTACATTTCAGAAGGCATGAAGAAATCGTTGCTCTCTCGCAACCGATACCGAGCCCAAAAAATCGAAGTCATTTACAAAAGTAAGACAAAAAATAGTTCTACCCCTATCATACCCCAAGGACTAACTACAAGAACATATGCAACAACGAACTAAAATAACCCAATTAGGATCAATTAGGTATTGCACATCCCTGTACACTCCTTGCACACGTTCTGCGATTTTAAATTTGCTGTTTAAATTAGCTAAGTCAGTAGTATGTCGAAAGAAACTGAAGGACCACATAATTAGGAACCAACATCGAACCACAACAAAAATGACAAACCGTATTTAAAGGAAATTAATTGCCAATCACACAAATGTCACGCTGTTTCATTTACTTTGGAAACCAGTTATTCAATAACCATTCTTTATTCTGCCCATCTGTTTTGTGCTGAATTCAATTCCATTCGGCAGTTTGTAGATTTTATACTGTACAAAAGCAGACAAACGCTCTCACCTAGAACGATTTCCCGAAAATGCACTTATCCATGAACCAATGTCAAATAAACAAAACGAAATTCATTCGGTCCCAGACTAAAAGGGAAAGGTCGCTTCGGTTATGTAATCAGCCATGACATGCTGTTTGTTATGGTTGTTTCTAGTTCAGTTGTAATTACTCTGTTCGGCTGGTATCTATACATTTTATTACCTACAAAATTATTGTTTTATTTTTTCAAAATATAAATGCATCTACATGCGAGTGTTCCTACATATTTTTTATAAGGGTTGGTGTGAGGACGAACAATGGAAGGAAACCATGTTATCTATTGATCCAACAAAAAACAGTTTTGTCAACCTGCTGCACTCTGCAGTCGGCATATGTCAAAAGGTATATTAAATAACCGCAAGTTGGCACACTGAAAGCAAAATATGACAAGAAGAGGATCATAGGTATAGGTCTTTCAATGTTTTTATGCGTAATGGCAACTAATAAGAGCAGGAACAAACTTCACAATAAAAGAACCAGGAAATGTTTAAAGAACAATTAGGTTTTTTTTTCTTTTAGTCTAGTGGAAACGATATTTGCCAGGTAAAAATTCAATACAATACATTTTCAAATCGATATTTTCTTTTGAATATCTATGCCCCAATCGGTCATAGAAATTGGCAGTCCGCCCTCTACGCAGTAACAAAACTCTCTAGGTACATAGGTATATCTGAACATATATCGTATGCCCATGGAGACCACATTCATATAGTTAAACTAAATTAAGTATCCGTTTGCTACACATTGATATGTAGATATATGTATCTCTACTTCACCTGGTGGCAGCTCTGGATGGAGAATCCTGGATCACAACTCACGAACATCCATTCAACATCCATCATCATCTCATTCACGTATATGTATGGTCGGGTCGCTCCTGGCGTACGCACAAAAAAACAACAACAAGAGAAGTCTACATATACGGCTAAAAATGGCGGATTATGTTCGATGGTCATACATAATGTCAATGGGACATTATATTTTCCTTTTCGGAGACAAAAAAAAAATGAAAAAGATACGTATGCTGCCTCCACCGTGCAATTGAACTTAGGGGGAGTGTGGTGCTGGAATGGTAGTGGTATAGCAGCTCAGTACAATTGATGTCGTCTGCTGATGCGATGACGGAATTTAAATGAAAATAAAATAAAAAAAAAGTAAAATATTCGCAGAAAATACGAGAAAATGACGAAAATAAATCCCTTTTCAGATGCATTTCCATTTTTGGGCATTCTTTTGTTTGCATCGGCTTTGCAGTAGAATTACTCTACAACAACAATACAGAGTAAGTAATAGAGAGGTGGCTTCTGTTAGTTGTCGTCGTTCGTCGTCATCATTGCATGATTATTTATTTAATTTTAGGCCTTCGATATACCTACAAGTATCTAGCCGGCTTTATCTGTATACCTATATGGGTTTCCCCCAGAGATGCTCATTATTATTTCAGTTGGATTGGATGAGCGACAACGCCAGTGCGCGCTAGAATAACGATGGAATTCCAATGCTCTTGTGTGGTGAGCTTGTGCTTTAGATATTTTTATGATTTGCAATGGATAATAGAAATTTTTCGTTTTGCACCAGTATTCAGTTTTGCAAACTTTGTTCTATAAACGAAAAAAATAAAGATAGGTATCTAAGTATTGGTAGGTACATATATAGATATTGTAGGTTTGAGTAGGCAATTGGGCTTTCATGGTTTAAAAAATTGGTCATTGGTCATGGTGTGGTGACAATACGTATGAGGGCCATGCTGCGCCTCTTCAATACCCCTGCTTGGGGTTACTGTTTGAAGGATGGGTATATCCGAAGTTTCTTTAAATGCATGCGAAGCATTAATATAAACAATATTGCATATAAACTCAACCCGCTCCTATACGCCATCCACCAAACAGTGACCCCAAGCAGAGGGGTTGCAAATATAATATGAAAAATATGAGATACTATATATTTGCACGCATGTATGTCTCAAGACAATTTGGCCTTAAGAGTCAAAAGATCTCATATTTTCGGTTGTTTGGCCTCATGTTACGGCATCTGGTCGTTTTTAATTTTTAAGAATAGTGAAGACTCAAGTGAGATTCACAGTCGCCCCTATAGTAGTTTTTTCACACACTTAACAAAAAAATGGTTTGTCACGGTTTCAACCAGCTTTACCTACACATATGTATGTCAGTAAACTTGGTAAAAGTTCTACATTTCTGCTATACATTCTTAAATAACAGAAAGAGCTTCTTCTTTCTTATTTATAGAAGATGTTTCAAACAATCGGGTAATTTGGCGAGGTCAAAATTTCTTTTCAAAATTCTGTTTTACAGAATTCTGCTTTACAAAATTTTGCAAATAAAAAAAGGTTTGGAAAACCGTTTTTTATGTAAAACATTCTACCTGCCTACTCACTTGTTATAAAAGAAGAGGTAAAAGGAGTTTTGTTATTGGTTTTAAGTTTTTTCTCTTGGTTTAGACAAATTTTCTGTTAGTTAGTGAGTGAAAATAAATATATATCTGATATTAAATCCAATAAAGGAAAATTTTTTGTGTGTTCCTGGTACCCACCTGTGTACCTTGTACCAATTTTGACGAAAAAAAAAGCCTAACTTGGAAAAAAATGTGCCTTTTTCAATAAAATAATGCCTCAAATATTTTTTTAAGTAAATTGGAACAATAAAAAAAACATTTTTTTTGTTTAAAGGTGGAAACACATTCTTTAAGACCGAGCATCGAGGTCTTCTTTTTGCCAAGATTTTTTAAAAGTATTTAAAAAAATAAAAAGTCAGTATACGTTGAATCAAAAAAAAAAAATATATATATCTACTTATAGGTATTTGAAATAAAAAAAAAACCGGCCAAGTGCGAGTGTCACTCGCGCACCGAAGGTTCCGTATTTGGCTAAAGTCCAACACATCAGATATTATTTGAAATCTATATCATTCAATCTTTCCCCTCTTCATGAATTCATCACAATTTAGTTAAATTTAATTACTTAATATTTTTACTCTCAAAAATTACTCGCACATGAATCTCTTTTTTTTTTAATTATTACCTAGTACCCAACCCACGCCAATTTTCCATTCTGTATGCGACCTGTCCCAATTAAAAACTATTGACTAAAAATATATTACTTTTATTTTGTTCTGTACTCCCCAAAAAAATGTATTATATTCCCCAACGAAATTAGCAGGCGGGAACCCTGGTGGGGTTCTGTCTTTGATGGGGTCAATTGTGCACAACTGCGTAGTAGAGATTAAAACTTATGAGAGCAACGTATTTTACATGGTAAAATTATCTTTTTTGAAAATATCTTGTAAACTATTAACTTTTCGGCAAAACAGTATTCAGCACATATATAGATAAGAACATGATCTACAAAAAAGGAATTTATGTATTTTTTTGTGAATCAAGAAATAAACCGTTTTTTGGGCGAATGAAAATATTTTTTTCACCAGATTACTAATTAATCCAAAACCAATCGATGTATTCCATCCATTGGTATTTGTCGTTTAACTAGAGGTTATACCGGGTGTTGTGTGTAAATTTTAGCCTCCTATGTTAATCGGTTCTTGAGATAGACCTGGTAACAAAATTGGCTTAGTGGGTTCGGACAGACAGACAGACAGACAGACAGACAGACAGACAGACAGACAGACAGACAGACAGACGGAGAGACATCCGAGCGAAACTAATAAGATTACGTTTTTTCCCTTTGGGTACGTAACCTTAAAAAGATGCCTTTTTGGAAATAAAACAGCCTTAAAGCCTTAGCTAATGAAATAATGCCTAAAAGGCATGAAAAAGCTTAGGTTGGCATCGCTGCGTACATCCTTTGTTATTCTTACACGAATTTTTCGAGTTAAAGAACAGCGTTGAGTAAAAATTCGTAAGATGTAAAAGTAAAGGAACAGACAGAAATATTTTTGAGCAAACGCTGAAGATTTATTTTCTTCTTAGGTACCTTGGTACCTAATTAGTTTTCAAATAAAAAGCACGGCAACAAAACAAGACTGCATTGAGCAAAAGCCATACATTTACAAGATATAGGTTGGTACTTTAGGTACCTATCTACTATTGGTACATATATGGAGTTTCTGTTTCTAACTTGTGACATCCAAAGCAATAGCTAATAGGTGTGAATCTAGCAAAAACTCCTGAAATAAGATAGGTCGTTAGATGAAGCTTAGAAAATAAACACAAAAAAAACATCACAGATAAACCCGAAAATACTATATAGGTATACTTTGCAATGCTCAGATGAGTGAGCATAGAAAATTAAAATAAAAATTAAATTATCAACAATTTCGAATGAAAATCGTTTTCGTCTTTATATTATCCCAGTTAAAGGCTGCATCACGAAATCAAGGATTTATTTGCAAACAAAGCAAAATAAGTCGCCACCCACGTGCTCGTGTGTATCCCTTGCTCCTTCTGCTTAATGGTAAATAGGGGTGTTAATTAGCCCTGATAAACCGACCAGTAACGAAAAGTCTTAAGTTTTGAGCTCCTCCTTTGTCTAATTACTTGCGCAATAATTATTTACAATGAATGAACTGATGGTATCCTGCGCGTTGTAAAGGGTTTATATATGTTCATCTTTCAGTCAGAATAAGGCCAAATCTGGAATTACAACCAACCAATTGTGTTTACATAAATACAGACACTTAAGTGAACAAGGTTGCTTTCTGCTTAATAAGATTCCATCAACCCCTGCAAAGCGGAGAGCTCCAACCCAAAGACAGTTTTAATGATACCGCCCTTTAGCTCGTTTTCTTCTCGTATTATTATTGTAATTTCGATTTATTTATTTATTTACTTCGTTTGGTAAAAAGCATCCCACACAAGTTTGCGCACAAATGGTTAATGAGGACGATGGCAGTTACAAAAACAAAAATTAATGGGTATATATACAAATGGGGCACACAACGACAACGAGTGGAAAAAGGTAAATACAGAAGCGGAAATGAGGAACGCCTTCATTTTCAATTTCTGCTCTGTGGTTCTTCGTACGTTGGTGGCTGTACAGCATCATCACTTCAATTCATCCCTCTGCTAGTGAGATGGTGTGGTGGCGTCGGTCGGTACGGTAGTGGTAAAGTGTTGCTAAAAGCGGGCGCAAGTGACATTTGTTTTAATTAGGGGATGCTTATGTACGGTCTACTATATAGGACTGTGGTGGGGGCGATATTATTTGTGTGCGTGTACACACATACACACACCAATGCATAAATAAAATATTTTCTAGGGACCGCTATCCTTGAATACGCAGTGGACGAATGGGGATGACAAAACTTTTTAGACAAAGGACCAAAATCCGCCTTCTTCTGTTCCCAAATTAAACAATTGTGAGCATTGCAGTGGTTATAAAAAAGGACTTTTGTCTTCTTGTCCCATCTTCTTTAATCGGCCGCTGAGACTCCAAAACTTTTATGTGTATTTGTATCTAAATATGGAAAGCTGCTTATAAGTGGAGCCCAACACAACACCGCACTACACAACATTGGATTGATTTAGTTTTTGCCCCACTTCGTGTTGTTTCTTTCCTGCACGTGCATATAGTAGGAGAAACCACTGGCTAAAACGCATGCAGGATAGAGAGAAACTATAGGCACGTCGAAGGTAGGTGGGTAATAGCGTACACTGCACTGTTAATACACCAGAAATATCAACTTTTTATTACTTATTTCTATTAAGTAGATATTGACAATTGTAATAGGTACCTATATGTTTGATTGTGTCGAGAAGATTATAGGTGGTGTGAGGAAATACATTTACCTACTCAAGTGGAAATTGATATTGGGTTAAATTAAACAGCCTAAGCACGTCCTTTATAATCAGTGCGGGGGGTAGAACCTAAGAATATTTTTAAATCGGCCGATACCAATTTAGCAGTCGTGAGTGTTCCCTATATTACGAATAAATCGAGCTTTGATGAAGGTGATGGCTAGAATCCACATTTGCAAACAGCTATTATGGTCTATCTATTTATTAATTTTAAATGTAGTAGGTACCTATACCTACTACATAATAGTTTTAATTAAGAAGGCATCGGTTTTGCCCGTTGACTTATGTTTGGCTTCGATAATATGTACTTAGGTAAGGTCCTAGTTATAGCCATACGTAAAATGCAACAGAAAAAGTTGGAACAGTATGAAAATAATTTTTTTTTTCTGTCAGAACAAATTTCCCCTACGAAAACAATTAGGTACAACAAATCAACTATCACTGATTGGATTCCATCAGAAAAAAAATTCCTGACAGATTTAACAGTAAAGAAATGAAATATTTCCGTGGAATGATCTGGTTTTTTGTTGTGGAATTGACTGAGAAGTAGATCGGAAACAGTTTGTCGTACGGAAAAAACAATAGGTAAATAATTTTTTTTAGAAAATTTAACGATTTATTTGTTTTTTTTTTTTTGATAAACTAATTTTTTAATTCATAAGCAAACTTTGAAGGTCAAGATTAAGTTCAAACATTCGGATTAAGTGCTCTCAAAATGCAAATAAAATTTTTTACGGTTTCGTTTTACGTATGGCTATAACTAGGGCCTAAGTAGGAAAAAAATATTGGTAGGTGACAAATACTGTAAGTATGATGAATTTATACAACCACAGAACATGTATTTATATACCTAGCAAATATGCCCACATTGGACCTAATACAAACCTATTAGAAACAAAAAAAAAACACAATTGCCAATTGATTTTATAACGAACTTAGGTCCTATAGGTACCTATATATACATACCTATGTCCCTAAACAAGTTCTGATTGGAAACACTAGCTCCAGTTCCAACAACATAATAATATTCAGAGCTAAGGTACCTAGGTATAACTAATCCAATTGGCGAGTATAAGTCTCCACAATGTATAAAGAAGTACATAGACACACAACGCTGATTGGCAGTACGAAAAATAAACAATTAACACCCTTTCATACCTACCATACTTTTCGACTTCTTTCACCCTATCACAAGGACCGACGAAGTTTCGGCTCGCTCACTAATTGGATACAAAAGCATACATTGCAGAATTTTAGCAAACATTTGACTTTTATACCAAAGAATGACCCAAGTAGATTACATTTAGGTACATATATATATTTGTTCATCTCGTAATGAAGCCCCACCCTCGGCATTGGCTTTGGATGCTAAAACTGGAAGCAAACCGGGCGACGAATCATAGCAACTCATCTCCGCGCTCCTAATTAATTAAGCCTGTGCTTTGAACGCTTAAATAATGTATAGCTGGGTATACACACATGTAATTTTTTTTTGGGATGAGTTTTCATCCAATCAACCGATATACTACTACCATTATCACCATCATCATCAGCAGCAGCCAGTAGGCAGAACTACCATCCTCCCCTTGGTATACACTTAATCAATTTAGTCTTTTTCTGTTGGCTACATACCTACACAAATTTATACACATAATATACCTATGTATCTTGATTATAT
Source organism: Cheilosia vernalis (assembly GCA_949126925.1). NCBI lineage: Eukaryota > Metazoa > Arthropoda > Insecta > Diptera > Syrphidae > Cheilosia > Cheilosia vernalis. Next base: position 20,121,147 of record OX421363.1, on the reverse strand, counting down.
ATATATATTCAGATATAGAAATGTGTCCATTTTCATTAGAAATATGTATATTTATTTGATGTGAAACGGAGAACGGGAGAAATAACGTGGTACGGAAAGGGGGTGGTAAATATTTACCCAACTTTATGTGCTAGATTTCTGTGCTTTTCTAGCTCTTTATTGCAATTCGCTGATTTGCAGATAATTTACGCCAACAACCCTTGTTCTACTCACATCTATTAATTAACCCAGCATCCACTAGGAAAAAGGAGCACACATGCTGTATAGTACACTTGAAGATGATAGCGTGCCGGCGTTCGTGACTTTGCCGACGGCATTTTTCGATGGATGCTGCATGGGTATTTCATATTTTTTTAGAAAAAAACTGTATTTCACCGTCGGTATAGATATGACTGGCTATAGTATACTATTCACATTAAACAAAAGGGGAAATTGACACCAAAACATTCTTATAACTAATACCTACTTATAGTCCGTTTTGCTTACGTTGACTGGTGCCGGCTTTAAATGTAGTCTATTTACGTGCAGTCAAAAATGATATGTTTATTAGGAGAAAGCGGGTTTTTTAATACGCTTTAAATTATTGGATACTTTTTTTATTTGGTATTCATAATATAGTTATACTAGATATACAATACAATAATATTTTAAGAAGCTCCAAATTTAAGATCTAGAAGAATTATAAGTCAGCTCAAAAGGCACCCAAATCACAACTCAGGGTTTTTTTCACTGCGCCACCTCTCGCGAACGTCTGACAAACATCCGAGAGTATAACTGTCATGAAAGAGCTTCTCAATCGGCCCGTTTGGAACCGGCATAAAATTGTAGATCCCTTCCATTCGTTCCAAAAATGAAAAACTCACACAAAACGAATGGTTGCGAGAAGCTAGGCCCTGGGTCCCTACAGACCTGTTGCGCCAACTATTATTATTATTATTATTAAAAGGCACTTGATTACCTTATTTTTTAAAAGTGAAGAAGTGAAGAAGTTAGGTTCGGATTTGCTATTAAGTTTTTATTTGCTCTCTTGGTTTGATAAAGGTTTCGGAAAAGTAACATGGAGCTCGTATCAAAAACTGTAAGAACTTTAATTGTAATTGCTGTATTTCCCTGAAGTTAAGAAAAGTTATGCATTTGTCAAAATTCTCTTTGAACATTATTTTCAGAAAATAGTAAACACAGTTATACACTCATCAAATCAAATAGAGCATTTTTATGTTATGAAAATCAGGATCGTATAAGTAAGTTTATGTTAGTAGAAATGGAAAAGATTCAAACATTTCATTTAACAATTCAAGACCACCATTTTCAAAATAAACTATAGTCTTATCATAACACTGCGCTAATACATTCGTGTCATTGGAAAATATAATTTTCTGCAGTTTCACTTTCACTCTATACTGATTAACGATTTGTTTAAAAAAATACTGCGAGAGTTCACATTCGAAAGCAAGAAGTAGTAACCTATTTCTTTATTTTTTTAACAATAACACAATGAAAATTTACACACGCCTGGCTATATCTCGTTAAATAATAATATTTTGAACACGTTGGAAGGATTTTTTCTCATATTTTGCTTTCCTACTTGCTGTGAAAACATTTTTCTTTAAAATTTGTATCAAAAATTGCTATTCCCACAGTCTTTTTGTGTTACAGAATTCGACATATATGTATAAGCTTAGAGCATCGTTTTGATGTGGTATGAAGGTACTAGACACCATAGTCCAAACTAGACACCATAGACGCAAGAGTACCAACCAACATTTAAACAAGACGCACTATTTCCTTGAGAATATAATTTTGGAAGACTTAACAGCACTTCTTCAGGATATTAATGATATAATACCTTATATATTATAAATACCAAAAAGTTAAGAACCACTTTCACACAGCATATTCTCTTTGATTTTGACTTGTTGTTGTTGAGAAGATTGTGCAGAGATACATTGCTCTGTGTAATTTGTTTTCCAATATGTTTTGTATATTGGAGAATTTTCTACCACTGAGCGAAATCTATAGTTAATATAAATAGCTTAGGAAGGTGAGAACCGTCAAAATTATTTGGTACCAATGATCCGCCGTTTAAATCGACGGTTGTTTTTTTTAGAACACTCTGTATGTTCAAGGGATGATCTTACTCCTTAGCTAATCCCTTCGTTTTCATTTCAAAACAAATGCGCTAATGCAATTACAGTGATATAAGATATAACTTCAGGTGGCATACTGTAAGCTGTTCGGAAATGTAGAACTTAAAACTTAACCTAATCTATATTCGCAGTATCCTCTTGAAGCACATAGGTTAGAACTTTTGTGATAAGCAGAAATTGTACATGTACCTCCACTATAAGCCATATAAATGAGTAGAATTTCTTGAAGAATATTCCATCTAAGTTAATCTAAAAAGCGTAAGAATCTGAGTGCATAAAGTGCGCAATAAAAGTTGCAGCATTAATATGAGCTAATATAATTGACCAACTATTCTCATAAAGACAGGTCTAACGTAAGTTAATATAATGTGTTTCTAAGACGAAAGACAATAATAGAATCACTGGTTTCTCTTAGACAAGCAACAAGCACCAAACTTTTTAGTATAGAGACCATACTTGAAAATATTTTATGCCTTCAAAAACCGCATAGGTACATTTTAGCACACATAAAACTGAATTCCTACCCTGCAATTGTATTGTTGTCTATTTTTATTTACAGTTTTTGAAAACGTTGACAAAAGAAATAAAGGTTTAGATTCAGATTTTCTAGAAATATAGATGACATCGTTTTAAAATAGCAAAATAACTCCAGTTAATTTCAGTAGATAATCGTATGCGAATTTGTACTCATTGGGATTGAAGATGGCATAGCCACCAGTATTTTACACACCTAGCTACGATTCAATGGTCCTGGCGAGACAACGAAGGTATTGACAGATTAAACAGAGAAGATTAAACTTATATAATAGTGCTAATTTAAGAGAAAATAAAATGCTGCGACTAAAAAAAAAGAAACAATTTATGGGTAACGGACAGAAAGACATCATTTTTCAATCATTCTCAGAATTTTCATTTATACGATTTTGATTTTGAAAAATGATAGCTACACAGGTCAAGTCAAGAG